>OU015499.1:37394527-37649527 GCA_907164885.2 Dolomedes plantarius | reverse complement strand
CCATTAGTTATATTAAGGCATAAGAAAATTAATGAAATTATTTTTAAAGAATGATTGCCCGGGTCGATATAAAGATATAAAATTTTTCATGCTTTCCATCAAAAAAATACTGGGTATATCATTTCAGTAGAAACGCGCTATGCACATTCTGTCTGGCCAGATAAACATGAAGAGCGGGGGGTGCAGCCCAGTATTTTTTTGATGGAATGCATGAAAAATTTTATATCTATATATCTACCCGGCAATAATGCTAGTTATCTATATACTAATTTTCCAACTCACTATCACAAATCCTTGATATTAGGAAATTTCTAAATTTGCTATCCCTACACTCAATAATATGTAGAAAACATTCACTAATATGCAGAATACACTCAAAAATTTATCAGTTTCAACTAGATATAATTTCACAAAAAATACTTCTTAGAATTAACTTTAAATTCCAAACTGAAAATTAATACGCTAATACATACACCTTGTATTCTATAAAATTCCACAATTATAACTGCAGAAATATCCTTAGCAATATGCTAATTTTTAAATCATAATAAAATACACTTGGCAAAATACTAAACTCCAAGTTAATACCGGTTCACAAAATACCCTTAGCACTAAGCTAAAATTTTAAAAGAAAACAAAAATACACTTAATTCAGATCAATATAACAAACAATATATCTTGTGCATTTTCCATACACGCATACCCTAATAATTTGACACTTTCAGTTTCTCTCAAATCATTACATGCAGTGTAATTCTTTTCCAAAACTGAGTTTTTCCCTTAAACAAAGCAAAACCCTGGTATAACGATTCAAATAAAAATTCCTTATTCGAATACACAAGCCAGCATAACTATTACATTGTTTAATACCCAGTTAAATACTTATGTCCACTTCAATTAAGTATTTCAACCAAATCAAATTAAACAATTCTAAACAAAATTCTTCAAAACCCTGAACCTTTTGTACCCCTAGAACTTTTAATTTAATTTACGTTCGCATTAACCTTGAAACTTCATAACCTGCCTAGACAATAATTCCTACAGAATCTCTCTGGACTTACCTTAAAAGATCTCACCTCCTGATTGTAGCCTTTCCTCTGCTCCAATCTGCTGCAAGTGATGTATATTTGTCCACTAGGCTTCCCCGGCATTTCCTTGGTCATCCATGGAACGTCAACATTTTCCCCGGACTTCTTTCACGTCCACAGCGCATTCCGTCGAAATTGTAAAGGAGTGGCAGGTCCGGTGTCTTTTAATTAGACCAACGGGCATTACACTTACTGACCCTACAGACAGCCACCCTGTCCTAATAGATAAAATTACCAACACAAGTCTTATGAAAGAAAAGCTAGACAACAATCAACAGTACAAATCACTACACAGTATACACAAAAATTAAACTTATCTAAAAAAATTTACCAGAACATTCATTTTTCAAAGAATTCAGACTAATATCATGAAATTAACCCTTAAATGATTAAAACAGTCAAAGTATAATCATAATTAACCAAGTATATCAACTAAGTATATAACTAAATACATCAAAGAAATGCTAAATGACAAATATCAGTATAATTCACTACACAGTATACACAAAATTGATGACTGTGCAAGTACAGGGGTGACTTGTGATCTTATCTCCCTATACATTTGCCTGAAGAACAAAATATGTATATAATACAATGAAAAAATCTCTTACAACTCTGAATTGAAGGATATTAGAAAGCATATCAACCTGGAAAAAAAAAAAAAGCACCAACATTCAGCATACCTAGGCTATTTATCTTCAGAACCTCATGCATGTCTTGCCCTTTGCATTCCTTCTGTTTCGTGCAATATAAAGTACAAAATATACTGATTCATCTCCCATTTTCCGTTTGTAGAAAATAATAAAAACATTAATTAATAATAGTTATAAAAGTATAATTTCAAAGGCTGAAGCTTGTTTGCTAATAATACATTTTTTCCTCTACCTATATTCCTGTGCATACCTATTACCTCTACCTTATTTCACAAATGTATAGCCTGCAAACGTGAAAGGTTGAAACAAGACCAATGTCATTAGATTGCATTACAGCTAAACTCTTTATCAAGTGAACCATCAAACAGAATTCATATGAAATGATTGAATGTTTCATGCTTATATTAAAATCATATCTATGACATTTTCTTTCAAAAACATTATTTATGAATAAAAACAAACAACAATTTTATCAAATCTTTTTGAAAAAAAAAAAGGTAAATAAAGCTTCACATTTTTTCTCTGTTACGAATTAATTAATTAACCAGCATTTACACACCACATATGTTATTACAAAAATTTGAATGTATATTTATATGGATGCAAATATATTTACTGATTACTTATGACAGTAATCAGAAAAATCTTTCAAGGACTATACAAAACTGTAACAATAAACGGAAATTTTCTACTTACATGTAATTTTGAGAAAAAGCAAATCTATATGAAAAGTTAAAAAGGGTTTAATACATTAAATTAAACATAAGGGGTTTGAGGGTAAATACATAAAATGCATTATTAAAAACAAAACTTTCTAAATTTTAAATGTATTAAAATACATAAATAGACGTTACAGAAATCTACATCTTAAAAACATTGAAACAGGATAAAAATGGCACACAGAAAAATGTAAACAACATAGATGGCGCTAACAGTGCACTGTTGTTTCTCACGCTTACAGTGCCATCTATGTTGTTTATATTTAAATAAATTCACTACAGTAAAGCTTACTGTACAGAAATACATTAAGCTTCCCATTAAACCCTGATAATTAAAAACTAACACTATACAAATAAGTAACAAAGCTTTATAAAAGATATAAATTGAATTAAACTTACAGTATTAATTGAAGAAATAGAATTGATGTGCTTTTCAAAATAGCCACAGAAACTGATTACCCGAAAGGAAAGAAAAAGTAATAACTGTAGTGTTAAACCATGAGTTAATTAAATATAAAATCTGCTCTGATATTCAGCAAAAATTTACAATTAAACCATCACCCAATATATGTAATAAAATCAGGTGCTCTATATCTATAATTGTATGTGCCCAATAACGCACATAGTAGACGAAATTAAACTACAAACTGAGTTTTCTCAATTAATAATGTGATGCAAACTCAATTTAGGCACAATTTTCAACCACAGTAAAAACAATGGTTTCATGTTTATATTAATGGATCTCTTGTTTCATAGAGATGACTATGCAGGTACAGGGGTGACCTGTGATCTATTTCCCTTTACATTTCTGTGTGAAGAAACTCCACAAATTTTGAAGGAAAAATTAAAGCCATTTATGTAGCACTTAAAAGGCTATTAATACTAAGATCTTCTTTCAAAAATGCTGTAATATTATGACTCATGTCGTACATTAGAAACTATTAGCAAAAATTGTCAGAATAGCAGTATACAAGGTGAGCCTGATAAGGTGAATCTCCCTCCTTTCGAAAATTAAAAACAACCTGACATGCTGACACATGCACATTGTGTTCTTCCCTATCTTACATAAATTTTGCACTTTGTTTTCAAAATTCTTCTGCAGGTGTCCGTTCATGCGGTAGCTCTAATGTAACAGTTGTTAGAGCATTGCATCAGGGATCAGAGAGTCAATATGAAATTTTGTTTCAATTTAACTAAAAAAATCCGTTTAGAGAAGTCAAAGGTTAAGACAACTTTATCAATGCACAGGGATTAATCCACAAAGAATTCATACCAGGACAAACAGTTAATGCTGATTTTTACTGTCATGTTTTCAAGTACCTCTTTGCACATATTCATTGTGTGCGGCCAAAATTCGTTGCTGTGGGATTATGCAAGTGGTACCTTTTGCCTGATAATGCACAGTGTAATGTAAAACGATTAATCACCAAGCATGAGATTAATGAGTTGTCTCACCTGCCATACTGGCCTGATCTTTCAGACCAGACTTTTCCAATTTCCAAGAGTAAAATCGGCACTGAAAGGACACAGATTTGCAAACACTTCAGATAACCAAGCTGCTGTTACCAGGGGACTTAAAGTTATAGTGAAGGAGGACTATTCCAGAAGTTTCTAAGACTTGTAGGAACTTTATCAGATATGCATTACATCCGGCGGGGAGTACTTTGAAAGAAAATAAGGTTGTTTTTTGCAAATATATAATACCGTAATATTTCTGTGATCAGTCACACCTTGTATGTATGATAGAATGAATAATGTTTACATTTAAATAAAATCACAAAAGTAAAGCTTAATGTACAGAAGCGCATTTTGCTTCCCATTAAACCTTGATAATAAAAAACTATGCATAACTAACAAAGCTTTATAAAAGATAATAATAGAGTTAAACGTAAACTATTAATTGAAGAAATAGACGATGTGCTTTTCAAAATAACCACAGAAACTTATTATACCAAAGGATAGGAAAAATAATATCTGTAGTGTTAAACCGTGAGTTAATTAAATATAAAACCTGTTCTGATATTCAGCAAAAATTTACAATTAAACCATCACCCAACATATGTATTAAAATCATGCGTTCTATATCTATAATTGTATGCGCCCAATAACTCGTATGTACTAGACAAAATTAAAATACGAGCTGTGTTTTCTCAATTAAAAATGCGATGCAGACTCAATTTAGGCACAATTTTCAAACTCTAGATAACATTAAAATACATAATTTTATTACGTTCTAGTGGAATATGCTAAACAGTAACCTAATATCCCAAAATCCACAGTAAAAACAATGAATAGCAATGACATTCTTACTTTACACAGCCGTCTATTACTGTTATATTGTTTATAAAACAATAAGAGATACAATTCCTTTCTCTCTATCAATCATGAGTTTAACGAATTTAAAATATTCGATTTTAATAATCGCTCAACGTAATAGTTCATCAAACTGAAAACAATCCCAGGCCTGCAGTACAAAGTGACGCCAAAAACTCTTTATATGAATACACACAACACATAATGGCGATATATTGGCAAAAAAAAATAGCCACGCCAACACGGTTGCCACAACAACTATGTTTGCCAATACTCTGCCAAGAATACGAGGGTTGCTACAGCGTAAGAGCTCTCGTAATGGCTCTTTTCGGGGAAATTTCAGAGAGCCGTTACGCACGGCAGCCGCTCGTAATAAAGATATCTTCGAAAGTCAAAGTCAAAGTCAAAGTCATGTAGTTGACAGCGTACCTAGGGCAGGGATCGGCAGGTAATTTTCAGTGGGGTCCGGATAGTATTAAAGATTTTTATCGAGGTCTAGAAAAAAACTCATAATACTTACTAGTTCTAAATTTTTATTTTGACTCATTTAAGTAATTATATAAAACACAATAGGTAGGTATTCTTAAAATTAATGCGAGAAATTACACCTGCGGTCTTGAGCCAGATTTTTATAAACTGGTTCATGCGGGGAAAGGCTAATGCGAAGAGTGTCTTGAAGGTGGGCGTCCGTTAATCTAAAACGATATTTGTTCTTCAAAAAATTCATTTTTGATAAAGATAATTCACATACATATGTGGAGCCAAACATAGTAACCAGGTTGATAGCTAGTTTTTTGCAATTTTCAAACTTTTCTGAAACATGTTTACCCCCAATTCTTCAGTGGATGCAGTTTTATACATTTGCAACGAAATATTTTATTGCAATCATCTCCATTTGAAGTAAACGCTTTGAAAGTCTGAACAACTTCACAGCCACATTAGGGCCTGTTCAAATAGGAGTCCGTTGCGTTGCGTTAAGGAAAAGATGACGGTGAGACGAAAATAAACCAATCATAGGCCTCCAAACGATTTGCAATGAAATTTTTAACGCCTATGATTGGTTTATTTTCCTCTCAACGTTATCTTTCCCTTAACGCAACGCAACGGACTCCTATGTGAACAGGCCCTTAGTACATTCTGCCGCTGCAGCACCTTCATACGGCGATTTAAGTAATTGAGACAGCTTCCCTATCTCTGCAAAGTCTTGGAAACGTGTAGCAAATTCCTTCCCAAGATCTCATTTAAACCTTAAAAATACTGCAATGTCTTCTTCAAAGTTCTTCTTTTTATATTTAAGAATTGTTGGGAAATGAATAAATTCTTGATTCGCAATATCTTTTACAAAGATATCCGGCTTGCGACGGACAGCAGACACACTTTGTATCAGATCATATATTAATTTTCCATTTCCTTGTAACTCGGTGTTGAGCACATTTAAATATTGCAGAATATCTTTCAGGAAAGCCACAGCTAGTATATTGAGCTCGTTTGTTATAAACTGTAGGTGATTCCTTGCATCCTGTGTATCCAAGTTTTGCAAGAAGGTTACTTGTTCTTCTATTTGCCAGAAACGATCAATAACTTAACGTTTACTTAGCTAACGAACATTGTTGTGTTCAGAGACGCGCCAAGCATCTTCTGCGCCGTCGTGCGAAATACTGATAAGCGCCTTTATTGAGCCAAAAGTATGATTACGTTAAATTTTAGCCTCCGTTAAGTTTTTGTCTTCGTTAGCCCTTTGACTTTTTACATGATTTGAAATAAAAACCACTAATTTGATGATCGTTAAAATTTAACGTAGGTAATCGTTACAGAATTAACACTTCAGACTTGTTGATCGTATGTATTTTTTATTTGAGGCAAACAGTAAGTACACACACAAAAAAGTGTTATTAAAATTTTTACTGCACAGTAACAAAAGAACAGTGTTAAAGTTATAAAACATGTATTCCAAATTATTAAAAAACAAAAGGTCAAATAAAATATATTTAGATTGCCCACTTTTTTAAATAGACACATTTGATGGAAAAAGACGGAAATATCTTATAGAAATTACACTTTTCTAGCTTTACTTTTGGCAAATTCATTAATAAGATTTTCAATATCTAGCTGCTTTAAAAAGTCAGACTCTATAGAAATGATAGCAAGATTTTCTAACCGCTCCTGGCCCATTCTAGATCGTAAGTAATCCTTAATTAATTTAAATTTAGAGAATGATCTCTCAGCTGTAGCTACAGAAATTGGTATAGTTAATAATATACGTAATGCAATAGCAATGTTTGGGAATGAATGAGTTAAATTATTTATCATAATGTAATTGAGTGTTTCTAGTACAGACGACGTCACATTTTTATCGCAATTTTGCAGAAATTGTAATTTATGTAAAAGTTCTGTCCCATCTATATCTTTTTCGTTTCGATCTTTGTCGGTTAAAGCTTCATCAAGCTTTGTACAAAAATTAAATTCGTCTTAGTCAGAATACTTGCCAAAATCCTCAATATTCCACAAAAATTTAAAAACATCAGAATGAGAGGATAGTAGCTCAAATCTTTCATTAACAGATGAAAGAGTAATGTCTAACACTGCAAAGAAACAATTGATTTTAAATTTTAATTCTGGGTTTTCAATTGGGTGATCTTCCTTTTCGTAGGAAAATTGTTTTTTTTTTACTTTTCGTGGTCTTAAAATTTCTGAATATTTGAATTTCGCATCTATTTCCAATCAAGATACTAATTCTTTGGCATCTACGAGCATGTTTCTAAACCCTTTATCTGAACGATATTCCTTTTAAAAGGTATTCAGGTTCAAACTTTCGCAAGCCGGCGAAATATTAAATTTTTATGTTTGCAGAATCTTGGTAACAATATCAACTTTACTTAGTATTCTGTACCACAAGACTAACACACACATAAACTCAAAATTTTAAATTTTTTTAACTAGAGCAATGGACAAATGTTTTGTATTGTTATCGAAATTTGTTCCAGACAAAGAGCATCGTAAATTTCGCCCAACTGGAATCTTAGAGGTGTTATTGCATCAATTATGCTAGATCATCTGGTATCCGACAAAGGTTTTAACGTTAAATTTGAAACATTACTTTTCAAAACAGACTACCGATTGGTTGAGGCAGAAAAAAATTATATAACTCTTGAACAAGCGAGAAAAAATTTATACTGAACATATTGGATTTTACAGCATCGTTTATAACAAGGTTCAAACTGTGATTACAGCAAGGTACAAATATTGCTAGTGAATTAATGTCTAAAATTCTTTTTTGTACACCTTGATGTTTACCCTTCATATTCGAACCATTGTCGTATCCTTGTCCGCGCATATTATAAATGTCTAAACCATAATCTTCTAAAGTTTTGAGTAAAAAGTTGGTTAAACCTTCACCTGTTGTATCACTTATAGGACGAAATGTTAAAAAACGCTCTTCAATACTAAATTCATTGTTTTTTAAATTAACATATCTAATGCAAACAGAAATTTGCTCCTGGTTGCTTACATCCGGAGTACAATCAAGTAATATAGAAAAGTACTTTGCTTTCTTAACTTCATTTAAATTATTATTTCTTATATTATCACCTAATAATTTATCGTTTCATTTTGAATTTTATCTCCAAGATAAAGTGGCATACTTTTTTGAGATCTATTAATATGTACAGACATAACTGGATCAAATTTTGCTATCATTTCTACACATTTTAGGAAATTTCTGTTATTTCTTTCAAATAATTTATTACTAGGACCACGAAAAGCCAAGTTTTGTTCAGCTAAACATTGAAGTGTATAAATTATTCTTTCAAAGACACTCCACCAGTGTTTAGTTTCACTTTTAAAAAAATTTGCATTTCGGAATCCAGGGCCGCCCAGAGACTTTACGGGGCCTGGGGCAAACTTCTGTTGGGGGCCCCAAGAAATCTGATTAATCGAATATTTTTTATTTATTTATTTATTTTTTTTGGGGGGGGGGGGCTTTTTTCAGGAGATTATTTTGAATTTTGAAGTACGGTACAAGTTTCAGAATTTTCTTTCGGAGGAAATCTAATAAATAATTTTTTTAAAATTTTTTGGGGCCCCTCCAGCAGTTGGGGGCCTGGGGCAAAGTGCCCCAGTTGCCCCCCTTCCCCCTCTGGGCGGCCCTGTCGGAATCTACAGTTCGATTCTCTTTTAATCTTTCCAGTAAGTCTGACCAGAAACATAAATTTTGAAAATGAGATTTACTTTTTTCGTGAATTTTCAAATGTTCACTTAAGTGATGCCAATCATTAAAACCGTCTTGATTACTTAATTTAGTATTTTTAAAGGTCAATGGATTACTGGTGTCATTGAATATCTTACAACAGAAACAAAAAACTATATTTTTCTTGATAGAATACAGTAACCAATCTCGCTGAACCTTTTCACCATTTGACAGAATTCGAGTGAAATATACAGTACATCCGAAAACTTACGTCCACTTTTGTCTTTAGGATACATAGTTTTATTTTGAAAATACATAGGACCTTTTTCGACTAGTTCTTGTACCTGGGCTGGAGATAATATACTCGGCCAAAGACCTGGATCGTTGAGAGAGGCGAATTCGTGTCTTTGGATGATTCGTCTTGCTTACTCGAACATGATGGTACCGAGTGAAACGTATCAGAACTTGAATCGCCATTGGCTTGTTTTCCTAATTCGGATGGCAACTTCGATATTGATGGAGTTGGAAAACCACTGTTATACTTCTCAGTAGCAGTACTGTCTTGAAAATCTGTGGACTTCCGAAAAAAGTTGGTAATTTTTAAATTGTTCTTCTCCAAGTCTTCCTCCCGTTTTGATAACCAGACAATTTCTTTTTTTCTTCTCTGGCCATTTGAATAAAATCAGTAAAAAGTTAAGAAACAAAGTTTTTTTTTGTTTTGTATAAAAAAATTATTAAAGAAAATTCAAAATATAAAATTTTATAATTCAGTTGTTATTTATAGCAAAACATGTTATCTGCCTTTTTTACAAAATGTACTTATAAGTATTTTGCCATTTTAATTTAAAACGTCGAGTAAATAGTACATAATGATTTTTAATTTTCATTTTTTACAACTAAATTCACTATACTTACCCTATTTGTGACTATTTAATGGGAAGAAGTACCTACATTTTGTAAAAAAAGTAAATAGCGTGTTTTGCCATAACAGTACTGAAATATTATAACACCAGATTTCGTTAACTATTTAAAATTAGAAAAGCTGAATGTATTGTCGCGTAGATTCGAATTTATATCACAGGAAATCAATGCGAGAGCTGCACTAGAGAACTTTATTCAACTTGAACTGAACGCTAGCTCGACTTATATACAGTCACCGAACTTTCTGGAACGGTAGAAACTAGAATTAGCATATAATAAATTAGAATATTAGAACATTCCGAATAAAACGAGAAATGATAACAAAGGAAATTTGAAGAAAAGCAACTTGCATCCAGCGTGGTTCGAACTCATCACCTTCAGAACCGCAGCCAAACACCTTACGCCTGTGCCACGACAGCTACGCACTAGATTTGCTACAGTATAATTAAAACTATGTAATTTTTTAAAAGCTTTATTATTAAAAACTACAGGGGAAAAAGTCGTAATATCACATAATATCAATAACGAGAAACATTCATTTTAAAATTTAGAACTTCCAAGGATTCTTAAACACTATATGTATCAAAATAGGGTTGAGATGATTTAAATCAGTTAAAAATTATCTAAAAAATCATAAAATAATGACTTTTTTTAAATCGTGATTTTTATCAACCCTGTATAAAAATAAAGTGAATCAATTTTTATTCATAAAATAAAGGTATCTGTATTGAGTTTTTGAAACGATTCTAACGGAAAATGCATTTTTATAAAAAATAATGTACAATAAACTTGAATATTTTTCCACTCCAAAAAGGGGGAATGTTAAAAAAAATAAATTACCTAGTTCAAATGTAGGTACCTCTGTCCAGTACTCTGAGGTGCCTGAATAATAAAAATATAGATACTGTGATGGCTCCAAGGCGAAGACGCTTCACTGCTGTGCTCCGGGCGTTCCCCTGCTAAGTCTCCCGGCGTCGACTGGCCGAGACTATTTCCACAACCCAAGAAGTGACTCGAAAAGAGGTGTTTAGTGTTACAAAAACACTTTATTCTTTTCTTGATATGTTCACACAGAAGTGCAACTGTACATAAATCATTACAATACGCAAATGCAATCTGCCTTGCGGTTTACACAGCCCACAGCCAGTGGCGTAGCTAAAACTTTTGCCGCCCGGGACGGTCTCCAATTTGCCGCCCTTTCTAAGTCAATCAATTGGTGGTTTTTATAAATTAATAAACATAAATAAATAATTGTAACTGAGACAAACTATAGGTGGGGAACTTTTTTACCATTGGATGCCATATTTAGATTAGGCAGTAATAAAGGAGGCCGCTTAAGTTGATATACCTATAAATGCAACTTTTAAAAAGACCACAAGAAACTTACGGAGGTCGCAGTTTTCCAACCCATGAGACAAAACATATACCCAATTTATAAAAAAAAATCCATAAAATATGTTTTATTTTATATTTTTATATTTATAAATAAAATAAATAATTTCATTTCTTTTGGATAAACAAACAAATTGTACACATTATGTATGTAAACAAAACATATTTATATATTTAATCTTCTAACTTTCATAGTAGAAAAATCGTGTATAATGCTCTCAAAACGGTGGTACTAAACATGGAGAAGTACAAAGAACTTCTACTCGACGTCGGCACCATTGATGTCTGTATCCGAGCAAAATTTTTAGAGATAATTTTTTTAAACCTACATTGACTTGAAGATGAGGAAAAATATTCGAAATCATATAGTAATTCATAATTCGTAGAAATAGAAAACTTATGAATTGAACAAGTGGTTTTTACAACTAATACTAAATAAAAATATGCCACCCCAAAATATGTGCCTCCCGGTGCGGACCGCACCCCCCTAGCTACGCCACTGCCCACAGCCGAAAATCAAAAACGCACACGCTTCGACTGTCCTGTCGATCCACGTGGCATGCTGACGAGATCACGTCAGTCCTCTAAAAGTCCGGCGACCAACGCCTCTCCAAATCTCTCAGCAAAAGCCCCCTTCAAGGGCTCGCAGTCCCTTTTTAAAACCTTGCTCCCTCGCTGAACTGGTTCCTGGTGACGTCAACCCTTCCGGCGGGGAGCCTTTTTCACAGCCAGGCGACTTCCTAAGACGCTGTCAAACCGGTTGCGCCGAGCGTGACCTGGCATGAAATTGTCTTTTCATCCACACAAATTGTTTGGGGACAAAACCCTTTCTTGACCAGAGTTTCACATCTGGTACATTGTCGAAGGCGCTATTCCCACGCTATCACAATACTTTTCTACTAGATGACGGCATTAACTCAATTTTCGATATTTTGTGACATTCTTGTTTTTCTCCTGTAGTCTTAAATTTATGTAAAGCTGATTTGTTAATCACTTACCTTATTTTTAAATGATTTTTCCCAATCAATCATCCTTATAGAAAATCACGCTCAGCGGCTCACCGCTCACGACAAAATTAAAAAAATTAATGAACCTGCACTGACTACGAAAGCGTTTAAATAAACCCAACTGATTATATTAATTAACACTCTCAAACACAGTTTATACAAGAAACGGACTGTAACACTAATTTCACTCACAAGAAATATTTATTATCAAACACAGCACTGAGCTAAGCGAACACTCTGGTCGCCATTGCTCCTCAAAAACATATACTACACTTTTCAAGCTCGGCGTGGGGACGCTACCAGCCACACCCTTTTACACACTTAGGTTGCAGCGTACATGAGTTGAGCCCGTATGAGTTGGGGCCTTAACACCAACATTTTGAAAGCTTAAACCTGAAAACTAGGTAGAGGAGTAGTATAATTTCAAAAACCGATCTGGCCGGTCAGTATTGGTAGATGGCAGATAATAAAATTTCACCTCTGGTATTGATAAATAATCTTTGGTTTTATGTAAATATGTTGTAATAGAGTTTCAAAAAATGTTTAAATTTAACTTGACGGCGCCTTTCACGCTTTGGCGCCGTTGTGCGCCGCTCGATCTTGCCCATATGGACGGCGCGTCCCTGGTTGTGTTGCAGTAAGGGCCTGTTCACATAGAGTCCGTTGCGTTAAGAAAAAGATGACGTTGAGACGAAAATAAACCAATCATAGGCCTCTAAACGATTAGCAATGAAATTTTTAACGCCTATGATTGGTTTATTTTCGTCTCAACGTCATCTTTTCCTTAACGCTACGCAACGGACTCCTATGTGAACAGGCTCTAAGGGCCTGTTCACATAGGAGTCCGTTGCGGAGCGTTAAAGTATTGAAATATATTTAACCAATGGCAAACCTCCAAACGATTAGCAATGAAATTTTTAACGCCTAGGATTGGTTTATTTTCGTCACAACGTCATCTTTCCCTTAACGCTACGCAACGGACTCCTGTGTGAACAGGCCCTAAGTCAGAATACGCCGAATCACAATCAGAAAGAAACTCCTTAAACCGTCGGTGCTGAAGACCAGAACGAGACCTCATAAAATTGATCATCTTGACCAAGCTGTCCATTACTTCTTTCAGAGTAGCACTAAGTTTTCCACAAATGACTGTTTGGTGAATTATGCACTGATAAGATATTAGGCTTGCATTCTTATCCCTGAATCTCTTTACTAATAATCCTTTTTCTTTACCAATCATTGCTGGGGCCCCTTGTCACTTGAAAGAGACACCATTTTATCATAACTAATATTTGATTTTGTTATGAATTCATCAAAAGTCTTGAATATATCTTCTCCGCGAGTCTTACCTTTATAGGGCAATATTGCTAGCAATTCTTCCCTGAACTCTTTACTTTCAATATAAAAAAAATCTCACGTAAATAGACATTTGTTCATCATCAACAATGTCACATGATTCATCAAGTTCTATGGCGTAGCAAGGTGCCTTCTGCAGGAGTTCGAGCAAACTATTTTTGTTGTCAGCAGCTAAAATTTCGGTTCTTCTTGTATTACTTCTTGCCGACAATGGAATACCTTCAATTGCGGCGACAATATCCCTTTTCTCTTCAAAAACTGCCACTTCCAACATGCATTCTTTTACTATCTCAGAGTCTGAAAATGACTTCTGGTGTTTATTAAGCGTCCAGCACACACGCAATGCTGTTTGTGTGGATTTTTCTTCCTCGTTCATGCAGCGAACTAGTAAGATTTTGTAAGAAGTTAGATATGCTTGGAGTTTTTCTTTACGAGCTTCACTGCCAAGAGGAAAGTTTTTGTGGAACTGCTGATGAGTTGTTTCGCAGTGACGCTTTAAATTGGCACTTTTAACAATAGCGACAGTTTTGTCTCATATGAGGCAAACATGAACCGTTTTAGGCCTATCAGGCAGCGAAAACAATATTGTTCAGTCCACTCAGTTAAAAACTTCCTATTTTCACTGTCAACTTTTCGCTTTTTAGGAGCCATATTGATGTAGATACGAAACGTTTTAGTACACGAAAAATTATAACACAAATGAACGAATGCTCCTCACAAGATCGCAACGCAACTACCTACTAATCGACGATGTGTTGAAACATGTCGGCCAGTACGCTCCCTCGCACTCCAACGCACTCTCTTGTGCTACACAGCACAACATAGCAACAGCTATGTATCTACCTAATAAAACAAGTTATATAAAAATATTAATTAAATTTAATAGGTAGGTAAGTTATTTAACAATATTTCGCGGTCCAGGTTTTGACCTTCTGCGGTATGGATACGGACCGCGGTCCTCCTGTTGCCGACCTCTGACCTAGGGAGTGGAGTTTGAAGCAGGTGCGCTGGCTTAAACCCTCAGCAAAACGGCAGAAAAATGAGCAGGTGCGCCAGCTTAAATCCTCCGCAAAACGGCGACGGTATCATGAAGCTGTAAGAAGGCGCGTAAGCTTCAACAGGGAATTCCTCGAAAAATGGACCGATTACGGTCGCTCACAGGCAGATGGCGCGATATGTAACAGAAGCACGGATTTTTCATCGAGTTGTATGTACGCGTGTGTTGAAAATTCTTTAACAAATTTTTGAATATATTCTGTGCACAGATATACCAGCATGTGTTGCACCTGCTTGTACTAGTGGCTATCCATCAGTCATAAAACGAAACAAAGATACTGGACAGAGAAATTTTAGTCTGTTTACTGCTCCTAAGGTAAGAACATTATTATTATTTTGTTTTAATGCAAGAAGTATGTAGAGTAAATAGCTCACTTCTACCCAGATTTGGGTGTATATAATTTGAAGTGGCACTCTAAATGAATTTGATACAAACACAGTTTATACATGAAACAATGTTTATTGAATATTCTTGCACATGTAGGCTTTGCTTTTAACAACAAGATTCATACGTACTACTTGTACAGATATATAAATACAGCTTTCAAGAACAATATATTTTTCAATACTCACGAACAGTAAGTCAACCAGCAATTCTGCCACGTAAACTTTGGGCCCCCTATCACTAGCACTAGCGCCGTTTAACACCTGGAACTGCTTACCTTGTAGCTCCCTCTCGCTTATCTATCAACCTTAACAACCTTTTTTCAAGCGTTTTAATCAAGCGTTTTAATCACCTAATAACGTTTTAATCAAGCTGCTTGGTATTTATACCAAGCGCGTATGCCGAAAATAGCATAACTCAAGCAGCTTCTTTAATTCATTCACTCAAAAGTTCGATTCTTGTGTATACCTTACAAGTATAACAGTAAGAGAAAAATACAGTTGCTGCGTTTTAAGCGAATACAAAGTTAAAACAGTAAAATTCTGCCTGAAAGCAGCGTGTTTTATTTTTCAATCGTCCCTATTTCCCATCAGAAAAAAAGGTGTTCACAAAGCTCTATTATATGTAAACAAACACAAATAATTACTGAAATTATTGCTCTAAATGAAATCGACTAATCCACAAAAGATGTTCGATACTTACATATATAATAAAGTATTAGTGTTTGATGTTTTTCATGTTTTTAATTAAAAATTTACCTTCATTGGCCATTGATTGTAATTCATTTGATATGTTTGTGGAATGTAACAAGTTATCTGAGAGTGAATTTTATACCTCGCCTACACTTTTCATTTTACAAATACACCTTTCGGTAAAAGGTTTTACTGATTTGGGAAAGTTCACTCCGATCATCGAAAATGTAAGAAGGGGGACCTTGCTTTAATGCTCATGTACCTGCCCTTTAAAAGTAAATGGGTCCAAACGTTGGCATACTTTCTGAGTACAGAGACTGCATCTGGTACAGTGCTCCATCATCTGATTGTGGAATGCATCATTCTCCTTGAGCATTCCGGTTTTTTTTTTATGGATGCTGTCATCAGTGATGGAGAATCATGGAACCGGAACATGTGGACCAAATTTGGTTATCGAATCAGAAAAAGCTACATTCATATTTGTGATCCCGAAAGAAGATTGTGGTTCATTTCTGACTTCCCGCATCTTGCTAACAACATGCGAAATTTCATATCTTCCAATAAATATATAATATTATATTATTAATTTTCTTTATATTATGTCTGCTTTAGATTTGATGTATTTTAATGATGAGACTTCTATATTCTATGATTCTTTTAGACTCTTGAAGGTTTTATTGATTCAAGATGTTGAGAAACAGTTATGGAAATGGATAATCCAATGGGCTTCAATATGAAAGCTTCTCCCAAACCTTTTTGGGATTCATTTTATCCCAAATATTTCCAGAGGATGAATGTGAAATTATTAATTTTTTTCTCATTACGCGCATGTATTTTACATGTAAAGCAACAATAATTGCAAGATAAAAATAACTTTTTATATACCATGTTTTTAAATTTTCTGTTGAGTCATATAAACATGAAAATTCTATGTATTAATAAACACTTTTTAAAATTTTTTTTGATGAATTATCCCATCAACTTGAAAGAAAATTAAATTAATTGGAAGTTAAATTGCGTTTAACTTTTCGTTTCGGTTCTGGTCGATAGATGGCTGCACCAGTCTACAAAACAAAATTAACTGAAAATAATAAAAACATGGTAAAAATATGCTTAAAGATGGCTAAAAGTATTAAAAAATTCATTGTTATCGTGTTCTGAGCTATTCTAAAAGTTTCAAATGTCTAGCTAGTCGGGAAGTTAGTTAAAAATCGATCGCAAGATTTCTGGACAAACACACACACAAACACACAAACAAACAAGAAAGCAAGTTAATAAAAACATGGTAAAAAAATATTCCCAACTCTGCGCTAACGTTGAAAAATTAAGAAAACAATCAAAATTATAAATCTCATTATTTATTATTAAATTTTAGCTTTTATTTTATACTAGCTGAATACCCGTGCTTCGCTACGGGATACATTTTAGGATAATTACAATAAAAAAGTAATGAAATTGCTTTTTAGAGGATTTTCTTATAAACAATATATTTTGTTTCTTCATTGGGCGGAACTAATATTACCAGGCTCGTCCGCGAACTTACGCGTGAGCCAGCTACGTAAAACTGACCGTGAGAGAAACAATTTTCTGGTTCCTTGTCTATAGACACTTGTTATCTTTGGCTATTATTTGATCCGTAATATCTGCCTCATATGCCGTATGTTTCTAAACGCCATTCCAGAATGAAGAAATCGTGTAGAGGAGGCTTCTACAACATGTGGACAGAGACAGTTGTTTTGTGACAACTGACTGAAGTGGTGTCATCTTTGGCTATTATTTAATCTGTAATATCTGCCTCATATGCCGTATGTTTCTAAACGCCATTCCCATATGAACCACAGCCTAATTCCTTTAAAATGGAACAAAATGAGTAACTCCAGTTAACCATGTAATCCACTACTGCTACAGGGGCATCAAAATGTGAGAAAACAGAGTTTAAATCAGCCGAAACTGCAATTATGGTGTACATATGACACCTAACTTCTCCAAAAATCTTTGCCTTTGTGATGAGACTCATAAGTGATTTTATTTTTGATGAAACACTCTTGCTAACAAATCATGACGATCCTGTGGTTTTTGTCCAACTATTCTTTGCTGTTGTTGTCGGATTTCTTCCAGTCTCGCTTCTCTTAAAGATTCGGAAAATCATTCGGAAAAAGCTGAAAGGTAAACAATACCAAATCAATTTAAAAACTAAATACAGTATAAATAACGTACAAAAAATAACAGTATAAATAACACAGTATGAATAAAAAGTACAGGCTGCGCCAGATATGCTCCGGCCAATAATACAAAAAAAGAATTTTAAAATCGTAGTAAGCAATGAAAAACATTTTACACACTTCAATAATAGCAAAACAAAACGTGATAGTAAAATAGACAGGAAAGTTAAAACAGAAGTAAGAAGTTAAATTCTAAAAATATAAATGAGGTATAAATCAGCTATCGATTCTATTCTATGAATCATTTATCAGGACATGAAAAATTTACTACATGTAAAAAAAATTAACCTTACCTCCATTAATTTCAACACTTCTTGACCTGTGGCTTGTCCAATCATGTGAAATATAATTCTTGACAATAAATCTTGTTAACCTAAACTGTTATTTGTGTTTTTTTTTTAAATTTAAAAAAGTTATGTTCTCAAAATATGACAATTAAGAAAAAGATATCATCGAGAAAAAATAAATCATGCTACTTAAGAAAGTCATACCAAAAATTTCTATAAAATTAATCTGCAACTATATTCGACGTACAAAATAATGCATATGTAATACATTGCTAACATGTTTTAACATCAAAAATTTCCACAATCAAAAGCTAAAATTAGTTTAAAACATTAGCTTTAGGATTTTGTGCAGAATGATAGGTGTTTTAGCTAAATTTCATTAAAAATTACTTCAAATTGATCAATTTATAAAAAAGGTATGCTATTTACAGTTAAGATTTTGTTTCTTGTTTTGATTTTTAAGTGCTATTTTAGCATAAAAGACCAAAAAAACCTTTACAAAATTATTTTTTTCTCAAAGCTAAACACAAACATAATCAAAGCTAAACACAAATATAAGTATCAGTTGTTTTAAAACACCCCTTTTAAACATTGTTAAGTTTCGAAGTATTATAATAATAATTAAAAATATTCCAGAGTTTCAGACAGAAGTATAAAAAGAAAGAATACGCAAAAAAATAACTAAATTAAACAAAAATTGACAGAATACAGAAAAAGTGAACACCGGCAAAAGTAAATAAAACGTTTCCTTGTGCGCATGCGCAGTTCTTATGAATGATTGATTCCAACGCTTAGAGCACCGCGTTGGAAGAACCACATAAAATTTGTGTTGAAGTATCGTTCTTTAAAATTCAATTAAAAAAAATCGAAATTTTAAGATAGAGACTTGAAATGAGGTTTATATGAATGAGAAAGCGTTCGGCTTCCAGATGATGTAAATATTTTCTTTGTAATATAAAAACTCGAAGAGCATCGACCGTAGATCCTCAAAATTCGCGTAAATTTCTCTAAAAACTGGTTTTAATATTTTGATGAAAATATTAGTCTGTTTTAAATTATTTTTAAACAAATGAGGTCTTGTTTGAAGGAGAAATGTCTGAAGTCTTAGATTGTAAAAAGATCAAAATTCTACGATCATTTTTTGCCGAGATATCGTAATCTAAAGTTAAAAAAACATAAAAATCCTACAAAACATAATTCAATGACTAAATCGCTTACAATCCAAAGGGAGAAAATTCTGTCATTCAAATCCGCGCTTGAAGAACCGAGCAGGAAATTTGTGTTTGAGTATCGTTCTTTAAAATTCAATTAAAAATCGAAATTTTAAGATAGAGACTTGAAATGAGGTTGATATGAATGAGAAAGCTTTCATCTTCCAGATGATGTAAAAATTTTCTTTGTAAGATAAAAACTCTAAGAGCATCGACCATAGATCCTCAAAAGTGCATAAATTTCTCTTAAAAGTGGTTTTAATATTTTGATGAAAATATTAGTCTGTTTTAAATTATTTTTAAACAAATGAGGTCTTGTTTGAAGGAGAAATGTCTGTAGTCTTAGACTGTAAAAAGATCAAAATTCTACGATCATTTTTTGCCGAGATATCGTAATCTGAAGTTAAAAAAACATAAAATATCGAACAAAACATAAAATAAACAATTTTCTAGAATAAAATTTAAAATTCGGGTTTCGAGGTGCACCTTCCCATAGTCTGCACTACCCGTGTACCAAATTTGACGTCTGCAAGTTTCACAGATTCGCCTGGGGGTCGCACACACACATACACACACACACAAACACTCTCTTTTATTAATAAGATTACTTTTGAATTGAATTATTCTATTCATTTTATAATTTAATTGAATATATTTGATTATACCATTAAAATTAACTATCATACTAAATTTAACTGTATTTTTATTCAATTTGTAAAGTTCTTCCCTTGTCAATATCAATGGATAATGTTGTCAATATTTGTAAAACATGTCATGTATAAATTTTTGTTCAAATTTGTAAGAACTGTGAAGACACAACTCAATTCGACTCTAGTGTTGGTAGGGAGATAAGTAGGAGAGATGCGGCCATGTTGACTGAAGTGGGGAGCTGCATATGAGAACTTAGTTGTATTTTCAATTATTTTATATGTTTGTGTAATGTGCTGCTTTAAAAAGGAATTAAAGTTTGGCAGCTAAAAAGAAGACGACCTTTTTTGTGTGTGAGTCTTCAAACCTCTTTCACCGCCTTTACCCACTAATCAACAAATGTTTGATTCGCAAGAAATATTCTGCAAAACCTGAGAACTAAATCCCAAGACAATAACCTAAAGATAGAATCTCTCAAACTCACCCATTTGTTATCTGTGGCGTCGATTTTGCAGGCCCAGTATTCAATAAAAATGTGTCGAATGACAATAAATTGGAAAAATCTTGTATTGTTCTTTTCACGTGCGCCGTCACAAGAGCGGTTAATCTCGAATTAGTTTCTGCGTTGTCAACTGAGTGTTTTCTCCTCGCATTTCGACGATTCAAATCGAGAAGAGGAAATTGCTGTGTTATTTACTCGGACAACGCTAAGACATTCAAAAGTGCTAATAGAAAGTTGCAAAATTTCTCTGAAATATTGAAAGATCAAGAATTCCAAGATTACATTGCAGGAAAAGAAGTAACTTGGAAATTCATCGTTGAACACGCCCCATGGTGGGAAGGTTTTTATAAACGTCTAGTGAAACCCATTAAAGATCCTCTAAGAAAAGTACTTGGAAGTGCACTTCTTACCTTTAGAGAGCTTACCACAATTTTGACTGGAGTCGAAACTATAGTAAATTTTAGACCTTTGACTTACAGCACAAGTGACTTCGGCGAACCAGAGCCACTTACACCGGTTCACTTCCTTCAACTTGAAAGAGATAATTTAAATTTTTCTCTACATTTTGCCGAATCAGAACATAAAATCTCTACTAAAGAAACTTTATTAAGAAGAAAACGTTAACAAAGTAAAATATTGACACAGCTGTGGGTCAAATGGAAACAACAATACTTATTGAATTTAAAATCAGCTCATCTTTTTAAGACCCCCAGAGCTCCATAAAAACTTGAAAGTTGGTGATATCGCGCTTATTGATGGAACATCGAAAAAAAACTTCTCTGGGATCTAGGAGTAATCGAAGAAGTACTACCAGGTCGAGACGGTAACATTCGAGCATTTATTCTGAGAAGCGTAAGAAGACTTTGTAGAGCAGCGGTTGCCAAAGTGGTGGTCCGCGAGAAAATTTCGCTGGTCCGCAGAAAAATGTGGAATATACTTACTCATAATGTTAAGTTATGTTTTAAGATGCATTAAAACATGATTCAATTCATAACAATACGTGACAAGTTATAAAAACTAGCTGCATAGCTCTAGCTGCATTGCACATGTTTTGTCTTACTCTCGCCTCGTTTCGCACTCTTCTAATGTTTCAGTCTTCTGTTTGTCGCATATGTATATCAGTTGAAGCGATTAAAGGTGGGCTTACGGACGTATTGAGTTCAATACAAAATGTATTCAATATATTAGTTGGGTTATTAAGGAAGTTTTTGTGTATTTTCTTTTATATATTGACACATAGATTTAAAACAGGTATGATCTTAAATCTTAACCATGTACATATTTTCTTTTATTTGATATTTATTGGGATAAAATGAGTTTGACTTTTCTAAATTTCTTTTTATTTTATTTTAGATTCAAATAAATTAAACCCATAATGAGTGAAAAAAAGCAAAAGAATATTTTGCATTTCTTTAGTAATGCAAAAGGTAATGAGAACGATAATAATAACATTAATAATACTTCACCTAACCGTGAACTGATCAATAAATCAGACCCTCCACAGTCTTCATCAGGCACCATTAGGAAACACGTTGGAACGGGAGGTGGAGAGAAGAAAAAACACAAAGTATCAAGAAAATATCATTCCTACTACTTAAAATTTGGATTCATTGACGAACCTGACAGTGAGCTGGATCCACGGCCTCTCTGTGTTGTATGTTCTGAAAGCCTATCTAACGATGCATTAAAACCTTCAAAACTTGAAAGACACTTGAATTCAAAACACCCGGATTTAGCAAAAAAACCGCTAGAATATTTTAAAAGAATGCATGAAAATATGCAAAAGCAAGTTATTGCTTTAAGAAAAATGACCATGGAAGATAAATCATTACTAAAGGCTTCCTATCTCATAGCAAATCAGATCGCGAAATGCAAAAAGCCGTACACGATTGGAGAAGAATTAATTAAGCCATGCATGTTAAAAGCCTGTGAACAAATTTTGGGAATGCAGGCTGTTCAGAAATTGAAAGTATTTCCTATGTCTAATAATACTATCAAGCGCAGAATCGAAGATATGGCCGAAGACATTGAAAATCAGATAATAAAAATGGTGAAAAATTCATCATTTTATTCAATCCAACTTGACGAATCTGCGGACATTACAAACAAAGCACTTCTTCTTTGTTTTGTGAGGGTTGAGTGTGAAGGAGAGTTACATGAAGAACTACTTTGTTCGCTTAATTTGCCGGGTAGAACAACCAGCTCTGAGATTTTTGAAGCACTTAATAGTTATTTCCGGGAACATGAAATTGATTGGAAAAAATGTATTGGGATCTGCACAGATGGTGCCTCAAATATGACTGGACATCTTTAAGGAATTGTTGTAAAGGTGAAGAATGTTGGTCACCCAGACATTTTATCTACACACTGCATTATACATCGAGAACAACTTGCAGCGAAAAAAATGTCCCCAGAACTACACGAAGTATTATCAAATGTCATTGAAATTATAAAGGAAATTCGACACAAAGCACTCAATTCTCGAATATTTGAGGCACTTTGCGAAGAAATGGGTTCCGAGTATACTCATCTTCTTCGTCATGCTGAGGTGAGATGGCTGTCGAGGGGCAAAATATTGACCCGACTATTCGCCTTGCGGGAAGAAGTCAAATTATTTTTCCAGCAGCAAAATAATCCGAAATTGCAAAAATGCTTGTCCGACAATGAATGGCTAGCAAAGCTTGCATACCTGGCAGATATTTTTTCCCTGTTAAATGAACTAAACATATCTTTGCAAGGACAACTTAAGGACGTGTTCACACTACGAAGTAAAATGGATGCGTTTCAAAAGAAAATATTACTGTGGCAAATGCGGTTGGTTGAAGACGATCTGCAAATGTTTTCTAATTTTGATGAATACATGAAGGAGAATGATGTTAACCAGCAAGTGGTAACCCTAGTTAAAAAGCACTTGGAATCACTTACAGAATCTTTTGCTCGTTATTACCCAAAGAATGAAGATCCTAGACATGGTAATATGTGGATAATAGATCCGTTTGCAGCGAACATTCAGGATAGTAAGTTAAGCATGCATCTAAAAGAAAGCCTCATCGACCTATCGTCCGACGAAACTCTCAAATTTAAATTTCATTCATCCTTAGCCACTTTAGTAGTATTTCGCTTTGTTGAGTCGCTTGAGCGTAATGTGTGAAGGTTGTGTTTTGCAGTGCTCTATTTGTTTACGTGTCTTTTGAAGTTAATTTTGTTTCAAATAACCCAGTTTGTGGTTTTGATTAATTTTTAAGTTCTTGTGAGTAGTTAGATGTTACTTTTATTGTATTTAGTCAAGTATTTTTTCATTTTAATGGACTTTTGAACTATAGCGCGTGTCAGGCCTAACGGGCACGGAGATACGAGAATCGCTGCGGAAGCTCACGCAGACCCCTCCGGCAGGCGAGGAGGCCTACTGCCGTACTCTCATCGGCGCGTGCCAAGGACGGTACAAGGTCATAGGAGTGTAACTCAGCTGCTTGTGTGTTTACCGAGCGTATTGTGCTGGAGGTGATCCTGAACATTCTTATCGAACAGGGATATAATTTGTTATTGTTGTGAGCGTGTGATATTCATAGTTCTCTCTGGATTATTATAATTTTCATCCAAGGTAGGATATTTGTTGAATCCTGTTTTTCGGTTCAGTTTTTTATTGATGCTGCATGTTATAAGTTGCTAAGTAGTGAACAGTTAATGCTTTGCTTCTGTTGTTTGATACATTGTTTGTGCATCAAACGGGCTGTCTTATGGATTAATAGCTTTATACTTGGCTTTTGAGGTGGGTTTTTGTTTTGTTATCTTGGGTCAAGATGGATCCTTTGAAATTAGATCTAAAAAGTCAGGATGTGGTAAAGCAGTTGGAAGAGGTCACAAATAAGGCTAGATATAAGGCTACGCAAATATCTCAAGCTATACATGCTGGAAAGAGTAAATTGTCGGCGGAAAGCATAAAGACCCTTAATCAGGATGTAATGTCGTTAATGGGAGTTATAAATGACCAAAACATATATATACAGACGCTATTAGAGCGATTGAGAGTAAGCGAGGAAAGGTTGAGGGAAAGTGAGGAAAGTAGAGGAACTTATGCAGACATAGCTAGTAGAGGAAGAGAAAGAAGCCGCTCCAGATCCAGGAAAAGCGCGGAAGGACCAAAGCATGTAATGACAGTGATACCGAGAGAGGAACAGGATTCAGATTTGACGAAAATAAAGATACAGAATGAGATAGATCCCATACGATTAAAAGTTGGTATTGATGTGTTTAGAAAAATTGGAAGGGGAGGAGTTATCATAGGGACGGGAAAAGAGGAAGAACTTGAGATTCTTATGGAAGAATTTAAAAGAATAGACGCTCTAAGAGAGAATTTTAAGATAGAAAAACCTAGAAAACGTAAGCCTCAGGTTATTATTTATGGCGTCATGGATGAAAAGGGAGATGAAGAATTAAGAAAAATGATAGTATCACAGAATGAAGAGCTAAAGGGCGGAGATGTTCAGATGATAACAAAATTTAAAGCAAGACAGGGAGAGAATATTATAATTAGTATGAATGGAGAAGCGTTTAAAAATATAATGAAAATTAAGAAAATAAAAATTGGTTGGAATCGGTATTCAATAAATGAATATGTAAAACCAAAAGTGTGTTTTAAATGCTGGAGAATAGGACATTTGGCGAAGTTCTGTAAGAACGAAAAGATATGTAGAAATTGTGGAGGAAAATATCATGGGGACACCTGTAACGAACCTACAAAATGCTCTAATTGTTGTTTCATGAATGTAAGAAATAAAGTACAAGTTGAAACTCAACATGTGCCTACCGATAATACGTGCAGTGTCTTTCGCACGGAGGTAGAGCGGATTAAAAGCAGGACTGATTATGGATAGCTCTTCTGTCCCTTCTTTTAATTGTCTCCATTTAAATTTAAACAATTCGATTGCAGCAGTCAGGGAGTTCGCAAGTAAGGTGGACTCTGATTTTATTTCAATCAACGAACCGTATTTTAAAAGAGGTGAAAACCACGAGATGGTCGGCTTTCCAAATAGGTACCAGTGCATATATAAAAAGCAAGAGCCAAAAGCGGCTTTGGTTATCAAAAGAAGTTATAAGTATATTAACATATTAACGACGGAATATATTGTAGCGATAAAAGTCATAATAAGAGGTGAAACTATTATTTATATCTCTATATATTTGCCTCCCTCAGATGGTAACCTTGAAAGAATGGAACCCCAGTGGAGCCAGCTGGGTAGCATTTTAGAAAAGTATAAAGATGGCAAAATAATTATTATGGGGGACTTCAACGCTAGGTCTACAGTCTGGGGGCAGCGCCAAACTAATATAAGGGGACTCGCTGTCATTGAGATGGCAATTCATTACAACGGCATCATTAGAAATGATCCGAACAGTATCCCGACGTATGTTGGGCCGTTTGGTATTGGCTGGCCTGATGTAACCGTTACAGTCGGAATTAAAGAAGAGCATGTCAAGGATTGGAAAGTCATAGATGATTATACTTGCACAGATCATAACGCAATTAGCTTTGAAGTAGAACTGAGAGATATTACAGAGCGGGAAATTGACAACCCCAGGTGGGAGATTAAAAATTTGAGATGGATTCCATTTAGAGTGGAGTTAAGAGAGAGATTAAAAGAGTTTAAAAGTAAAATGGCAGACTGGGATATTGATGAAAGCATTGGGAAACTAAATACAGTTATAATAGACTTATGTAAGAAGTACAGTAAAAAGAATATTAGGAAAAGAGATCGCATGGCCTGTTGGTGGACAGAGGAACTGACGATAGAAAGGAGGAAAACCAGGGCGTATAGAAGACGATATCAAAAAGAAGTAGATCCTATAGAAAGAAATAAATTAAGATTGAAATTTAAGGAAATCAGAGCTAAATATAGAAAGCTGATGAGTAAGGCTAAAAAGAGTAAGTTTGAGGAATTCTTGAATACCTTAACAGTTAAGAACACCTCTGGCTTAATAAAAAACATTATAAAGGAGAAAAGGCAAAATGCGCTGGAAATGATCATGGGGGAAGATGGTGTTTTAAGAGAAGAGGAAGAAGATATTGAGAAGGAGTTGGCTAGGTATCACTTTATTAGCGAAGAGATCGAATTGGAGGAGAGAGCTGAAGAAAGTGGGGAAATTACTGAGATAACTAAAATGGAGATCGAATATAATATAGAAAATACGGCCACTAACAAGGCGCCGGGTCATGATGGGATTACGCTTAGTATTATAAAGGAGGTACATGGAGCTGATGATGACATCTTATATAGCATCTATAATAGGTGCCTCGACGCTGGTTATTTTCCTAGAGAATGGAAGCGGGCCAGAGTATTATACTTCCCAAAGGAAGGAAAAGATCTGAAGCGCCCGAACGCATATCGACCGATTTGCTTGTTGCCCGTAATGGGTAAGCTATTTGACAAGATACTAACCAATAGACTAGTGATTTATCTGGAAAAGGAAAATAAGCTATCGAATGAACAGTATGGTTTTAGGAGAGGGAGGAGCACAATTAGTGCGCTGAACAGTATTATGAAGATTGTGAAGGAGAATAAAAATAATGGTCAACATACTTGTTTAATTTCGCTGGACTTTAAAAATGCTTTTAACTCCATTAGGAAAAAGAGTATAAAGGATGCCCTTAAGAATTTGAAGATAAATACGTCTTTGAGAAAGATCATAATTAGTTTTTTAGATGAAAGAAAGGTGATTATGAAGAAGGGAGATCATGCCTATAATGTTGGTGTGCCACAGGGTTCGTCCATGGGGCCTGTGCTGTGGCTGATCACTATTAACGAGCTGTTAGAAATGCGAAAAGAGCAAAACCATTACCACATACAGGCCTATGCTGACGATGTGATGATACTGATCAAGAGCACAGTTGCGTATAAGTTCACTGAATTGTCTAAAGTAGTGCTTGATAAGTGTGAAGAGTGGGCAAGGAAACACAAGCTGCAGTACAGCATAGATAAGTGCTGCTATACGATCGTAGCATGTAAAGGGAATATTAGCAGGAACCCGCCTATTAGGCTAGAGAATGAAAGCATTAAATATAAAAAGGAAATAAAATATCTAGGTGTCATCTTAGACTATAAATTAAATTTTCTTCAACATCTTGAGGCGGTCAAAGAGAAGTCAATTAAAATTCTGTATAAACTGGTGCACTTGGTGAAAAAGACGTGGGGATTGAAACCTGAAAACATTAAGGAAATTTACAGAATAGTCATAGAAAAAATATTATTATATGCCTCAGAAGTGTGGTTCAGAGACCAAGAGAAATTTAAAATTAAGATCAGGCAAGCGCAGAGACCCTCATTGATAGCTATTACAAAGTGCTACTCTACGGTTGCAACCGATGCCTTAAACGTACTGGCGGGCTGTGTCCCACTCGATATTAAGGCTAAAGGAAATAAGCAGCTGAATGAGCTATTTGAAGAAAGTAAAGAGATCATGGTTGGAAATGAGGTATTTAATAGTGCCAATTGTGATATCAGTATTAAACAGATAAAGAATATAGAAGACATAATGAAAATTAAATGGACGTTAGATGCTAAGCCAATTTCGGACCATGTTTTTTACACAGACGGATCGAAAATTCATGACAGAATAGGCTCGGGCGTTGTTTACTATTTTAAAGAAGATCTGATAGAAGTCTATAGAGAAAGAGTTATTGGCGGTAACTCGTATTTAGCGGAGGTGCGGGCTATTCAGAAAGTGCTGGAGATTATGAAGGACAGAAGTTTGAGGGAAAGTGACGTGTATACTGATTCTAGAAGCGCCCTGGAGGCATTAGGCACTTGTAATTATAAAGGGGCTGAGGTGGAAAAAATTAAAAATATCATTAGTAGAGAAAATTTAAAATTAAACTTTCATTGGGTCAAAGCGCACGTCGGTATAAAGGGAAATGAAGAGGCAGATAAAGCCGCCAAAGGGGCTACGGAGTTGGAAGAGGCTGAAACCAATTATAAGTATAATCGGAAGTTTGTAAAAAGAAAGATAGAACACCAAGAAAAATTGGAATGGCAAGCTAACTGGGATAATTCGAGTAAGGGAAGAAGTGTATATAACATCTTTAAATATGTTAGTGAAAGCAGACTATATGGAGATTTTGTGATCAATCAAGCCATCACTGAACATGGGTGTTTTGGCGCTTACCAAAAGCGCTTCCATGGGAAGGACGATAAATGTCCATGCGGGGCCATTCAAACGGTCAAGCATTGTTTATTCGAATGTGACAATTATAAAAGCATTAGAAGAAATTTACCAAGAGGATTCGAGAATTGGGATCTGTATAAGATCTTCTGTGACTACTATTGTAAGAAAGCCATTAAGTATATTGTGAGGGATCTTATGGACCAGCATATGCCATCTTCGCACGTGGTTTCTTAGCCTCTTGTTGTGCTGCTTTGTCTTGTCTTTATCTGGACATTTTTTTTTTTTTTGCATATTATTTTGTGAACAGTATTTGTAACTAGCTGCATGTATTTGTTATAGGTATTTAAAAAAAAAAAATCTGCATTAAGTGCGGATCACCTTTTAACTGTGAAAATAATCACATAGGTAATTGTATGTATTGGTAAAATGGTCTGTTTCGATGCCAATGTTATGAACATGTACCTTGATCAGCTTTGTACATATTTGCTTAAATAAGTTTGTATCAATGCATATTGTTTTATAAGTTTTTTGTGAATTTAATTTCGTATTATAGCTAAGAAAATGGTATTGCATTTTTGTTTTCTATCTCGATCTTGGAAATGTGTCTATTTTTGGAACAGAATTATGTTTATGTTTAATAATTATGCGACTGCAATATGTGTAACTTGTATAATAATGTAATTTAAAATAATATTAAGTGTTGTAAAGCCGGTATAAAATATGTGAATATATAAACCGCCGTATAAGCTTTTCGCTGAGGTCGGTGTAACTTTCGAACTTTCATTCATCCTTATCAAGACCTCAGTTTTGGCTTTCCATAAAAAGTGAATACCCTTTGCTTAGTGAACAGGCGATGAAAATTCTGATTCAATTCTCCACAACTTATTTATGTGAAAAGGCCTTTTCATCTATCACAGTCATCAAAACACGGTACCGATTTCGGCTTGAAATAAATGCAGTTCTCCGTCTTGCAGTAACAACATTGGATCCAAATATCCATAATCTTATTTCAAGTAAGCAGGAACATCCATCACACTAGGAATGTATAACGCTAAAAGTTTGATATATTTAAACCATCTTTTAATTGTTTTGTTTGTACAATTTTTGTTTATTTTGTTTATTTTATTATGGTTTATTAATAAAGCTTTCATAACTTGGTTACTATTAATAGTTTCATTTTATTAACTATGTACATTTTATGTGTTCTTTGATAACAATTTTTTTATAAATATATTTAACACTTAAAAAATCCTATTAGTGGTCCGCGGGATTTAAATTATGAATTAACTGGTCCGTGAGGTCAAAAAGTTTGGCGACCGCTGTTGTAGAGTACCAGTACAACTATTATTCCCACTTGAAATGACAGATTCGTCAGACAATGATTGATTATTATGCAAACAAAAAACTCTTAAAAACTTTGAAAAGCTTATAGCAAAGACTGAGTTTAAAGTATCCTTTTCTGTAAATTTGATTTATTTGCCCATTTAATAGATATCATAAATATTCTTCAAAGTGCATCAATTACTGTGGTTAGGAAAGATATTTGTTTGTTTTACTTGTTAATTGATTTAATGTTATTCAACATGTAAAGATCTATGTATAACCCAAATATATTATTACCTTTTTATTAACTGCATTTAAAATACAACTTGATGTGTTTGTACTATTTTATTTTCCATCTTTCATTATTAATTTTTAGTTACAAAATAACTCATCTGTATAAGTTTGAATATTGAAAAGTAATTTTTATTAATAGCATTTGTTAAATATAAATTGAATGGTATAATTATGTATATGTTGTTTTGTATATAATTTGTAACTGAAATACCCCTATGTAGTTTCTGTGTTGTTCATTTGTATGTTTTGGATATAGGTGTCCGTTCTATACAAAAGCTGAAGCGTCTCTGCCCACGTCATCATTCGAACTACGCAGCGTTCGACCACGTGACGACGCAGCGTTCGACCATAGTGGGGGTATTAATTCGTCCACCTGGCCAACGATGAAGAATTTCTACTAAATTTATCCATAGTAAATTGTATATCAAGCATTATAATAATGTATTAATAGTGTATGTTGTTAATTTCAATTCTTTTTAATTAATAACTACTTTTTTTTCTATTCAACATATTTTATTATGGCAAATAAAGATACATGTATAAGTTAAAGCGATCATTTTTTTTTTAATCGTTCACAGAAATAAAATATTTCCAGTTAACCTTTCAACTTGAAATTGAAGTTTTTCTTTGCGCACTATTCGTCAAAAATATTTAGTATCTGTTAATAATATTTTTACTATGAAAACTTCATAAAACTGATGAATATGCTGGAACCTTAATAGGGAATTTAATCACTATTAAGTTAGTTTCAATAAATGAGTTTTCATTGTATGATAAACAATGTTGTCACTATAAATGCTTTAGCAAAATTTATTGTGTATAATTTGTAAAAAAAAAAAAAAAAAAATAAATAAAAATAAATAAAAATTATATTTTCAGATCTTTTTACTGTGAGTACAATGAAACCCATACTTTGTGAAAATCCAAAAATATAGCTAGTTTGTCCTTCTCAATGTGAATTGGGTATTTTTATTTTTAATTCGCTGAAAATTTTTTTAATCGGTAATTTACCAACTTCAAGGTAATTCCTGAATATGCTGGAACCTTAATATTGAGTTTAATCATTATTAAATTAGTTTCGATAGGAAAATAAGTTTTCATTGTATGATAAACATTGTTTTCTCTATAATTGTTTATGCAAAATCCGTTGTGTATAATTGTTTAAAAAGAATGATATTTTCTGATATTTTTACTGCGAGTACAATGAAACCCATACTTTGTGAAAATACAAAAATATAACTGATTTGTCCTTGTCAATGTGATTTGGGGGGGGGGGTTTCTTTTTAATTCGCTGAAAACTGTTGTATTCAGTTATTTAAAAACTTGACGATTATACCTTCAGTTTCATAAAGTGTAATCTGAGATGCTTTAAATGATATTTTTTTCCAAAGGAAGATAATTCAAAGTATTGTGTGATTAAATACTGGATTGACTTCCTATTTAATTAGTCCTCATTAAAATTTATTTGTGATTATTGATAGAAAATGTTACTTCTCTTTTAAAAGGCTGTTATGCATGATGTATTATTCATACTTTTCTGTAAATAAAACTACTCATATTACAATGTGTGTGTGTTTATTTTCGTTAATAAGTAGAATTTACCACAATTTTTTTTCATAAAAAAATTTCCTTCACATTTCTTTTCTGAAATTTAAGTTAATTAAGTTTTCAATAATTACAAAATTCTGAACTCATTTATTCTGAAACTAATACACAATTATTCTGAAAAAGTTTATATAATGAAATATGACTCATCATGTGTCAGATGTTTGTCATCTCATGTTTGGAAATTACATACTCTGTAGCTGCAGCTAGTGTGTGCTCTTAGGGTGATTCAAAACTCAACGTACAAATTTACAGGGAAGGTAGAAAACTCTAAAGCAAAACAGAGTGATATAGGAATGTATGATCGGAAACGCAAACTTTATCAGCTAGAGGATAAAAGATAGTGCAGAAATGAAACGGCAATAATGGGTGAAAAAACTCTTTATTTACAGATACTTTACTCTATGACTGTACGTGTACACGTTCAGTTTCACAACAACTGCTTAAAGTTCTTACCATCCTCAGTTCTGTGCGCTTCACAACGGCGACGCATCGATTGTCGAACCCTTTCAAATATTCTCGGCATTTCGAGGACGTTTGCAGCTGCGACGGAGATTCTTACGACGAGGTCGGTTGTAGAGTCAACGTGAGTCTCGTAGACAATATATTTGAGGGTCCTATAATGGAAGAAATGCAGGCTAGATAAATCAGGTGATCGTGGTGGCCATGGACGGGTCCTCCACGCCCAATCCATCTAGGTGCAAACGTATTGTTCAAGTAATCACGTACGACACGGGAATAATGAGTTGGAGGCCCATCGTGCTGGAACCACATTGCACGCCGAACAGACACTGGAACAATGTCCAGCAATTTCGGCAGTACCTCCTCCAGAAAAATGCGATATTTCCGGCCATCCAGTGGGCGTGGTAAGAGTTGTGGCCCGATTAAGTGATCAGGAAAAATACCCGACCATACTTTCACTGAGAACCGCTGTTGGGCAGCATGTGGTCACATACATCGTGGGTTACTGTGGCTCCTCACATGAACATTTTGTTGATAAATGATCCCTTCACGAGAGTCAGAGAATCTCAACTACAGGTCCCTCAAGCGTCAGGTTTGCGTTACCGGACATACATTCCTATGTGATTCTGTTTTGTTTTTTAGTTTTCTACCTCTCCGAATAGTTTGTACGTTGAGTTTTGAATCACCCTGTATTTGCATGCAACTAACTAGCTCTAGAAAATAATTTATCGTTATTTACTCATTTCCTTTAATAAGTTTAGCAAAAAAAGCTGTTCAAATATACATTTTGAAAGAAAATAAAAAGTTGTTAAGTTGAATAAAAGAATTCATATTAAATACGCACAAAAAAAAACTTGTTTTCTCTTGAAAAATATGAAAAATTCATATGAAAGCAAATGGTTTCCGTGCAAAGCACAGGCCCTATCTGCGCGCGCCACCTTGTGGCGGTGACAAAATATGGTACACTTTTTTAACAAGGAGCTACTCCTCCTTCTTTAGCATCATGGACGAGATGAAGATGGCTACGGCAGTCTTCCATTGGAGGGTAAATGCTTGCGCAAGAGGCGAGGGGCTTCCACAATGACAGCTACATCAGCCAGGAGCGCAGGACAACGTCCGGGCGAGCCTGATATCAAGGAGTAGTTAGGGGAGGGAGGTGGCGGAAGCGACCCTCGAACGGTAAGAGCGGAAGATCTCAGTAATAGCAGGAAACTAAAAACTCGTTTCCAAAACATACGGCTGCGAACATAGAGGACAAATTCAACAAATCTGAGGAAGTATGGTAGCTAAGTAACCACCCGAAAAAATGAAAACGAGAGAAGAGACAGCTTGCCTGATCGATCCCCACCAAGTACGCGTCCCCCCACCAAGTATGTTGGCTCCAGGTTAATTTTGAATCTATGATAACAAAAAGGTACTTGTAAGAGTCGGCTCAGGGAATCCGCTCTTGATCAGGAATGAAGTTATTGTATGGGATGAGAGAAATACCCGAGAAATACACGGCTGTACCTTTATCAGTGTTAACTTTAATCCTCCACATGAGAAGCCATTCATGATATGCATTTAAGCAATGTTGTAACCTCTGGAGCACAATGTGATAGTGCCTGGGAGTAATAATAGAGGTATCATCGGCATAAAACGCTAAGTCGACGGTAAGATGATTAAGCATATCGTTCACGTAAATATTAAACATTTTAGGTCCGAGTAGGCTGGCTTGGGGAACCATACTTTTAATGGGAGTAGGAGAGGAAATACTATCAACGACAGGAACCGAAAAGGATCTGCCGGAAAGATAATCACGAAGGATTTTTATTAGTTGGTAGGGAAACTTGAGTTTAAGGAGTTTGATAAGACCGTCATGACAAATTCGGTCGACAGCTTTACTTATATCTACGAATATGACTCCAGTCATTTATTAGTTAGAATGGGCATCCTGAATATGTTCCACAAGACGCCATAGCTGATTCTGGTTGGAATGACGCTTCAGAAACCCCGTTTGTTCGGAGAAAACTATGTTGCTGTTGCAGAACTCTTCAAGCCTTCTGACAAGGACATATTCGTAGACTTTAGAAAATAATTAGAGGAGACTAATAGGTTGATAATTAACTGGGTTAGTGGGTTCGAATCCTGGATTATAAATGGAGAAGACAATAACATCATTCCAACAGCTGGGGAAGTAGTTTAGTTTCAAGAGACTATTTATGAAGCATGCTAGGTAGACTATTATTTATTCGGAAGGTATTTTAGTTGAAAGATTATCTGGGACAAGTGCTTTACCCTTTTTGAGCTCTTCAGTATCATATAAAATATCGGATGGATGACTGTTTGCAATAGGGTTTAAATAATTTAAAACGTGCTTTTGATTATTTAACTGAAGATAATCTTGTTGAAGTACTAGCATGAGGGAACGAGTATGATGCAAGGTTAAAAATCTTAAAATAAGTTGACTTCATGAAAATGGAAAAGCAGAACATGCGACGCTCTTCTTATAGCGTAAATATCTAAAACGTTCATAATTTTCTTAATGCCTAAAGAACGATAAATACTTCTCATGGTTACTAGTCGAGGGGTGTTAATTATCGCCGAACCCTCATTTCGAGAATCGGCTTCCTCGAGAAAGAAATCTTAAAACCGGACCCAGGTTTCTTCCCTGCATAGGCGGACAGTATTTCTAATGTACGTCTGGCGTCGGTGTAACTGAGACATATTTGAAACTGATAATAATATTATAAAATCAGAGTTGCTGGAAATCACACGAAATCGCTTATCTGCAATGTTTGAGTGATCTTTACGTCAGTGAATGAGGATAGAACCAGCACTAATAGTTTTTTTTATCCGCGTTTCTTAAGCCGAAAATTATTCAAAGAGTCATTACCGGTATCTCCTCCACTAACTTTCGAAATATATAAGTTCGAACATCCTAGATTGGTTGGCAGCGCTGTTTACAAGTCATGGGCTATTAAATTAGTTGAGAAAACGGATTAGAAACTCATGATGTAACCAAGGTGAACGAGTTCCTACAGCAACGGTTCCTTTTACGCTTCTTATTTTCTTTTCAACAGTTTTGTAGTTTGTATTTTGTATTTTGGCAGTTGTTTTTTGTATTCTAATTTTTAGTGAATTTGATGCATAAGTTGAATGTAGTATAAAAATGGCAGTTCTTTAAAGATTACTGTGAATGGCTTTTTGTGCCATGATTATCGTCAATAAGTTTTTGCATTAAGAAGTTTATTGTTCAATTCTTCAAGCCTCTCGTAGCGATGAACCTTTGACATCAGGTAGATGTGAACCTGATTGGAACTGCATTTAGAAAGCAGTTAAATTTATTTTGTTACGCAACATTATTTTTTTTGGGAGTCCGCTATCAGGGCGGTTAATTGATGTTGTTTAATGATTAGTTTTTTGCGGAACTTTTCTGGGGTAATTAAGTTTTTGTCAATAAAGGTTAAAATTGACAATCGGATACAAAAACTCAAATTTCCGATATCTGCACAGGTGATTGGAAGTAATGTTTCTCTTTCTGAGTCGATTATAGATTCATTATCGTATGAATAGGAAGTTTAAGCTTCCAAACTTGGAACTGAAAAAATTCTCTGGTGAGTCTAGAGACTATTTAGGTTTTTGGAGCCAGTATTCGAAGATTCACGAGGATTCTGAAAGATCGCTTTGGGAGGGAGTATTTGCTAGTGCAGATATACATATGGGAGACTTATTGTGTCTTGTGGTGAAAAGTGCGGCTTCCGGACGATCAAATCCTGATTTGGCAAAGCTGTATGACAGTCTCGAGAGCAAGCTAACAGCACTGGAAAGCCTAGGACGGAAGAAAGAAAAGTTTGCAGAATTCCTGGGGCTCTTGGTAGAGTCATGCCTTACGGAAAACATCCTACGTGCCTGGAAGAGGAGTAGAATTTCAGAAGAGGGGATGTCCAAGAACTCTAAAAGAACCCTTGATAATCTTATATGTTTTTTTGCGCCACGAAGTGGAATCGGAGGAGATGATAAAAATAGCTCATTCTGGGTTTGGGAATCCTGCATTTAAACGAATTGGTAAAATTTTCCTTACAAATAATTCGCAGGTACCTACGACTGCAGTGCTTGTAAGTACTGATGAAAATTGTAAGGGTAAGAAAAATTTTAATTCTATTATTTGTGATAAGTCTAGATGTTCTAATGCGGATAAAATGAGTTTACATTATAGGAAAAAGATTATTCAAAAGAAAAGAGCGTGTTTTGCGTGCTTAAGAATTGGACGTTTAAAATGCCAGTGTAAAGTTCATATGAAGTGTCACATATGTAATAACTTTCATTTAAAATTAATGTGCCCTTCGCGGATTATGAAAGATGAAGAGAAGCGTACGGAAAATGATTCTAAAACTGACGATCCTCTCTCTAATAACAGCAGAAATAAAGGAGTGTTTTTGCAAACGCTGTACGTTAACATTAAGATTAAAGGTAAAAAGAAGAAAGTTCGAGCACTTTTGGATTCGGGGTCCCAGCATTCTTACGCAGAGGAAAGAGTTGTTAAGCAGATGGAGGCAAATCCGATTAGCTACGAAAAAGTAATACACGTTTTACTTGGAGGGAAGGAGATGGAACCATTATCACATTCAGGTTTCTATTGAAATGAGTGATATGGATGATACATTTAGAAGTTGTTTTGAGGACTTTTCCAAAAAGAATATTTGTGGGTTCGTGTCGAAGGTAAGTGATCCTAATTTTTTAGAACAATTAAGATGTAGAAATGCTAGAATTAGTGATTCCTTATGTAAGGATAATGAAATCGGTCTCCTGATAGGCAGAGATGTTATAGGAACATTATTAACTACAGAGCTGATGGAATTAACTTCCGGTTTGACTGCTGTGAAAACAAAACTTGGTTGGACTGTTATGGAAAACAAGATGAGACGTGTAGTAAAGACAATGTGCTAACAGTACTTTCAATACATGCCAGTAATATTACTTTAAAAGACTTGTGGGAACTTGAAATTTTGGGCATGTCTGATCCCATTGAGGATATTAGTAGGAGGGATGCCTCTTTTTAAAACGCAGTGGATTTTGAATCCAAGTTAACGAGACTTTCCGATAGTAGGCATGAGTTAGAATTGCCCTGGAAATATGATTCACACAATATGCCAGATAATAAAAATTTAACTTTGGTACGTCATGAGAAAATGATGAGGCGTGCTAAAGAAAAAAATTATCTTATTGAATATCAGGAACTGTTTCCAGAATGAAAAGCTTTAAATATAATTGAAAGGGTTCCAGAATGAAGTAATAGATGTCATTTTTTAGCTCATAGACCCGTCTTTAAACCCGTTTTATCCCATTGTCCTATTTTAAAGATACCTGAAAAATAGCATGTGAAAATCAGTATATGTTTGTTGCCAATATTTTATCAGCTGGAACACGTAGTGCTATATATAAGCTTCTGACAGCGTGAGTTATGTGTCCCTAGTCCGCCGCCCCCTCCCCCCCTGGAAACTTTGTTTATTGCCCGCGTTAGTGGGTGCGGTATGAACCTTCATTTTGCAGTTGCATGATTCCTTTTCTGTTTACTTTGGACACTTGGCTGGGCATTTTTTATGTGAAAGTACTCTTTCTGTATCATCCTGTAGGTTAATCAAAGCTTTATTGTGATTAGAAAAGTTGTAGCATATTATTTTTAACTGTCCTCTAAATAGGACAGTAGGACGATTCGAATGCAATTGACGCGTTATTTCTAACCTTATAACTAAGAGTTTAAAAAAAATTCCCGCGAAGCGTTTTACTCCTACAGAATCATGTCAATGTAAAGGTTTCTGAAGTTACAGAAAGTATTGGAACTATTAAATAGTTTAGATTTAGATGAGACCGATGTTGAAATTTCTGTACCAGATACCAGTGAAATAACTGACGGAGACGAGGGAGATGACAATGAAGTAAATACTGGTGAGATTATTGTAAACGACATTCCTGGGTCTCCCAGATCCAGGGAGGTTAGAATTGGAGACAGTTTCGAGCCTGAAACGTCCACAAGCTCTGCTGTTTCGACAACAAAGCGGAGCCGAAAAGCTAAAAAACATCAGTCATCTAGGATAAAGAAGAAATCACCCCAATATACAAAATTTAAAACATAGGCTGATTCAACTGCACAGGACTTGCTCAATCAGATGGAAACTGCTTTGAAAGAAAAAATTCCTGCAGAGTTTTTGAGCAGTTTTATTCCAATGAAGTTTACGATCACATAGTAAAAGAAACTGTGCATGATCAAACCCAGGACCTGTGGTGTGGCAGGTTGAAGGTTTTAACCACTACTCCACTGGTCGTGTGTATTTTCTGTACTGCCGTTGTCTAAATTTCCTGACGTATTTATTCAACAGACAGACAGAAAACGTGACCTGTTATCCAGACAAAATTCCCTCGGCCATACCATACGAGTGCGGTTACCAATTATTTACACGGAAGCAAACAAAATGCAACCCCGGAAGCAAACAAAATGGAAGCGACCCTGTTTACGTCCGGATTTACCTACTAATCGAATATGAATATGATCACCAGAACCAAAGCAAATGTTTTTCGTGATCTGTAGACCGTGCCTAGGATCTCTTCAACGTACAGCTCGCCGTCCTATTGCTGTCAGTAGCTAAACGAAGTACTTTATTACTATTCCTGGCCACAGAGAGTGATGTTATTTGCTAAGTTGTCTGCAAAAACCTACTACAGAGTACGACGAAATACTACTGGTCGGTAATCTTCTGATACGTTCGTTGGTATGTGGCCCACTCCAGGGATTGCGAAAGGAGGAAATCACGCCCGCAACATCCCCCGAGCATGCTCCAACCCATGGCAGCAGCCGACAACTCCTTTTCTGAAATTCGGATAGATCTTCTAGGATGATTTCAGCATAAAGCCATAATGAGATGGATAATTGCATTAACTGATTATCTTACCCGCTTTACGGTTACATAGACTATAGAGATCGGAAAATTTATCGTCGAGGAAATAATTCTGAAATACGGAGAAATCATTAACACTCTCCGACATGTTATCAATGTATATAGATGTAGACCAGAAGAACTGGGACTTCATCTTAAATTTTGTCACATTTTCTTACAATTCGGCCAAACAAGAAACTACAGGAATCATCTCATTCGTCTTACTTTATGGAAGAGATGTTGAAACACCACTTGATGTAATATTTCCTACCTGCGGGACCGTATATTCAGCTAATTACATAAGGCGACTCATAACACAGGTCGAAGAAGCGCGGCAATTAGCCAAGCTCCATATCCCAAGGACACAGGCAAAGATAAAAGTCGGTACGAAGAAAAGCATTGGCAGCTAACCTTCTCGGTTGGAGATCGCGTGTGGGTCTTCACTACTGCATGGAAAATTGGGTTCTGTGAGAAACGTATAACACGCTGTTTTGGAACTCTATCAGGTCACCAGAAAATTATCAGACGTTACATACGAAGTTGAACCCTACGACTATACTAGCCGGAAGCGCCGGTTCAAAGAGGTTATCCACGTATTACGAATGAAACCTGAGAATTATCCCGACGACCGGGAAGAGTAAAGAAAGTTTCTCGCTTGCGAACTAATTGTCTGAAATTCATCAGACACATAGAGGTAGACTTCGTATTTAAGGGAACAAAAACATATTTCTTCCAACGGGACGCTGTCAACTTTTGAGGGAGAAATGCAACAAAGGAATATTCAAGTAGAAGTAATACGCAGCAGAAACTGGTGTTGTGGTTTCGGTTGTATTCCTGCTAATCGGAAGATTGCGAGTTCGGAACCCGACTGTGTTTTATTTGTATAAAGAAGGATTAATAATAACGACTTACCGTAGTAGAATGTCCACGTGACAATATTTTCATTAGCTCAATCGACGGTGTTGTAGCTTGAATTAAGAATGCGGGGCGATATTTGACATCTTGTAACTAACGTTGAATTAGTAGGTTAATCTGGGCACTGAAAGTAAACATGGTCCATGTCATGTTAATCGTTTCCATGGGATTAATCGATAACCCAACTCGCAGGCCACGACTGAAGGAATTTTGTCTGGATAAAAGTAAGCGATATGCAGAAATATGTCAGTGGAGGGAAATTGGGCACAATGTAATCGCATTCATTTTTGCAGTTCATTTTGGTTTAAATTGTGAAATTTTTTCTATTATGAGTATTTATGACCGTCTGTGAGAGCAGGATATCTAACTCTGGCCTTTACCAGATCATTCCGGTGAGAAGAACGAATCAGAGGTCCATCCCCTCACAATCTTCCCCACCTACATTTGCAGCCTGCGAAAATAAAAATGTTTTTATTATTATTGAACTAAATCAGTGCTCGCCACATATTTACTTTTCATTCATTTTCCCGGTGATGCTGATTTACTTTTTTTGAGTCATGGATAGGGTTGGATTTTGATTTTCTTTTTTTTTCTTTTCTGCTGAAGTTTAGTTCTTGCCATTGTCAACAGATGGCGATACTTCTGAAGTCTTGCCCTCCTTTCTCCCTTCCCGCGAAGTAAGTCAGTTACATGCTGTCTTGCATGGATGATAGACTTTTTTTTTGCTCGCCGTTCTATGTATTGTATTGATGTACTGTGAGCGCACATTTAATGCCAATATCTGTTGGAATGTATCTACAAATTTCAAGTATAGACATGCCGATATTCTTCCGCGTGAGTATCTAAATATTGCCTTGTACGCAGCGAATTTTCACCTTTCAATAAATACAGTCATAGGAAAAACCCAGCGACCTTCTGAGCTATCATTGAATTTTTTATCCCATATTTGCTGCGTGGTTCATTAATTTTCTATAAATAAGAATTCTGCTTGACTTTACGTGAACTGAACTTACACATACTGTTTTGGTACGGGTGTCACTCCGCCCAACTTTCAAATTAAATATTTCGAAGTGACAACCGAACTTATAGGGTAAGCAAAATTCCTACCTCCATTGTCCCGGGGAAGCTCCTTTAAAATGAAACAGATCCTGTGATATTATTCTTTAGGTACTCATATAATATCGAGAAATATTAGTTTAAATCAGATTACTAATGACACACATACAAATTTATATATATATTAATTTAGACCAAAATTACATACTTCCCGCCGTAAAAAACGGGACCGAAAAATATGTCACCAACAGGCGCCGTATCTTAACATAACAATAATAAAAGAAAAGAATAAAACTCAAAACTTAATTGCATGTTGCCAAACATCAAAAAGTTATCTAGCGAAATGTGGCAGGAGTCAACAAAGGTAAATCAAACAACGAGTGAAAACCATGGTAAACCATGGAGTCTGCGACATTCTCCCACCTTTGAGTTTTTTAATATCAATAAAAAACTCAAATAATTGACTCGCTAAAAAGTCTTAAAATTCGAGTCTCTGAGGAAGTTTTAAAGTTCGTCCATATCGAGAATGAGGAATTGCACGAATGTTACATGTATCAGCATGCTCAAGTTCTATGTGCTTTTCCATAATTAACTTTTTCACTAATTGGTGTTTACTTGGCAGTAATATCGGAAATCTGAATGTTTGTAAATCTTTTCTTGAAGCAACTCTAGTTTCAACTCTTAACAATCCTTCATCGTCTTTTATAACATGCAAATTCAGCTGTTTCTCTTTATTGAAACTTTCTAGTTGTATTTCTTTCAAAATTAACTTTTCTGCTTCTTCGAGTTCGGCAACTTCCAGTTTTCCTTTCTTTCGGTCGTTTTGACCTATCTTTAAATTTCCAGAAAATCGTAGAACATAGGCCATGATTCTTGTAATTTTACCAAAGGATGATATATCCTCGAAGAATTTAAATTTATTTATTTCTGAATTCATGGCAGAAGTAACAGTCTTCCTCTTTTCAGAATTAACAACTTCAGTGTTCGGAACAACTTCAGATACTGGCCATTCTTTAGGGGGTAATGCCAACCAACTAGGTCCCTCCCACCAACGAGATTTCAACAGTTCTTCTGTACTACATCCCCTGGATGGAAGGTCTGCTGGATTCAGGGGTCCGGCAATATGTCGCAATCTTCCGATTTAGTTAACTTTCTGATTTCTCGAACTCGATTGTAAACAAATGTGGCCCGGTTGTCATTTTTTGTTATCCAACACAACGCGTTCATAGAATCTGTCCAGTATGTCGTAGGTACATCCTCAAGATCAGTAGCGTACGCAGAAATTTTCAAAGGAGGGGGTTATAGTCCAGTCAAATTAGGTTTTCATTTCGCATTAAATGAAGGGGTTGAGATGTTTTCAGGAATGTGTCTGGGTTGGTCCCCTGAAAAACGCCTAATAAAGTCCCCTCGATTTCAGGCGCCGCGGGGGGTGGGGTGGGGGTCCAAAGGTCACTTTTTTCAGTTTTCGGCGTTTATCTCGAAAACAGGGTGTAGCACAGAAAATTGTCAAAACCAAAAATTAAAGCTTATAAAATTCCCTTCCAAATGGTATATCCATGTTTGTACCCAAGTGTTACCGTAGACATAGACATGGTACATTAACGAGGCACCAGAGAGCAGGGCTCCATATCCTCGGTATGGATAATTTTTTGTGGCTATATTTCCGTTCTCAGGAATAAAAGAAAAATGTTGACTTGAAAGTTAGAATAATAATAAAAATATTAATAATAATAATAAATAAATAAAAATAAATAATACCAATACTAGCAAAAAATAAATAAGTAAATAAAGTGGCAGGTTTTTTTAAAAAAAATTACAGTGGCAGACGATTAAGCAAAAATTAGTAAGGATAGTCTTGAGGTCGATCCATCAAAAAAAACGCAGCTCAGAACCAGAAGCAACGGCAAATGTAAATTAAAATTTAGAAGATGTTGGAGGGAGAGTTAAGAAAGGGGAAGGAGACCAGGGTGAATAATCAAAGTTGCCTTAGGATGCCTATAGCATTCCCTTGGGTCGTAGTCGGGAGGTTAGCTATTTCTTCGTTGTCTATTGAATATAATCTATTGTAGAACTTAGATGCGAGATCTTTGATGTGTTACCGAATGGGTTCGATTCTCAGATCCCTATGAATAAGTACGTTTTTAAGGTACCAGGGCGCCTTCCTAATACCGCGGAGTGTTTTATTTTGAATTGTCTGCAATCGCTGGATATGGGTGTCAGCCGCTGAGCCCTAAACAGGAACACCGTACAACAGGATGGGACGCAGTACGGTTTTATACAAGAGTAGTTTGTTATCTAAACCCTTTTGATTCTGGTACAGGAGGTGGGCGATATCCTTACGGGGTTAAAAAAATTTCTAATGTTATGTTCAATATTTTTCTTCCACGTCAGTCGACTATCGAGGTAAATTCCTAGGTATTTTCCCTCTCTCTCAAAGTGAACCAGTTGATTGCATACTGTGACCGGAGGAGGTGGAATTCTATTGTAACTGAAAAAAATAGCTTTAGATTTTGAAAGACTTAACTTGAGCCTCCACCGTTTGAACCATCGTTCAAGAATTCCAATATGTCTCTGTAGGAACTTGTGCATATATTTAACATTTTGATGCTTAGGTAGTATTGCCGTGTCATCCGCAAACATGGCTAGTGTAGTGAATGGAGAGTTAGGAATATCATTCATAAAAATATCAAAAAGGATAGGTGCTAACTTAGAGCCCAAGTGTTACTGTTTTCGAGATATGAGCCGTTGAATATGAATTTTTTTCAAAAAAAGTGGTAGCGGTTTTGGTATCTCGTCAAACTTCCCCTTCTAACTCTTTCCCCTTACATTTCTCAGAAAACTCGTGATAGAGAAAGTTGTAGAGCGAAAGATTTCCTTCAAAAATGTATAAAGTTACGCTAATTTATCTTCACCAGGTAAATAGTTAGAGCGTTTTGAAGTTTAGGGGTACTTTTCAACATTTTGCTAGTAAAATGTTCGTCACTCAAGTTTCGTTTCCAAGGTCAGTAACTCTCTTAATCACTTTGTGTGCTGTTTAATTAGATACGTATAGTATTCATAACCCATATAAATAATAAATTATGTATACCTGTACGTATAATGTATATCTCATAATATACAGAAGAACACTTGTAGTACAAAGGAGGAAGTAAGAAAACAAACCAAAATGTATAAAAGTGTCACTTTAACTCAGATCATTTTGGAAAATTTAGATACCACACCATATGAAAAAGAAGAATTAGTTCAGTTACTTCTGACCTCAGTAGAAATTACTCCACAACACATTTCCACAAATACCTCCCTTGCCAGCATTCAGTGGAAATTGAGCAACGAATTGTCATGTCTCAAACGTAATGGGACCAACAGCAGCTTTGTGGGTCCAGTACTTTGAAACGGCGGTGTTGATGAAAAAATTCATTGCAGCACAGCGCAACTGGGAAGATCATATGACAAGCGCCCAACTGATGATACCTTACTTCCATGCCAGCGGGCATTTTCATTATGCAAAGTGTACTCACCTATATGTACAACACATGCTGGGACTAACAACTCGCCACCTTCAACTTAAACAGGATTTTATAGATCGTGGATACTTCACTGTCAACAGAACTGGAACACCAATGGCTGGTGTGTGGTCTGACATGGCAATTGAGGTGACACTCATGTGTGACATGAAGAGTGAAGGAGAATTAACACGTGAACGAGGCTTTAGTGATTCGGTGTTGGCGAAATGGGTTGGGGGAGCACGCACAGCTACAGCAATATGTAGTTCACTTGAGATGTTTTGTGGCGTCCATACTGCAAGAGGAGAACATGTTGAGTTTCGAGCATCGCGCATAACCACAGATGATCTAGACAGAAGGAAGCTTGATCAATGGTTGGCTGATCACCCGTCTTTTGTTGAACGTAATTATTTGATGTCACTTTCAACGGGAGTAATTGGAACAAGTAACGTCAGTTGCTACCAGGCCTTGAAAATTGGAACCCGCACAATGAGCATTTTTGTTGGAATGAATTTCTCAGAAGTGAAACAATCCAAGAAGGACTCATTCGTTCCTTTAGCTGCGATGAGCAATATGATCAAAGTTAATAATGAGGTAGTGGTGGTAGAGCCTCTGATGAAATTTCAAAGAACTCTGATCACCAAGAAGAAAGAAGGGGATGTAGAGGAGTTGCTAACGTACGAGTTAGCCCATACCCCATGTCTCTATTCGCCGAGAGATAATGAGAAAAATCAAAAGGTCAGCACTGTCTGATACTTTCCCAAAATGCAATCAACTGATCAATATGAAGAACAGTTTCACGGTAATCCATGGCGGCTTCCTGCTTCATAGAGTAAAGTGGAACACCAACACCACATTCGCCTCCATCTGCAATCAATATGTATCGTACATAATCAACCATTACGTAAGCAGTTCAGCTGTGGTTTTTGATGGTTAGGAAGACACGAACTCCACGGAAAGAGACGAACAACATCGGAGAGCATCAAGTAAAACATCAGTGGATATTGACTTCAATAAGAACATGGTGGCTACTGTTCATCAGGAAAACTTCCTTTCCAATGAAAGGAACAAAACCAAGTTCATTTCTATGTTAGTTCAGGCCGTGGGTGCAAGAGGTATACAGTCTACTACAGAAAAAGGAGATGCTGACTGCAGTATTGTCAGAGGTGAGTGGCAAAATACCTCTCATTCAACTGTGGTGATAGTAGATAGGTAAAACCTGCTCGTCTAATTTGTGGCACTCACCCCACGAGACACGAATGTGTTTTTCATGAAGGCCGGACGGGGCAACACAGAAGACAGGCTCTACTCTTCACAACATCTTCAGGTCTTATCATTCAGCCAGTACATTCTCTGCATCCATAGTTTCTCATGATCCATAGTTTCTATGGATGCATAGATCTCTGAATCCATAGTTTCTCATCCATAGTCTCCAGTCCCTCGCTCTACGTCAGCGAGGTGACTCTCGCTGACGTAGTGTCACCTCGTCTGTGGTGACACTACGTCAGCGATTTATGGTAAAAGCAAAGCAGCAATAGTACAATGTTTCCAGCGGTACGCCAATGGAACAACAAACATCGCCAAAGTGTTTTATGACTCCAAATCTTCACCAGGAGACATTACTGGAGCTGAGGAACGAATGTTCCTGCTCATGTTCTAGTCCCCGCCAAATGAGCATAATCTCAATCACCACAGGTACCTTTCATTTTTCTTTGCTCGTACTGACCCCATTAAGTAAATTTATTAATTTATATAATTCATTAATATTAAATAATACGTTATACACTATCCGGCCAAAAGTATCCGGACACCCCCCTAAAGAAGTGGATCTAGCAGGTGACGTAATTTGATGCGTAACCGAAAGCTATAAAAGTATTGGTAGTGGTTTGTCAGGTCATATTTATGCGTTTGTGAGACGATGAGTAAGTCAAAGGAGCTTAGTGACTTTGATCGTGGCATTATAGTGGGATGCCACCTTTGTGGGAAATCAGTTCATGAAAATTCGGACATTCTACAGAAGCTAAAATGATAGTGAAGACTTTGACTTGTTTGAAACTTTTTCCGAAGTATCAGATTGACGGCTTTTAATATACAGGAAAGCAGTTGATGAAATAAATTGTATATAATATATTTAATGTAACTGTTTTTTGAACTTACTTTTGATAACCATTTTTTTTGATTATATGAACAACTTTTATACATTTTGGTTTGTTTTCTTACTTCCTCCTTTGTACTACAAGTGTTCTTCTGTATATTATGAGATATACATTATGCGTACAGGTTACACATAATTTATTACTTATATGGGTTATGCATACTATACGTATCTAATTAAACAGCATACAAAGTGATTAAGAGAGTTACAGACCATGGAAACGAAACTTGAGTGAGGAGCATTTTACAAGCAAAATGCTGAAAAGAACCCCTAAACTTCAAAACGCTCTAACTATTTACTTGGTGAAGATAAATTAGCATAACACTATACATTTTTGAATGAAATTTTTCGCTCTACAACTTTCTCTATCACGAGTTTTCTGAGAAATGGAAAGGGAAAGAGTTAGAAGAGGAAGTTTGACAAGATACCTGAACCGCTACCACTTTTTTTGAAAAATTTACATATTCAACGGCTCATATCTCGAAAACGGTAACACTTGGGTACAAACATGGATATTCCATTTGGAAGGGAATTTTATAAGCTTTAATTTTTAGGTATGACATTTTTCTTTGCGACGCACCGTTTTCGAGATAAACGCCAAAAACTGAAAAAAGTGACCTCATACCCCCCCCCCCCCGCAGTGCCTGAAATCGAGGGGACTTTATTATGCGTTGCTCAGGGGACCATCCCTTACACATTCCTGATAAAATCTCAACCCCTTCATTTAATGCATGATTCGCCGCCATTTTGAGCTAATTTGACTGGACTATTACTATGAAAGAGTAGTTTTGAGCAATCAGTGCAAAGCGTAAACCTAATTAAATAATATATGTAATCAGAACCAATGGGGGGGGTTATAACCCCCATCAACCCCCCCTTGCGTACGCCACTGCTCAAGATTCATATCAGTTTTAACAGTGTCAACTAATCTAGCTCCAATTGAACACGCTAAAAGCTCCAATCTAGGGATAGATATCTGTTTTAGTGGAGCTACTCGGCTTCTAGCTTGAATTAGCTGGCATGTTGTGCCTTTATCTGTTTGACATCTCAAGAAAACACAGGTTGCGTATGCTAATTTACTAGCATCGCAAAAGATGTGCAAGGACAGGTCAGTTTCTTGTTGAAAGTCTGTTAAAAGATATCTTGGTATTCTGAGTTTCGGCAAATTTATCAACTCGTTTTTCCATCGCTCGAACTTTTTCTTCGTTGACATAGGGAGTTCTGCATCCCACGTAACTTTGTTCTTCCAACATTCTTGCAAAAGTATTTTAGGTTGCAACGTTACGGGACAGGTAAAGCCTATCGGGTCGAAAATTCGATGGACAGCTGAAAGAATTTTCCTCTTAGTTACCACTGTTTCTTCATCGGAAAAGGGTTTCAGATCGATGGCTAGAGAATCTTCATTCAGTATCCAATTCCATCCTAACACAGGAACAATCTTTTGGTTGACCGTAACTTGCTCGGAGGAAGTCGGAGTGTGCTCCCACCCTCGGAGTTCGAATTTGCCCTCACTCAGAATAGCTTGCGATTCAGCAATCAATTTATTCAATTCTTCTTTTCTGTTAACACTGCATACCAAATTATCTACATAAAATGACTTTAAGAGAATATGTGCAGTTTCCCAATAATGGTTTGGAACATTCTTTAAGTGGAATTCTAAAGTGGCCCCTAAAAGAAATGGGCTAGATGATATCCCGAATACTACTCTTTTGTGTTGATAAACAGTCAGGTTTTCGTTTTTTCCCTCTTCGTTCCAAAGAAATCTTAAAAATGGTCTGTCACGTTCTTGTAGCCCAATCTGCAGGAAAGCTTTCTTTATATCCGCAATTACCCCTAATCTACCGTATCGAAACCTATTTATTATAGAGGGTATAAGTTCAATGAGATTCGGGCCTTTTTCCAAACATTCGTTGATCGATGGAGAATTTTTTCCTTTCGCAGATCCATCAAAAACTGGGCGAACCTTAGTGGTTGAGTTTTCCTTAAATACCGGTCTGTGTGGTAAATAATGTTCTTCGGCTATTTTTAGACAGGATTCAACTTTTTCAATTATATCTTCTTTCACCCACTCATTAAACACTTCTTCGTAGTCGCGTAATTTTTGGATCCTTTCTAACGATTTGACGCAATTCACAAGTCTTTTTTCTGCTATCTTTCTGCAGCTAGTAAGAGGAGGGTGATCTTTTATCCACGGTAAATTTACCACGTAACGGCCTTCGTGATCTCTTTTAACATTTTGGAGAAAATGTAATTTCGCTGCCTCTTCTAATTCCTTTTTAGACTGATTTCCCCCAGAATCTCGAATACCTATTGTATCTAACTGCCATAATTCTGGGATATTCAAATCACTAATATGTAGAGAGAGCAGAGTCTCACAGCATCTAGTTTTTACTCCAGAATCTCCCATCAGCGTCCAGCCTAAACGAGTATGCATGGCAACCAGTCCCTCAGATATTTGCTTGATTTTACCGGTGAACAATCTTCCTGCAAAGTCAGTGCCAACTAATATATGTATTTCGTTTGGATCTCTTTCATACATGCAAGTATTTTCGTTAATAGAAATATCACTTACTAAAATGCCAGATTGTTTAATTTTATTGATAATCCCAGAATTACTGTTTTTCGGTATCGCAACACAAATTCTTTCTTGATCCATAACATCTAACTCGCACGAGAAACTCTTATCAATATTACTTATATTCACGCAATATTTTTTGTGATCTTCCTTTTTCTCAATTCCGCCAAATAGACCATGAACAACAGTTTCTTCTCCTAAACATCCTAATTTTAAAGCTACTGCCAGGAATTTACTGATATAAGATTTTACAGATCCACTGTCGAGTAATATTCTAACGTAATAATCTAAACCATTTACACTTAAGCACACAACTAAGGTCTGCAAAAACACTTGCTTCGAAAATGATTTATTAGCAAGTACGCTATTATCAATATCACCATTAAGCATATTACTATTTAAAGGTTCACTTTTAGCCATTTTATTTTCATTTGCATAACATAAAATGTCAGAATGGTTTTTTGAACAAAATTTACAAGTTATTCGGGCTCTACACGTTTTCGATAAATGATTAGCGTGCCTTATGCAACGAAAACAATAACCCTTTTTCATTAAAATATCTTTTCTTTTTTGCAAAGGCAGTGAATAAACAAATTTACATTTCGACGATTCATGTGAAGATTCATTACAAAATATGCACGGATAGCAACTTTCTTTCTTTTCAACGGTTAGTAGATCTGTCGCGGTAAATACTGTTCTATTTATTTTTTTATTCTCTTCCGCCAAAAATTTCGGTTTGTGCGACTCATAGTCTCGTCGCCAACTCCTGTTTGCTTTGCTCTCGATGTGATAATTTACATGGGACCTTTCCGTTGCGTTCAGTTGCTGAGATAAAAACTCAATCATCTGCTTTAAATCATAATCGGATTCTCCAATTTCTTTATTAAACTCAAAAATTAAATGTGGAGGTAATAATTTTATTAACATAGACGTTAAAAGGTTCCCATACGTATCAGAATTAATTCCAAGCGATTCGAGACTTCTAATTTCAGTTTGGACTTGATCGAAAAATTTCCTAAATGATATAGGATCTCTTGCATTTTTCAATGGTGGAATTTGTAATAAACTGTTTAAATGAGTATTTATTAAAATATTCTTTTTTCCAAATCGAGATGACAGAATATCTATGGCAGTATCATAATTTGCTGGTGTTATTGCCAGACCTTCGATTGATTCAAGTGCGGATCCTTTTAAATAGGTTCTTAAATAACTAAACTTAGTAATTTTATCTAATGATTCATTTTTATGTATCGCGGTCTCATAAGTATTCCAGAACGTGAGCCACTGATTCTTCTCTCCATAAAAATGATTAATACTAAGCTTCGGTAATTTAACACTAGCCCTTTCCGTTACAAAAGTGTTGTTTCTTAGTTCAGACGAACTTGATGTAGAAATTTCCATTAAATTACTTTTTGACAACTCACGTATTTTCTTTTTTGCGCGAAATGTCCATGTTATTATCTTATCTTGGTAATCTGTCGCGCTTTTTAATTCATTATCTAAATCCTTGAGATCTACAGCAGATTCTATTTCTATATTTATAGCTTTTAGTTCATCAGAATAAATTCTTACACGTTCTAAAAGTTCTTCTAAGACGTCTATAGAAACTTCAGAATTATTAACTTCAGTTTCAATACTTTTAATATTCTTAGTGACTGATGATCTAATACTAGTACGTTTCTTTTTTAACTTAGTCAAAACGTCGTCAGCCATATTAATGGTTATGTGTGTCACACTATTTTTTTAATATCAAACTTCAGTTCTAAACCAAATCTTTACAAATCTCTTCTTTTTTATATATCTATCTCAAAGAGCTCTAATCCCGGCAGGGATGCCAAAAAATGTTGTCACTCCGCCCAACTTTCAAATTAAATATTTCAAAGTGACAACCGAACTTATAGGGTAAGCAAAATTCCTACCTCCATTGTCCCGGGGGAGCTCCTTTAAAATGAAACAGATCCTGTGATATTATTCTTTAGGTACTCATATAATATCGAGAAATATTAGTTTAAATCAGATTACTAATGACACACATACAAATTTATATATATATTAATTTAGACCAAAATTACATACTTCCCGCCGTAAAAAACGGGACCGAAAAATATGTCACCAACAGGCGCCGTATCTTAACATAACAATAATAAAAGAAAAGAATAAAACTCAAAACTTAATTGCGTGTTGCCAAACATCAAAAAGTTATCTAGCTAAATGTGGCAGGAGTCAACAAAGGTAAATCAAACAACGAGTGAAAACCATGGTAAACCATGGAGTCTGCGACAGGTACCGTAGACCCGGAGACTGTATTCTGGTAAAATTACGTGTTTAGAAGTTCAACAAAAGTAAGATTGTTCTAGAGGAAATAATTTTCGTGAATTCTTCATTTCTGGGTATTTAGTGTCAGTGCTATCTTTGAAAGTATTTAATGTGAAACGAAAGCGGAAGTAATCTATACTTTAGTACAGTGAATTTAGTATCAGTAAATCCAAGGATATTTTCAAGTGTACATTTGAAAAGGTGTTGAAATAGTTTAGGTTTTTGGTTAAATTAGTTCGTGCAATATTGGTTCAACGTCTACAAAAGAATGACGAAGAAAATTTTGAATCATAGCATTGTGACGCATGTTGGTTTTAGATATACATATTCTAGTGAATTTTTACTTTTGTTTTAGTTAAGTATTGTTTTTATTGTCATGATTTTAGATATACATATTCTAGTGAATTTTTACTTTTGTTTTGGTTAAGTATTGTTTTTATATTGTAAAAACGGAAAAATTAAAAGTCGAAAAAAGGGTATTGAAATCCTCTGTTATAAAATTGAAGGTAGTGTTAGAATCAGAGGCTTTTGGCTTAGATAATGCGGAAATCACACAGTTTAAAGATAAAATTTCTGACTTAAACGGAAAATGTTCAGATGTTTTCGACAAATTTTTTAGTCATGCAAGGGGGATAAGTTTGAGCTGTATTTGTCTGAATCACAGGAGATTCAAGATACAATTGATAGATATAAATTAATTGTTCTCCGTGCAGAAGATAAACTAGAACTTAGAAACAGTGAATTAGCCAAGGGGATTCCAAGGAGATTAATGAACCTTCAATCATAAGTTTAAAACAACCGGAGTTATGTATTCCTAGTTTTTCTGGCAGTAGCAACTTGGAGTGGCTGTCCTATAGCGATCTATTTACGGCTTCAGTTGTGCAAAATAGTAAATTATCAAATGCGCAGACTTCAATACTTGGTAGGAGCATTAAAAGGTGATGCTCTTCGTGTTATTCAGTCACTCCAAATTACTGATGCAAACTTCCAGATTGCATGGGATCTCCTAGTTAGAGCAGTTTCATGCAGGAAATTTTTTTTCTGACCATAATAACTTAGTTTCATCCTCCAGACGCTTTATCATAAATTCCATCGGTTTTACTTTATTACGAAGTGTGTCTAATTCAATGAATTCCTGCATCTGTTTCAGGTTCTTCAACATTAATTTCAATTTCTAGGAGAAAAAAGAGATTGCAGCAATATAAAATATTAGTATGTCATAAAAAATGAAATAAATTAAAAAAGAAAAGTAAAATCACTTAATAATTTCTTTTCTTATTTCTATCCCTTATTCATATAATATCATATTCTACAAAGAACTTTCAATAAGCTGAACGTGCTCAAGGCCCTGACATATGAAACTTTAAACGCTCGCTACCCGGAAGAGGATTGGTTGCGAGTATATACTGATGGCTCTAGAATGGATGGCTCCATTAATGCCGGTGCCGGTGTTCATTGTGAGCTGTTCTCCACTTACACTCCTATTGGCCCTCATGCTAGTGCTTTTGACGGTGAAGTAGCGGCAATTCACTGAGCCCTGATTCAGCTACAGTCTCGGCACGAATTTTTCACCAGGGTGGTTTTCCTATCGGATTCTAAGACTGCTCTTCAGGCTATTGATACTCAGAGTGCCTCTCGCCCCTCTACTGTCGATCACTGCTTTGATCTCCTTAATTGGCTTTCCAGTAACGGCAAAGAGGTTGTGCTTCAATGGATCCCTGCCCATTGTGGTGTTCAGGGAAATGAGGCTGCTGATTTCCTGGCTAAGAAGGGAGCTTCTGTCCAGCAAACGACAATTTCTGGTCTCCCTTATCACTCCATCAGGGCTATTGTTAGGAAGGTTTTCAGGACCTCTTTTTTCCAGGAACTTACTCATAAAAATAGTGGTAAACCATGGATAGAACAGATTCGTAAAATTCCCGAGTGGCCCAGAAAGAAATCTGTTGCAATTTTTCGTCTTGTTACTGCGCATGATTGCCTCCGTAAACATCTTCATTCCATCAATGTCACATCGGACCCTCAATGTACTCTGTGATATTGAAGAGGAAATGGACTTCTGTCATCTTCGCATTTGCCCTGCTCTTCCCCATATTGTAATTTGGGAGCGTTATTGGGTGGCGAGAGCCGCCCTAAGTTTATAGACTTACCGCTGTCACGTTTGTTCTTGTTATGTTCTTTTTTTTGTGTTATTGTGATCTCAGGTGTCTTGTAACTTGCCATTGTAAATAAAAAAAAACACTTTCAATAAGCTTACCTTGTTGTAAGAGCAATAACGTTTCAGCAGCTGCATCTCTTTTGGAGTCTATGGCCAACTTCCCTAATGTGGCTTTTCTTTTTTCGTAGAAATGAGCAGTGTTTTTTCCCCTGAAAACGTAAACAGTATAGGAACATAACATGGGTGGTGTTTGTCTAAGCTAGGTTTTCCTGTAAAGAATAAGGAAAAAACAAAAGATGACATATTTATGATACTTTCAACACACAAATCATAACATTTGAATATAGTACATAAATTGATCACAAAAGGGGCACAATCAGGGGGGGGGGGGGCAAGGGTCCCTGGCACCCCTAAGTGGAAGGATTAAAGATCTATCATGGAAAAATCCCTATTGAGTGGACTGGCTTTGCTATATTTACAGAGAGAGATTAATGTAAACATGACTTATGATAATTCAAGATCTTTTCAAATAGGAAAGAAAACTGGATTTTATTTATTAAATAAAACTGTATAATAACCTTATGAATTTTATTGAATTTCCATGAAGAGCATATTTACTCGGTTCCCCCAAGATGCGATTCTGAGTGTGCCACTGGATTCACAATACAAAACATGAAATCTATGAAACATATTGCTTGACAAGAGCGGCACAGACCGTGGGGGCAAGGGGCCCTGCTCCCCCCCAAAGAAATAGAAATTGCATTATTAATATTGAATTTGCATTATAAATATTTTTATCCGTTCAACACGCCCCCACCCCAAGATTAAATCCAGGGTGCGCCACTGCTTGACAATCATAACTTTTATCATTTCTCACAAAATTGGGGCTTAAAAATTAGCTTACGTAACCATAAAAATTAAGGGGGGAAAATTACCTGTTTGAAAATGCTTTCCGCAGATTCTTGAACCAGCATTTGAGGTTTCCTTTCGAGCCTTTTGAATGCTCTAATCGACAGGTCCCGTCGTTATTCATCCTTCGGAAAACGATACATTCCAACATCAGATCCTTTTGAAAACCTGAGTGTGCAACAATGAGCTACACAACTCAATACCATAATGATAATTTAAATCAATACGCGGCTTCACAAAGATATGTAAATGTTTAACTAGAGCTTTGCTAACATGTGCACGATGCAAGATTCCGAATGTTTTGCCTATCAGGGGGCGGTGCTTAAGCGTGACGTCACTTCATAACGTTTCTAGCAGAAAGCCTATTCCATGTTGATGAGCAGGCACACCACGTTCAATCTTTCGCAGAACAGAGACGAGATAAAGATGGTTGCGGCAGGCTTCCATTGGAGGGTCAATGCTCGCGCAACAGGCGAGGGGCTTTTACAATGACACCTCCCTCAGCAAGGAGCGCAGAACAGCGTCCGAACGTGCCTGATATCAAGGAGTAGTTAGGAAGGGAAGGGGGTCGCTGTAGCGACTCTGCAAAGGTGAGAGCGAACAATCTCAGTAATAGCAGGAAGCTAAAATCTCGTTTCCAAAATATACGGCTGCGAACATAGAGGACAAATTCTCAACAAATGGGAGGAAGTGCGGTAGCCAAGTAACCACCCGAAAGAATGAAAACGGGAGAAGAGACAGCTTGGCTGATCGATCCCCACCAAGTACGGAGATGAAACTTCGCGGGTCGAAAGGGCCAGGAGCTTAAAGTTACCACTAATGAATTTTGTGCGGAAGCCGAGCGAAGAAAACCCAGAACCCCAACAACAGTTATCTCCCTCTCCTCTTTTTCGTGGGGGGGGGGGGGAGAGCATTATCCGGCGTGTAAAGCAGGGGCCTGGATCGCTTTGCTGACGACGGGATACTCGGGACGTACGCCGGAATCGAATAAAGTATGGGGTTCTAAATAGAATTAATACCTCTATGAAGTTTCCAAGAAAATTTCTCAATTTCGGTTAGAAAGGGATTAATCTTTAGGAAATTATGAAGGGTACCGTTATTCACGTATCTTTCCGCAGAAGCGCAATCGCGTATGTTTCTGTTTTGAATTACTAATAATTTCTTGAGATGAGCGATTGCTGCGGTGCCCCACACAATAGACCCTTAAGTCATGACAGGTCAAAGGGAGGCTTTGTATAGAAATAACTTGATTTTTATCAACAGGCGACTTTTTCAAGTAAATAGATAGCTGAAAGAACCCTGTGCAGCCTTTGAACTCCGAACTAGTTGTTTCATCTGTAGGCGACAGGTTAATTTTGAATCTAGGATAACACCTAGGTACTTATCAAGAGTCGTTCTTGATCAAGATCTTGATCTACGTTCTTGATCAAGAGTCGGCCCAGGAAATCCGCTCTTGATCAAGAACGAAGTTATTATCTGGTATGATAGAACTACCCGAGAAATACACGGTGGTACATTTACCAGCGTTAACTTTAATTCATTATACGCATTTAAGCAATTTTGGAGTCTCTGGAGCACAATGTGTATGTGCCTGCCAAAAATGATAATGGCGGTATCATCGGCATAAAATGCTAAGTAGACGCTAAGATGATTAGGCATATCGTTCTCGTAAATATTAAACAATTTAGGTCCGAGTAGGCTGCTTTGGGAAAATCCACTTTTAATGGGACTAGGAGAGGAAATACTATCGCCGACACGAACCGAAAAGGATCTGCCGGAAGGATAATCACGAAGGATTTTTATTAGTTGGTAGGAAAACTTGAGCTTAAGGTGTTCATTCATCTGTGTAATAGCAATACCATCGGAAGAATCACCGAAAAATGACTGAAATTTCTATGTTAGGGGGCAATCAATCATATAATAATTACCGGAAAGATAATCACGAAGGATTTTTATTAGTTGGTAGGAAAACTTGAGCTTAAGGGGTTTGATGATAAGACCGTCATGACAAATTCGGTCGATAGCTTTACAAATATCTACGAATATGACTCCAGCCATTTGTTAGTTAGAACGGGCATCCTGAATATGTTCCACAAGACGCCATAGCTGATTCTGCGTAGAATAACATTTCAGAAACCTCGTTTGTTCGGAGAAAACTATGTTGTTGTTACAGAACTCTTCAAGACTTCCGACAAGGACATATTCGTAGACTTTAGACAATAATTAGAGGAGACTAATATGTCGATAATTAACCTGGTTAGTGGGTTCGGATCTTGGATTATAAATGGGGAAGACAATAACATCATTCCAACTGCTGGGGAAGTAGTTTAGTTTCAAGAGACTATTGACCAAGCATGCTAGGTAGACTATTATTTAGTCGGAAGGTATTTTAGTTGAAAGGTTTTCTGGGACAAGTGCTTTACCCTTTATGAGCTGTTCAGTATCACATAAAATATCGGATGAATAACTGTTCGTGATAGGTTTCAAATTATTTAAAACGTGCTTTTGATTATTTAACTGATGATAATCTCGTTCAAGTACTAGCATGAGGGAACGAGTATGATGCAAGGTTAAAAGTCTTAAAATGCTTTGATTGCATGAAAATGGAAAAGCAAAACATGCGATGCTTTTCTTATAGCGTAAATAGCTAAAACCTTCATAATTTTCTTAATGCCTAAAGAGCGATAAATACTTGTCATGGTTACTAGTCGTGAGGTGTTAATTATCCCCGACCCCTCATTTCGAGAATTGGCTTCCCCGAGACAAAAATTTTAAAACCGGACCCAGGTTTTTTCTCTTCATATGTGGACAGTATTTCTAATGTACGTCTGGCTTCGGTGTAACTGAGACATATTTGGAACTGATAATAATCTTATAAAATCAGAGTTGAGAGAAATCACACGAAATCGCTTATCTGCAATGGTTGAGTGATCGCTACGTCAGTGAATGAGGAAAGGACCAGCACTAATAGTCTTTTTTATCAGCGTTTCTTAAGCCGAAAACTATGAAAAGATTCATTACCGGGATCTCCTAAACTAACTTTCGAAATGTATAATGTCGAACATCCTAGAGTGGTTGGCAGCGCTGTTTACAAAAGTCACGGGCTATTAAATTAGTGCTAATTGAAACCCGTTCGTGAAATAAGCGGGTTCATTCATCTGTGTAATAGCAATACCATCGGAAGAATCACCGAGAAATGACTGAAATTTCTATGTTAGGGGGGCAATCAATCATAAAATAATTACCAGATAAAAAGAACTTTTTATATACCACGTTTTTAAATTTTCTGTTGAATCATATAAACTTGACAATTCTATGTATTAATAAATACTTTAAAAAATTTTTTTTGATGAATTATCCCATCAACTTAAAAGAAAATGAAGTTAATTGGAAGTTAACTTGCGTTTAACTTTTCGTTCCCGTCCCGGTCGATAGATGGGTGCACCATTTCTACAAAAAAATTAACTGAAAATGAATTCAAATCTGCTTAAAGATGGCTAAAAGTATTAAAATAATACATTGTCATCGTGTTCTGAGCTATTCTAAAAGTTTCAAATGTCTAGCTCAGGGGTGTCAAACTTGCAGCCCGTGACGAAAATTTTTGCGGCCCGACCAATATATTGGAATATTTCTAATATCCCTCCAATATATTGGTCATCCAATATATTGACCAATATATTGGAGAAGAGATGTCAAGTGTCAGGACGTAAACATTAAATTTTCCTGTTCTTATAAATATGTTTACTAGATAGTACCCGTCAAAACTTGACGGTAAATAATTGAACAGTTCCAATAAATAAAAAAAAAGTTCACAACCTTGTTAAAATATTGGAAATTTTTACAGAATATATCTATTTTTCAATCCGATGTTATAATTAAAAATGTTGTAATAATCCGAGATGTTATAATCCGAGTTTATAATTAAAAAAAAAACGTCTTTCTTGCATCGCTCACCGTTGATTTTTCAATTCGACTTGCACAATCTAACTAATATGCTATGCATACAATCTAAATAATATGCTATAAATATGCTATGTATAAATATATTAAGCAAAAATAAAATATATAAACTAAAGAAAATCAGATTAAAAAATCATACAAATTACTCACGTGCAAAAAATTTTTGCAGTCTATTTCAATAAATAAGAATAAATTCAAATTTAACAATCTAATTCAATCTATTTAAATTTAATATAAATATATTATATATTCATGTATTACGCTATATACATGTATAAATATGCTATGTATACATATATAAAGCAAAAATAAAATATACAAACTAAAGAAAATCAGATAAAAAATCATACAAATTACTCACGTGCAAAAATACAATAATAAACAGAAATGAAAAACACTATTTTCATAATAGTATGCTTTACGAAAAATCGGTATGAAGAAAAGAACAATTTTAAGTAAATTAAACATAAATTCAATTAAACACAATTAAAATGTTAAATTCAGTTACTTAGCTTGAAATTTACATCCAAATATAATCATTTAGACATTACGAAATAAATAAATCTATACTAATATATAAAGAGAGAGCGGATTTTGTACGTGGAAGGTAATCTCCGGAACCACTGCACCTATTTGAAAAATTCTTTCACTGTTTGAAAGGTACATTATTCCAGATGGACATAGGCTATATATTATGCATATCTGATCAGTAGAAATAAAGTTAGGGGGGATACTCTAGATTTGTGTGCACGGCCGCCATCTTGGATTTTTCCGCCAGGGTTTGGCGCATTTCGCATGGCGATAATTATTGCGTTCTGGTAAAAATAACCCAATGTCAAATTCTCTAATTTTAAAATCAAACAGTTATTTCTGATGTGATCATTTAATTACAGTATAATAATTTTAGGTCAGATCTTGGCCTTGACCTGGTAATCTGAGTCAAATTGACTATACTCGAAAGAGTAAATTATTTTTAAAACTAAGAGTCTTTTTGTTGAAAATTTTTGAATCCATTATCAGTTTTTCGTTAACTTATTAAATTTAAGTTGCTTTTAATTTTGTTTATAGATTGTCAATTAGTATACTATAATGATACACCATTTCATTTATTTGAAGTAAAAATTATCTGCCATCATTTTTTCGTAAAATATAAAATACAGTATACATTTTAAATACAATATATTTTAAAATATTTTATAATTCTAAGTTGTAGTGGATTACAAATAAATTTAAATAACTGAAGTTCAACTTCTCTCTCCCCAGGAACCTAAGTTAAAAAGTTAGTTAAGGTTAAGTTATTGGTTTAGGAAAAGGGTTTTTTTTCTTATTTCCAACACAGCAGGATAAATGGTCAAATAATCCTTGTCCCGATTTTATTGTATGCACCAAATATTTGATCAATGGTTACTCACCATAAATTTATGGGTTCGTAATTATTTTACATTTTTCAAAGCTGAATTTTAGATAATTTTTACATTGCAAGTTATTTAGGTGGTACGAAAATGCTGTATTTTTTTCTAATTAACAATATATTGGCATAATATTTTGGTGATTCATTGCTTAGTCAAAGAGTTAGGGCAAACTGAATAGATGGCATTGAAATTTTATCTGTAAGTAAAATTCATTTGACCAAATTTTTCATATGGATCATAATTTGAAAAGGTAGTTTTTAATTAAAAATGACAAGAAAAAAATCTCAGTCCAACGATTAAATGATTTTTCAAAAATATTTCTAAGTTTCACAATTTAAAAAGGTCGTTTTTATTAAAAAAGCTAAAAGAAAAACCCAAAATTTCCAATATTTGAGAATGATTTTTTCAAAAATGTGGTTTTTATCAAAAACCCAAAAATAAATCTAAGTCCAACGTTTAAATGATTTTTCAAAAATTTTTCTAAGTTTCATAATTTAAACAGGTGGTTTTTATTAAAAAAGCTAAAAAAATTCAAAGTCCAGCGTTTTGAAAACACCGCTTAAAACACATTGGCGAGAATTTTTCCACTACTCAAAACACGGTAAAATCGCCAAGTTGGCGCAAAAAAATCCAAGATGGCGGCCGTGCACACAATTATATTAAGTAACGTAATATTAATTTGAATATTATTTTAGGTGCTTAAAATAATTATAAAAACATTCTTTACTTAAAATCCTTTTTTTATTTTTTTATTTTTATTTCATCTATTACTCTAATTTTGAGATACCAATGTGTGTCTATACTTCTATAATCTATCTATACTTATATATAAAGAGAGAGCGATTTCGTACGTGGAGGGTAATCTTCAAAACCACTGCACCTATTTGAAAAATTCTTTCACTGTTTGAAAGGTACATTATTCCAGATGGACATAGGCTATATATTATGTATATCTGATCAGTAGAAATAAAGTTAGGGGCTTAATCCTAACAATCTCCATTGTTACCGCTACTGTCCTCTACCGCTTTTTGTGCCGAAGTCTTCAACGATCCTTAGCGTGGTGCTATCTATACTTATATATAAAGAGAGAGCGATTTTGTACGTGGAGGGTAATCTCCAGAACCACTGCACCTATTTGAAAAATTCTTTCACTGTTTGAAAGGTACATTATTCCAGATGGACATAGGCTATATATTATGTATATCTGATCAGTAGAAATAAAGTTAGGGGCTTAATCCTAACAATCTCCATTGTTACCGCTACTGTCCTCTACCGCTTTTTGTGCCGAAGTCTTCAACGATCCTTAGCGTGGTGCTATCTATACTTATATATAAAGAGAGAGCGATTTTGTAAGTGGAGGGTGTATCTTCAGAACCACTGTACCTATTTGAAAAATTCTTTCACTGTTTGAAAGGTACATTATTCCAGATGGACATAGGCTATATATTATGTATATCTGATCAGTAGAAATAAAGTTAGGGGCTTAATAATAACAATCTCCATTGTTTCTGCTACTGTCTTCTATCGCTTTTTGTTCCGAAGATTTCAACGATCCTTAGCGTGGTGCTATCGTGGTGGGCTTCTTTTCTGACGCTAGCGGTTCGAACCTAGCCGTTCTCCGGCACGCCTTTTTCTTTTAAAAAATTTATTTTAATTATTAACTAAAGTAAAATTAATTTAAGGTATTATTTAGGTTATTATTAAGGTGAAAAAAGATTTACAATTTATTGGCTATCAACTGGAAATTTATTGGTATAATATTTTGTTCAACCCGGACAAAGTCGGGACGGGCCGCTAGTAAATAAATAAAAGCTGGCCGATATGTTATGTCACGCCATTTAAATAAGAAATCGAATAGAATACAAACCGTTATAAAATTACCATTAAAAATAAATACTAAACAGAAATTAAAACACTATCATCGAATAGAATGCTTTACGAAAAATCATATGAAAGCCACATGTGAGAACATGAAAGTCACGTCTGTGGGCAATTTAGAAATATTCATTTCTACCATACAGTTTTGAACATATCACTACGCATGCGTCGAGTTTGCAACTTTCCGAAAATACTAAATTTGACATTATTGCAATATCTGGTTAAAAAATATATATTATATGTTTAAAATATAAATATATACATTAAAATAATAATATAATGAAAAACTGTTTTACTGTGAAGAAGATTCTCTGATTCAATTTTTCTTAAATTAACGACGATGAATGAATCACGGTGAATGAATGACTCACTTGTGTTTACATTTTCAAGTTCTGAGTATATAAAATGAATACTTGCATTACAGCCGTCTAAAAATCGAAATAAAGTTGATTTGTGTCGATATTACGCTGTTTTAATTAAAATTATTTGGGTTTAGATAGCAAATAATCTTTTTGAACTTTACTTTTAACTTGTTAAGCCTAACTCATAAAACAAAATGGATGCCATAGGCAGATATATTTATGAAGTGTTCGATCCGGAAGCGTTACATGATAGATCCATACACAGAACACGGCAACTATTAGGGGAATTAATTTATAGCAATACATTAAATATATAATACCACCGAGTAATTAAGGCAAGTATTCAGTTACAATTAAAATTCTAGAAATAGTTGGATATAACTTAACCTACATATATTATATATTATGCTATATATATATGTATAAATAGGCTATGTATAAATATATTAATCAAAATAAAATACATAAATTGTAATTGAAATATTAGAAATTTTTACAGAATATTATCTGTTTTGCAATCCAACGTGTTGCAATTTAGAACATTTAAATTTACTTGAATGTTTTCAGTCTGATTTGTTAATTTTAAATTGTTAAATTAAAATTGAATTAAATTAAATTGTTACATTAAATAAGAAATCGAAACAGAATACAAATCGTTATAAAAGTACTATTAAAAGTAATATTAAAAATACAATAATAAACAGAAATTAAAAAAACTATCATCGTAATAGAATGCTTTACGAAAAATCATATGAAAGCCACATGTGAGCACATGAAAGCCAAGTGTGCTGGCAAGTTAGAAATATTCAATTAAACACTTTAAAAAAAGGTAAGAAAATTTTGCGTTATAGTAGGTATTCGCTTTGAAAAGCACACAAAAAATTCATACAAATTACTCACGTGCAAAAAATGTTTGCACGTGTATTTCAATTTAATGTACATATATTATATATTATGCTATATATATGTATAAATAGGCTATGTATAAATATATTAAGCAAAAATAAAATACATAAATTAACAATTTCATCTGTTAGTTCAACCATTCTATTACAATGAAATTAACAATTTCAGCCTATATTAATTTTGTTATGCTAATTGCTCTGTTAGGTTTTAGCCATAATGATGTGTGTGTAGTTAATTAATTTGTGTAAATGCCAAGTATAATTGTTAATGCCAAGGAATGTAAATTAATTATTGTAAGCTGGTGGCGTAGGGAAAAGGAAATATGGTTGGCTGGTTTAAAGAGTAAAATGTAAAAGTGTAAAAAGTAATTATATTCTCTCTGACTCTTTTTTTTCTGGCCCTGGTAAAAATATCTGTCTTTAGAAAAGCTTCCTTATCTGTTCCCGTGCCGTAACCTGATACCTCCTGGCCTTGCAGTTTTCGAGGGGCGCGACGGACGGGGCCAGCGATGTTTTTCGCAGGCAAAAGGAATTTTTGCGGCGCCTTTACTGATTTCACCGGCGCGCATGAATACAGTGCGTCAGCGGCGCAAGTGGTAGCGCCAATTATGTTTGAAATTAAAGCGTGCTGAAGTAACGAAATTGATGCAAGAAAAAATTAATACACGAACCAACAGTGTGATATGAAGTGATTTCGGTGCGTCTGAGGTGGTTTGGCGTTTTGAAACAACGGCGCCAGGTAGCACTATTTAACCCGAGCCAGGGGCTCCCGGGCCGCGGGTTTTTTGAGGAGAGAAGGCACGGCGGTTCGTCGTTTCGATTCTGAAGGAAAAAAGTTATTCTGTTTTTCGGCGCTCATCACAGGGGGTTGACCCTGTCTTCTACCTACCCGACGCCTATCTCCGCTCCGTTGGAACTCTTGAAACTTTTTGAAGGAAGAGATGGCCAACTTCAACATGGGAACAGTCCTCATTTTATATCCCCTCTTTCTATTCCAGGGGCTTTACTATCTTGCCTTTGCTTTCCTGTTTCATATTTTTTTAGTTTAACCTGCAGCGCTGTGGTAAGTTTTTTTTTAAGATTTTTTTATTCGTGGAGCTCCTTCTAAGATTGTAATTTAAGCGCCAGCCAGCCTATTTGTAACTGTGTGATACTAAGGTACATATTTATATATTTATATTTTTATGTGGGTAAAGTTACTCACTGCTAATTTGTTTTGGAATTAGGTTCATACGGAACGTGTTTAAATTGGCAACTATCGAAAATGTGAAATACAATGAGAGACCTAAGAGGCAATGTAAATTTGGATAGTATACTGCATATAAGATAATTTAATAAATAGTTCTTGCCTCCATTTTTATTGTTGACTCAGTTTTGCGTTATGTTTCTTGACATTTATCACCATTTTGTTTTGTTTTTTTGGGTTGCAATGAAAATAATCTTATCCACTTTACGGGCTTAAATGTTATGATGGGTATTCATTCTTCAAACGGCGAAATGGTACCGAGTGCCCATTGCGATAATCATTCTAAACAACATACTCACAACAATGGTGCGGTGACCTTTTCTGGGTTTCACTCACAGCAATGTTAAGTGCTAGTAGCAGCGTAATTTTGTTATTAGTATTATAATTTAAGTGAGAAAAAATTCCAAATGGTGATAATGTGTTAAAGATAATGATTGAGTTATAACTGTGTGTAATGTCAATATTGATGATATCCATGTATATTTTGGGGGATTTAATGTATTCATGTTGGGGTATTCTAGTGTATAATGGTGTAAAAAGTATAGTGTCAGTTTGTATGTGAAAATTTTGGGGGATGAATTACCTATAGTGTTTTACTGAGAGAAAAGTTGAGTATTTTGTTTGATAAATTTAGGTTTGAAGGGAAATTCACGAATTTAGTATGCCTAACTCAGTTTGTTCTGAAACGGCAAGTCAGGCCGACTCTGAGAGACACGATGTGGAGGATGAGGAGACTCAACGGGTAGCGCGCGCTATGACTTTCCAGAGGCGCGATTTGTTGCTCAATCACCTAGATCTTATTCCAACTTTTACGGGTGCTGACCCACACCTAAATTTTACGAGATTCCAAAATAAGTTTCAGGAGATCGCAAAATTTTTACAGTGGTCTCCAGAGGATCAATTTTTTGCTGCACAGCAGCGTCTTGCGGGTCAGGCTCAAACTGTGTTTTCCAATTTTAGGGAAGAAATAAATTCGGTTGAGGACCTGTTTAAAACGTTAGGAGATAGGTTCCAATCTGAAAAAGACCCGGCAGCCCTGTTGGCTGAATTTTGGGCTCTGAAACAGGATAACCATACTCCTGTAAACGAATTTATTGCGGTAGCGAGATCAAAGGTGAGAGTTGTGGTAAGGACACATAATTTGCCGGATTCGGCACGTCGTGACATGGAAGACCAGTGGCTTATGGCTATGCTTCTAAAAAACATGTTGGCCCCTATTCGTAGGGCAGTAATAGCGAGGAATCCAGAGAAACTGAGCGACCTTATTGACATTGCATGTCGGGAGGAGAAAGCGATAAAAGAGGTTGAAAATTCGATCCAGCCCGAGCCCCCAGCTACCGTGTACGCTATGGCTCAAGATAGAGACACCCCTAGTTACGACAGGCAGGCAAGTTTAGAAAATATAGTAGTAAAACTACAAGAATCGGTCAGCCTTCTTTCGTCAAAGTTGGAAAGCTTAACTCTTTCGCCGCAGCCTTCACCTCCCATACGTTGTTTCTTCTGTCATCAGTTAGGTCACGCCAGAAACCAGTGCCCACAGCGAGAGCTTAGTTCTAGGAGGGGTTCCGCGTTTCGCGAGCGGAGAAATCAGCGGCCGCCGCAGAATTTTCACCAGTCTCCCAGCGGGGGGCGGCGCGTTTTTACTCAGTCACACAACTCTGAGTGGGGTCAATTAGCGAGGAGAAACTTTTCCCCGTCACCGAGTAGGGAGCGGGGAGAATTCGGCAGGTCTCCTAGTCCGCACTTCCGAGGGAGGCAGAACGAGTACAATCAAAATTTTTCTACTCAGAGAAACTTTAACGGACAGCAGAGGCGCGTCCAGTTTCAGGAAAATTCGAGGCAAAATAATAATTTCAGAGGCCAAGGTAATACTAGAAATGTACAGGGCAATTTAAACTATTACAGCCCTCGTTAGGAAGCCAGCCTAGTGGTATTATGGGGCCTTCAAACTGGCGGTATGCCGAGAATTATTCAAACACAGCGGGCGCAAAGGCTTTAAATTGGCCAATCGTAGAGATTGTTGCCCAAGATAAGATTTTGATTGCTCTTTTAGATTCGGGTAGCTCTGTAAATTTAATTGGCAAGAAGCAAGTTCAGCATTTTAAAATTTTGAGTGGGTCGGAGTGCAGCATTCCCCTTAGAACCGTTTCGGGTAATTCATTACAGATTGAGTCGCAATGTGAGTTGTATTTTGAATTTGCAAATTTTCGATGTTGCGAAAATTTTAATATTATTCACGGTTCCATATCCAGTCATTTTGACCTCATTTTGGGGATTCCTTTCCTTGCTAAATATAACATAAATATTGATTTTAAGGAGAGTATGATTGTGTGCCCGGATTTCACCTTTATTCCCTTTAGTGTCGCCGTTGATAGAGAGGTAACGGAGGTTAACGCTGTTAATGCAAAAATAGAGATGTCACCAAAAATCAAGGTTTTTTCGAAATGTAAGGTTATATTAAACCCAGGGGAGCAGGTTGTTGTTCCGGCATGCGTTAAATCGCCGCTTCCTTCTAATTCTGACTTAATTTTAATCACGCCGAGTGCGCATATTTCGGACGTTTTGGTTGCTAATGCCATTTGCAAAAATGCGGAAAAATCCCTTTTTGTACGCCTAGCAAATTTTGGTACGAGCCACGTCCATGTAAATAAAGGTTCCGAGTTAGGTTTTGTGGAGCCTCTTTTTAAGCTTAATGATTTTTCTTCGGTAAACTATGTAGACCAAGGTGAGATTGCTACTCTAGATCATGCCGACTTAACTTGGGATACTACTTTTGAACTTAATCATTTATCTCCTCAATTAAAACTCAAAGTGCAAAATTTTTTAAATCAAAATTCTGACATCTTCGCTGCTTCTGTTTTAGAGCTTCCTGGTTGTACTACTGTTCCGCATGATATTAATTTAACTGATGATGAGCCTGTTAAATCTAAACCGTATAGAGTGCCATATCATCTCCGAAATGAGATGAATGAGCAATTGAATATTTTGTTAGAAAGTGGAATTTTAGTGCCATCTAACTCTGACTTTTCGGCCCCCGTTATGTTAATAAAAAAAGCTGATGGTGGGTATCGTCTTGCTGTTGACTTTAGAAAATTAAATAAGAAGCTAATCAAAGACTCTTTTCCAATTCCAAATATAAATGAAACAATAGACTCTTTGGCAGGTGCCAAGTATTTTTCTACGCTTGATCTGACCTCAGGTTTCTTCCAGCAAGTAATTAAAGAGGAGGATCAGTACAAGTTAGCAATCTCGACCCATAAAGGTCTTTTTAATTTTACCCGTAGTCCTTTTGGACTTGCGACGAGTCCCAACGCGTTCCAAAGATTGATGAATGTAGTGTTAGGAGACCTGAGTGACCTCTCCATTCAGATTTATATTGACGACATTGCTATTGCTTCTAAGGATATTCCGTCTCATTTCAGTAAGTTGCAGTTGGTTTTTGACCGTTTAAGGCAGCATAATTTAAAATTAAAGCCTAGCAAGTGTTCCTTTTTTAAAACTGAGATTACTTTCCTGGGATTTAAAGTTAAAAATGGGCAGATTTCTCCCATGGATAAGAACGTTAAAGTAATTAAAAATTTTAAAATTCCCTCTTCTCGTAAGCAAGTCCGAAGTTTTTTAGGTACCCTCAATTTTTATAGAAAATTTTTGCCCGACTTCTCTAAACGGGCCCTCCACTTAACCAATCTAACTAAAGATAAAGGTAAATTTTTGTGGTCTAGGGAAGCGCAAGCCGAGTTTGATGATTTAAGTGCCGGTCTTGCAGCGATCCCAACTTTAAAACTCCCTGATTTAAGTAAGCCCTTCATTGTTTATACCGATTCATCAGGCTATGCCTCCGGTGCAGTTTTGGCGCAGTTGGACGATGATAATTTTCCACGCCCTGTAGCCTTTGCAAGCAGAAAGTTAAAAGACGTTGAAACGCGTTATTCCGCAACTGAGAGAGAGCTGCTAGCGGTAGTGTGGGCAGTTAATTACTTTAAATGCTATCTGTTCAACACTAAATTTATTTTGTTTACTGACCATGCTGCTCTAACCCATGCCCTTAAACTTAAAGACCCCACATCCCGTATCGCCCGTTGGTTATGTTCCTTAGCAGATTTTAACTTTGAAACGCGATTCATTAAAGGTAAATGTAACTCCACGGCAGATTTTCTTTCCCGTTATGTTAATTTTGAAATCCAGGAGGAGGTAAACGTTATCCAGGATCCTATAGACAGCGAACAGTGCTATACTATTTCTAAAGAGGAGGTTTCCTTTGAAGTCATGGAGGAGAATTTTTTAATTGAACTTAGGGCAGCCCAGAAGAAGGACCCTTTTTGTAAGAAAATTGTAAATTTATTAGAAAAGAATGTAAATATTAAGCCTGAGTATATAAAATTTTATGTAAATAATGATAAAGTGTTAAGTTGTATTGATTTAAGGGGAAAATCCAGGAGGGATTCCCAAGAAAAGGTTGTTCTCCCCATTAGTCTTTTAAACAAAGTTTTTTCTTTAGCCCACGAGTCGTTAATTGCCTGTCATATGGGTCACTATAAAACTTACCAGCGTTTAAAACAGTATTTTTTTTGCCCAGGGTTAGGTGCCCATGTTAAAAATCTTGTGAGCTCTTGTATGCAGTGCCTTGAGAAGCGGGCACATAAACCAGGGGGGTTAGCTGAGTTGCAAAGAGCAAAGATTCCGGACGCTCCCATGCAAACTGTGCATTTAGATATTTCAGGGCCTTATCCACAGACGGAGCAGGGGAATAAATATATAGTGGCTTACGTATGCGCGTTTTCCAAGTGGCCCGAGGCTTACCCGGTTGCTAACTTAACATCCGACGCAATAGCGGAGACGCTCGTTGACTTTATTTCTCGTCACGGGTGCCCCAAGACGCTAATCACGGATAGGGGTCGAAATTTAATTGGAGAGGCCATCTCAAACGTATATAATCAATTCCAGATACGTCACATTGCTACTTCTGCGTACCATCCAGCCGGGAACGCGAAGGTGGAGCGACAGCATGCCACAATCTCCTCAGCCTTAGCACATTTAGTAAATAGCAGCCACACAGACTGGGATGTAAAATTAAAATTTGCCCTGTTATCTATTCGTTCTGCGGTACATTTATCCACCAAAGAGACCCCATCTTTCGTAACTTATGGTCGAGATCTGCGTCTCCCTTATAATATTCTAGCAGGGGAAAGTAAAATTAACTATAATGATGCTCCCTCCTTTTGTCAAAATTTAGTTCCCGCCCTTCAAAGTACCTTTAAACTTGTAAAATCCCATTTGGAAACCTCAGCCAAATCACAGGAAAATTACAGAAAGAAATTCGCTATAGATAAGAAAATTAAAATTGGTGATTTGGTTATGCTTTTTTCCCCAGCAATTAAGCCAGGCTTGTGCAAAAAGTTTTCAAAATGTAATAAAGGCCCTTTTCGAGTAGTTGCGCAGACCTCAAATGTTAACTTTAAAATACAGTTAGTCGCAGATCCTTCCCACGAGGAGCTTGTTCATGTAGATAGGTTATCTAGAGTCCCAGATAGAAAGATTTTTCCTGCGTGGCCGGAGCCAGAGGAGATTGATGTGCCAGCTGACGGTAAGGAGACCCAGCCCCAGGGTAGTGACGAAATAATTTTAAGTGCTGCTCCTAGGTTGCCTAAGCGTAAGACGCGAGTTTATGTGAATTCTGCTAGGATGGGGCAGAGTCGAGCGGTCAGAGCGAGCAGGGGTCGGGATAATGTGCCAAGGGACGCACCCAGGGTTGCTTCTGATGACGCACAGCGCCAGCAGGGTTCAACGCAGCAAACGCCAGTGGGGAGTTCAAGGTGGGATAACTTCCCCCCTTCTAGGATGGTTACCAGGTCGCAGGCTAGGCAGAAACCTTCTTCAGACTAAGCTCTTGCGGTGTTTTCAAGCATAATAATATAACGACCGCATGTTCATGTAAGTTCTATTCTCCAGTTTTTTTTTAGTGTAATAGTGTAATTTTTGTATGTTACCACAGGTCAAGGTGTTAGCACTTGGTAGTCGGCCAAGTTAATTTTTTTGTATTATGTTTAATAGTGTATTTATATTTGTTTTTGGTTTGTGGTCGAATATTGCATTATGGCTTCCACAACCAACGAAAGAAAAAAAAAACTGTTTCCGGGTGTAACAGGCCTTCATGAAATATCACCCGTGGCAACTGTAGTGCGGCAATGTTGGCCTGTTCAAGCCAGAGGTCTGGTGGACTTTATTATATGTGGTATTGTAACTCTTCAGAGAAGATGTCTCGACCTATCCCCTGTTATGGGAAGTGCTGCACAACTCTTTAGTTGTCAACCTATTGTACGGCAAATGCATGCTTGCCAATGTTATCCCAGCATGTAAAGTGACCCCCGATTTTGTCTCCTACACTCCACGCTATTCCCAAGAGAGAAAGATGTTGGAGGGGTATTTTTTTGTTTTTGTTAAGCGTCTACGGACGATCTTCGTTTACACCGTGTGGTAACATATGTTTTTGTGTTGCGTTTTCTTGCGTATTATACGAGCAAAGTATACTGTATTTTTTTTGTGTGTGAACCAAGTCTATGTTCAATGTAGTTGCCTGTGTTAGGCAAAGTAGTACAAAGTCGACTTGGCACAGAGGTTCCCGGCTACAGAGAGGCTGGTGCGAGTTTTTTTTTGCCAGGGTGGTCATTTTGTTGTTTTGAGAACACTTGCTTGCAACTTTAAGTATATTGTGTGTGTAATTCTTTTTGTAGCTAATATTGCTGTTTACCTTCTGTTTGAATTGAAATTGTGTCTCTGATCGCTAGATAAAAGTGCAGGTGTACCAAGCGTAATTTTTTTGTAGATTTTAGTTTATAACAGTGCTAGTTTTTGTGACGCAAATCTATTGTTGTAATTTTTTTTGGCATGTAACAATTAGCATAACACTTTCTCTCCGTGTAGTTTTCGTTTTGCTTTGCCAGTTAATTTGAGTTTTAGGTTGCGAGATTTTTCGCACTCTTAGGGGTTGGCAGTCGTAGACGCACGGCTGTTCGCTAGAGTAGTTTGCCAGGGGACTCACACTCCGCAGCGGGGGCAGGTGTGTTGTCAGCGCTCGGCGTCCAGTTCCGGGGATGCTGTTCGCTCTCGGGTATTTTCCTTATGTTTTTGTTTGACTCGTGCGGGTTGAAAAAAAATTTCCCTGCGTTTATTTTTTTTTTTCGTTCAAGGGGGATATTGTTATGCTAATTGCTCTGTTAGGTTTTAGCCATAATGATGTGTGTGTAGTTAATTAATTTGTGTAAATGCCAAGTATAATTGTTAATGCCAAGGAATGTAAATTAATTATTGTAAGCTGGTGGCGTAGGGAAAAGGAAATATGGTTGGCTGGTTTAAAGAGTAAAATGTAAAAGTGTAAAAAGTAATTATATTCTCTCTGACTCTTTTTTTTCTGGCCCTGGTAAAAATATCTGTCTTTAGAAAAGCTTCCTTATCTGTTCCCGTGCCGTAACCTGATACCTCCTGGCCTTGCAGTTTTCGAGGGGCGCGACGGACGGGGCCAGCGATGTTTTTCGCAGGCAAAAGGAATTTTTGCGGCGCCTTTACTGATTTCACCGGCGCGCATGAATACAGTGCGTCAGCGGCGCAAGTGGTAGCGCCAATTATGTTTGAAATTAAAGCGTGCTGAAGTAACGAAATTGATGCAAGAAAAAATTAATACACGAACCAACAGTGTGATATGAAGTGATTTCGGTGCGTCTGAGGTGGTTTGGCGTTTTGAAACAACGGCGCCAGGTAGCACTATTTAACCCGAGCCAGGGGCTCCCGGGCCGCGGGTTTTTTGAGGAGAGAAGGCACGGCGGTTCGTCGTTTCGATTCTGAAGGAAAAAAGTTATTCTGTTTTTCGGCGCTCATCACAGGGGGTTGACCCTGTCTTCTACCTACCCGACGCCTATCTCCGCTCCGTTGGAACTCTTGAAACTTTTTGAAGGAAGAGATGGCCAACTTCAACATGGGAACAGTCCTCATTTTATATCCCCTCTTTCTATTCCAGGGGCTTTACTATCTTGCCTTTGCTTTCCTGTTTCATATTTTTTTAGTTTAACCTGCAGCGCTGTGGTAAGTTTTTTTTTAAGATTTTTTTATTCGTGGAGCTCCTTCTAAGATTGTAATTTAAGCGCCAGCCAGCCTATTTGTAACTGTGTGATACTAAGGTACATATTTATATATTTATATTTTTATGTGGGTAAAGTTACTCACTGCTAATTTGTTTTGGAATTAGGTTCATACGGAACGTGTTTAAATTGGCAACTATCGAAAATGTGAAATACAATGAGAGACCTAAGAGGCAATGTAAATTTGGATAGTATACTGCATATAAGATAATTTAATAAATAGTTCTTGCCTCCATTTTTATTGTTGACTCAGTTTTGCGTTATGTTTCTTGACATTTATCACCATTTTGTTTTGTTTTTTTGGGTTGCAATGAAAATAATCTTATCCACTTTACGGGCTTAAATGTTATGATGGGTATTCATTCTTCAAACGGCGAAATGGTACCGAGTGCCCATTGCGATAATCATTCTAAACAACATACTCACAACAATTTTATCAATTTGATCCGATAGAAAATGTTTTTTTAATTAATTTATTTATTTATGTGTTGTTGACCTTTGGTTAGTTTAGGTACACAATTGTATCTGGTAGGCAGCGATGCAATCGCGTTTCAGAATTTTTTTATTTTCATGAATTTTAATGATGTATACACGGGCATTCAATAATTGGATCCGGTAGGCAGCGCTGCAATCGCGTTTCAGATTTTTTTTTCATGAATTTTAAAGCTGTATACACGTGCATTGAATAACAATTAACTTAACCTACAAATTTGTTAAACAAACGATTTTGGTGTTTTAATTTCTGTTTATTTTGTATTTTTGCACGTGAGATTAATATAGGCTGATATATTTATGAAGTGGTCACTCCGGAAGCGTTACTTGACAGATCGTTACACAGAACACGGCAAGTATTAGATTAATTATAATGCATTATTTAAAATAAACCTACGTTTCTATTAATATTGATTTTTTTGCGGCCCACCTATAGTTAAACCTTGTTTGTTTGGCCCAAGTTAGCCTTTGAGTTTGGCACCCCTGGTCTAGCTAGTCGGTAGTTTAAAATCGATTGCAAGATTTGTACCGGACAAACACACGCACACACACAAACAAACAAACAAGAAAGCGAGTTAATAAAAACATGGTAAAAATAGCGGGGCGTTAGCGAATATATCTATAAAAATTAATCCTGTTGCAAGGTGCATAGAAGTTCAGGTCATCTGAAAATAGCATTTTTATTGTATTATCAGCATTTATGTAGCTGCAACTAGTAGACATATTTTCTCCGTAGGTTAAAATCGAGATGAGTGAATCCAATAGGGTTAGTACACATCAGCCTTAAGTTACATTGCATGAAACTATTTTACATCCAACCTTTATGATAAATTATGGTGGATTATAGTATTTGTATAAACTTTTTTATTTCCTGCTCAATAGATCCTATGGAAATTCCGAGTTTTTAAAATTTATTTATTTCATAGAAACTTCGTAATTTAAAGCGACAAATTTGGGTTCTACGTCTAGTTTTTACCAGTAAAAAATATATCCCGTTGAATCGCTAACCAAATTTAGGCACGAACAATAATGTAAATTTATTGGAGTTCCGCTTCAATTAAACTGAATTCTGGCATCATTTATTCAGTATTCTGATGACCGTGTAAGCGCTCAGTGAATCTCTGCGGCGTGGTCTCCCGAAACTGGCGGCGAAATGTCAAGCTCCCAACCATTTTGCTGGCAATTTGTGTTGATAACTTCAGGCATGGCTGGTAGAGTAATCAACATTGACTTAATTGTCATTTTGGATTACACATGGGTCACAAATACCTCGGTTGGGATTTATTTATAAAAATCTGCTTCCCGTAAAATAAAGGGCCCGAAAATATGTCAACGTGTCACGCAAACAAAGGAAATTTACCCTTCTGCTACAAGAACATTTGAAAAAAGAAGGAAAAAAAGTTTCTTCAATTGAACCCTGATTTTAAACAATGTATTACCAGAGCCTTAGGAGAGTACTATTTTTTTACGACAAAAAGGCTGTTTGGAATATCTGTTGTTGTTGTTGTTTCTAATGCCCCCTGTCTGGAAGTTTGAGACCAGGGCCATATAGATGAGAGGAGAGTATTATGGAATACCATTTACATTTCTAAAAATAACTTTACTGGTTTTTGAATAAAAATCCCTAAAATCATCATGAGTACATACTATAACTAATTGTAACGAACTGTCACTTGTAAAAAAATACTATTAATTTTGTTGTTATCAAAAAAAATTATTTAATAAAAAGTTACAAACGGAGGTTAATATGAAATAGTCGGGTAATATGGAATAGGCGGTTTAAACCATTGAAAAACTAATTAGACTTCATAAAACATAGTTATTTTTAACTCTAAAAACCATATTTTTAACATTATGTGTAAGTCATTTCTGCTTCTAGTCTATTTACAAAAGTCACAGATATAACAGGTGGTAACACACACACATTATATATATATATATATATATATATATATATATATATATATGTGTGTGTGTGTGTGTGTGTGTGTGTAAAAGTCCGCGGTGGATCAAGGCGGTGCCCATCTCCGCCTACTTGAGCGTGGGCTTGGGGTGCCATACAGCATATGTCTCAGTCAGGTGGTCAACCTGACGTGGGACCCCAGGGTTTAGTTCCCAAGCATGCTTGGTCCTCATTTTATCGACCCACTCAAGGGATGAAAGGCTGAGTCGACCTTGCCTAGTCTCAGGATCGAACCCTGGACCTGTGGCGTGTCAGCTTGACGCACTGCGCAACCGGCCGTCATATTAAATATATATATATATATATATATATATATATATATATATATATGTGTGTGTGTGTGTGTGTGTGATAATATTACTACTTGACGTAAACGCTTCGCCTTCCCACATACTAACTTCCTCCGCCAATTTTGGCAACCTCTCTGACCTATTTCTATTTTGGCACTTTTTGCGGGAGACGCTGGGCTGGCTCGAAGCGAGTAAGATGTGTTGCTTTACTGTTTAATAAATTAGTTTGTTCCTGAAGCTGACTTTATTATTTTCCGGCCACGTTGTAAGCTACTATTTCATGAGATGTCCATTCCGGACATTTCAGAGAGCTCGACAGGATTTCGACCTTTATGAAAAAAAAAACAACGATTACGACTGCGATGTGAAGATGCCTTTGTTCGACGCTTCTAGTTTCGATTCCCGCATGCGTTCCTGAATGCGCCATCTTGAAAGAAAATGACCAGTGCTAAAACATTCCTCATCCAACACCATGAAATTGCTACAGAAATCGACGACATCGAAGCAAGTGAAGATGCCCTTGTTCCAGTTCGTTCCAGTTTGGATTTCAAGTTTTGTTTTCCGCCTGACCTCTCCATTGTTCGTCACGGACTACGCCATCTTAAAGTAAAGTACCAGTGCTGCATCATCCGATTCAACTAGGCCTCCAAGAAGTGATTCTAGTTTTTATATGTGAGCGACAGTCATCAAAAAAATATATATATATTCATTTCAAGAAAATAATTACGATTTCCGGGTGAACGCTGAACGCTGCTCGGAAATCAAAGAATTTCATAAAAGCAAATTTTCAAGTTCACAATCAGAGTGTTTTACTCTTTAAAATGCTTTAAGTAAAATACTGTATATTATAAACAGGTCAGTTACTATTTTTTCCGTAATTTTCTTGTATTGTAAAAGTAAAAGCAAAATGAACACTGCCAAAATAAATGTCGAACATGATGATAATTACGACATATTTCAGGAGAAAATGAAAAATCGGAAAAAAAAATTAAATTTAAGTAGTGAAATGATCATATAAGTCACCAATATGTAAATCATTCAGCTATCCTTAATCTTTCTATTTTACAATTCCTATCCTATCGCCTAGTTAATTTTGAAGAAACCCCGTGAGTGTAAGTGAAACTCACATACTTTTTTTTACTTTTGAAGCTTACTACATTTTATATGAAAAATACTATGTACTAAATAAATATTATTGATTTTTATACTGGGGTTTCCACTCACTGCCCTCCCTGTCTCTTCGCACTGTTCAAATGTTCCCTTTGAACAGTTGCCTTTCCCTCTCATGTTTGAGAAACTTACCTGCCCCTTTTCATTTGTGCAGTTTGCTCAACTTGAGTTTCAGGTTGGAAGCACCTTCCCTTTGGTAAACGCTCACGAGGATGTAATCACAACAGGTCACATACCTCAAATTTATGGTTGTATTGTCTTGCTTTTTTTTAATTCTTCACAATAATTGAATGTTAGTGTCAATTGTTGGAATTTGTATTTTGTTCGAATTTTGCAACATCAGGTACCAGACCTTTGGTATTGATGTTGAAAGATAATTTTGACAGCATTTGGTAAATTTATTCTACTAATTGCTGAAAGAATAATTTTAATATTTTTGTGTACATGATCTAGAAAAAAAAATATAGATAGTGTTTTGCGCAAAGAAAAGTGTATTATTGTTCTAGGCCCCCGAGTCGGGGGAAATTGGGGGCCTAAGGAAGAAATAATATGTGTAGATAATGAGGTGAATGATTATCTTTACTTCAAATGTATATTAATATATATTAATATACTACAGTCCGTTATATTAATATATATTAATATACTACTGTCCGTTACAAATGTGAAACGGACAAAAAACAACAAAGAACATTATTTTTTTTTTAAAGTGACTACACCACAGGAGATCTCCAAAAGAACTAAACATTATTCAACGACTAAGACTGTGAATAATAATTACTTTGTGTTTTTATAACAAGTTGAACTGTACCCGTCCAGGAATCTGAACATTTTCAGACTGTGATACACATGTCAGGAACTGAGACCTGCACAGTATATTTTTACTTGTATCTGTATTTGGAACGTCTTTACATCTGTTGTGTTTAGTGTTTTCATTGAAGTGTACCATTCCATTTTTATTTTACTCCAGCTATTTGTTTTTAAAATTATGCCATTTTTCATACTATTATGTCTTTTAATTGTACATTTTAACATATAAATTTGTGAATTTCGAGCCAGCTTCAATCTAATATTCTAACTACTAATTTTGATGTTCTCACTATCTGGAGTGTCTTGGAGTCGACGGCCGCGGCTCCAATCCATTTTAGATGGGGGGATATTCTGTGATAATATTACTAACTACCTATAATCGCCCATTCTGTTCTTCATCTCTGTCCTGGTAACCCCTCCTTCTTGTCTTGACGTAAACGCTTCGCCTTCCCACATACTAACTTCCTCCGCCAATTCTGGAAACCTCTCTGACCTAATTCTATTTTGGCGCTTTTTGCGGGAGACGCTGGACTGGCTCGAAGCGAGTAAGATGTGTTGCTTTACTGTTTAATAAATTAGGTTGTTCCTGAAGCTGACTTTATTTTCTGGCCACGATGTAAGCTACTATTTCATGAGATGTCCATTCCGGACATTTCATATATATGTATATATATATATATATATATATATATATATATATAATATCTTAAACAAACAAACAAACAAACAAAGAGACCGATGCATCAAGGAGTCATTCGAATGGGACGAATATCAATAGATTTTATGTACATGTACAGAAAAACAAATGATTACAATTTGGGAAAAATTGGAGGATTTATTCAAGGGAAAGAGCTTTACGAAGTGAAAAAGTTATGCAAGCAGTTATTCGGCATGATGCTGTTTGATAGAGGTGGCGGATGTCCTCCTGCGGGATATCGGGACAAATTGTGCCCAACTGGCACGTAAAATCGTCAAAATACCGAGCTGGTTGGAGGGCCCTGCCCATAATGCTCCGTGCTTAGTAGGGGAGAGATCCGGCGACCTTGTTGGCCAAGGTAGCGTTGGGCAAGCACGAAGACAAGCAGTAGAAACTCTCACCTTGTGCCGGCGGGCATTATCTTGCAGAAATGTAAGCCCAGGATGGCGTATTATGAAGGGCAACACAACGGAGCGTAGAATATCGTCAACATACCATTTTGCTGTAAGGTTGCCGCGGATGACAATCAAAGGGGTCCTGCTATGAAATAAAAAGGCACCCCATGGGGTGCCTTTTTATTTCATAGCAGGACCACGATTGTTGTCGGCCCGTATGGCGGAAGACAGTCAGGTTGGTATCCCACCGCTGTCCAGGGCATCTCCAGACACGTAATCGTTGGTCATCGGGGCTCAATTCTAAGCGGGACTCATCATTGAAGACAATTCTACTCTAGTGAGTGACATTCCAGGTCGAATGTGCCCGACACCACTGCAAACGGGCTTGTCGGTGTACAATGGCAGTCGGCGCAAGGGGCGCCGTGAGCTTAGCACCCTTTTTCAGAGCCGCCTATGAATGGTCCTTGCGGTCAGTGAAGCCCCAATTGCACGTACGATCGATGATAAGGATGAATTAGGGGCTGTGGGTGCCGCTCTGACGATTGCTCTGTCCTCAAGTTCTGTCGTTTCTCTAGGCCGACCGCTTCCTTCTTGACGTTGTGTTCGGCCATGGTTCACCCATTCCTGCCAACATTGTCTAATAGTGGCATCGCTCCTATCCAAATGTCGAACGATTCGCCGATTAGACCAACTTTGAGCCCAACTACACGTCCTCTCTCAAATGCTGACATCTGCGCATACTGTTCGCGCACCTGTATGCGAGGCATAGTTACTGTCTACCTGAGTTCACGGAATGAAATTCGCAAAGAATTTATGACCTGGAATCGAAATTTATCTTCTTTAATATCCTGACAGTTGCGCAGTTAGGATGCGCTGCAGCGTCACATGTTCATTCATTGGTCACCAAACTGTAAAATTTGGCATTTTCCGTCGAAACCTGTATGCATATCAATTAGTGTCTAATTTGCGTTACCCCTTCTTGGTGCGTCGTTTTTTTTTTTGTCTAAGAGTGTGTGTGCATATATATATATATATATACCTACAGTAAAACCTGTTTTTGTGCTGTCTTTTTTATGCGATTTTTTTGTGTGTGTGCAATTTGATTTATGTGGTATATGAATATGCATAGAAAAAAATAGAAATTTGAAATTTGAAATTCCAAAAAGAGCTTCGAATGAGTATATCTGGCTATCGCGACGTTTACAGTCAGCTGATAAATGACCGTCGTCGCAAAAACCTTATCACTGATTACATGGTAACAACAAATAAATCAACTCTAATACGTATCTTCAAGTGACGAAAGCGATTATGAACCAGTTAGTTCATCAGAACATGTGCGTTTTGTACTACGACGAGTACTATCGAATTATGTACATTTTGAAAATTTCTCCATGTTTAAAATGAGAAATTAAATTTTTTTTTTTAATGTTTCCATGTGTAATTAAAATATTTCTTGTTTGGAAAGCACTTTCTCGCTATTTCGTAAAGCTTTGACATATTTTCTAAGTGAGACTTTTTTTTGCGGTCCCTCTCCACCGCATAAAATAATTGTTTTCCTTAATATGTTATGAAAAATTATTTTTTATAGCTATTTATGATGTTTCTGAGTATTTTGTTTGGGCGGTCCCTATCTACCACACAAAATCAGATTTGACTATATATATATGTGTGTGTGTGTGTGTGTCTCATCTTGTGTTTCACGTGATTTGAATGTGAATTTGGTTATCAGACGCTGTAATTTTGTTTTTGTTAGTTCTTTATATGATTCTTCATAACGTACCATAATCAATTTTAATTCACGTTGGAACTCCACAGCACGTGCGTCATTGTCATCATTTATAAGAAAACTAGCTGAAAACCCGCGCTTCGCTACGGATTACATTCAAATTAAATACAACGGTCAATGTATGCAATTAATGCCAAAAAAAATAAATATATATATTTATAAGAAATGCGACGATCAATGTATACAATTGATGTAATATATATATATATATATATATATATATATATATATATATATATATATACACACACACGAGGGTTGGGGCATAAGTCATAGCAACTATTTTCTTTCTTGTAGGTATGTGAACGGATCACAAACGTATATGTGTCGTGTGGAAGTTCTGCAGGCATAGTGTGTATGCAGAACAACAGATGGCTCTGTGATAGCTGGTAGTAGCGCAGCGAGGGCTCTGAAATCAGTCAGTTGGTGAGTGTCGTGCGAGATAGAAGTAACCCGTGTTGAGCAGCGCGCTTACATCAAAATAGCCGTTCTCCGAGGGAGAAATGCGATGGAATGTCACAGTGAATTAGTAGAAGCCCTTGGGAATAATGTCCTACCATATCGTACAGTAGCACGGTGTGTAGGAAAGTTTCAGCAAGTACGTGTGTCAACCAGTGATGAGCAACGTTCGGGACGACCAGTGAGTGTGAGGACCGACTTGACACGTGCCGTCATCGAGCAGCGCACGGATGAAGAAAGACGATGGACGTTACTGGAGTTAGAGAGGGCAAGTGGCATCGAGAAACGCACCGTCCACAGGATATTGCGTAATGAGCTACAGCTACGCAAAATCGCTTCGCGGTGGGTACCGCATGCACTGACGGAAGTTCAAAGGTGGGTGCGCTATGCAATATGCTCCGACAACTTTGTAAGCTGGCAACAGGACGGCGATCAATTCTTGTCACGAATAATCGCCATCGATGAATTTTGGGACAGGGCATACGAATCAGAACTGAAACGTCAGTCCGCGGAGTGGCGACATCCTGGATCACCAAGGCAGCAGAAGTTCCATCAGAATCCTTCCGTAGTCAAATTGATGGTGATCGTCGCGTATAGCGTCAGGGGTGTCATTGTTTGCCACTTTGTTCCTCATGGCAGAACAGTGACCGCGCAGTACTACAGGGACTTCCTGGTGCGACAGGTACGACGTGGCGTTCGGGATAAACGTCCGGATCTTGTGGACAGTGCAATAATCCTGCACGACAATGCAAGACCACATAAAGCAGGGTGTGTACGGCAGCTACTCCGACGTTGGGGATGGGAAGAATTGGAACATCCACCGTACTCTCTTGACCTTTCGCCCTGTGACTTTGATCTCATTCCCAAGATTAAGGAACCAATACGTGGTAGGCGGTTTGCAACACGAGAGGACATTGCTAATGCTGTGCGCCAACAGATGACCCGATTCACACATGGTGCTGCAAATGCTGAGGCTGATGGTATTCAGCGCCTCCCACATCGTTGGCAGCGTGTGATGACACTATCAGGGGACTACATTGAGGGTCTTTAGGCCCAGGTTTGTCATGTCAACTTTATGTGTACTGTGTTATTCTTTTGCACGGTGAAGGCCATATTGCCCTGTATACTACCGTAATAAATTAGTGTGTTACGATATTTCAGTACTATTCATTGTCCACACATCTAGTTAAGACCTTGTCCTTTCGTCTGTATATGTCACATTTTCCAACCGGACTGGTATCTTTAAGAAAAAAAATAGTTGCCATGACTTTTGCCCCAACCCTCGTATATAAAATCGTAAGGGATATTTATTTTTTTTTTGGATAATATCCAACCGTCTGCTGCATAAGAAAGAAAAAAAATATTTATTTTGTCTATTTCGTTGTTATGCACGTGACGATAAATTTATTTACAGTACCAGAAAAAGAAATCACGTGATCAGCATTTAATAAATTAAATTCTAAAAATTAATCTTTAAAAATTCACCAAAAATCAGAAAATCGAGGTAAAGGTTCGAAAAAGATTTCATTTTAAAGGAATTTTTACGATCTTTCTCGTGATATAAATTTTATAACCCTCAAATTATTTTAAATGCAAACTTAAAAAAAGTTACAAAAACAGCTTAAAAATTTAATTTAAAAAAATTCAAGAAGAATTTAAAAAAAATCTTTCTTAGTGCACCGCTGCACTATAAGAAGAATCGCCATGCAAAATTTCAGCCCTTTAGGTCCAGCGGTTTGGTCTGTGCTGTAGAGAAATAATATGTCAAGAGATGGCGCTGTAAGCCCATCGGTTTGATTTTATTCTCAAATGTTTAGAATTCGCTTGTTCTTGTCAGAATATAGAGTGTTGAATCAGTTGTTAGAATGTAGATTTCTTTGAAAGGGATTAAGATCCCATAATATGTCTATTCTTTCGAATTTAGTCAATGTAGAGGCTTTCCAGCCTATTATTATCTTCTTGTAAATATGTAAATATATTAAATTCATTAAAAAATATGTAAAGATGATTTAAACTTTGCACCACTTTCGTTTTGAAGATTTCTCACTCCTTTGTTTAGTTTCTAGTAGGATATAGTAGTTAAATTTCTTCATGGTGCATCGGTCTCGGGAACCTAATAGTTTAGTATAGAGTAAAAATATTTAGTAATCGTTGTGTGTTCGTGATATTTTCAAGCAATTGGATAGCATTTTATGCGAAAACTGCCAAAGGTAAAGTTTTTGATACTTTATTTATTATGGATGTCAAGGCGTTAAACAAAAGAAGAGCTACTTTACGTTCTTCCATCACGAATATCGTTAAAAATGTTGATAAATTGATTGAAGACCAGGATAAATCAGGATTGGATGATTGTTTTGAACTTTTAAGTTCGAAAGAGATAGAAATTCGGGATTTAGATGAAAAAATCCAAAGTTTGATTAAAAATGAGGATGATAAATTAGAATTAGATATTGTAACTTCCATGGAATATAGTGATACAATAATAATAACGAAATCAAAAATCAAACGTTATTTCAAGAACGTCGAATCTCAAAAATTGAACTTAAATATTTCTAAAAATATTTCTAGCGACTCGCATTCAGAATCTGAAAGTAATGTTAAATTACCCAAAATGTCGATACAAAAGTTTTATGGCGATTGTAATGAATGGAGCAACTTTTGGAATTCATTTAAAATTACAATTCATGAAAATACAACGCTTTCAAAAGTAGAGAAGTTCAACTATTTAAAATCGTATTTAGGTGGAAATGCAGCAAGTTCTATTGATGGATTTTCGATTTCAGAATCCAATTATGATTCGGCTGTAGAGATTCTTACCAATAGATTTGGTCAAAGCCAGTTGATAATCAATATGCATATGTCAAATCTCTTGAATTTAAACCCTGTACAAAACTCGAATGATGTAACAAAATTAAGAAAATTGTATGACACAATAAATGTTCAAATTAGAAGTCTTTCCTCTCTCGATGTAAAACAAGAATCCTATTCTAACATGTTAATTCCGGTTTTGTTGAAAACCATTCCCAACGATATTGCTTTGGAGTTCCATCGTACTAATATAGATAGTCGAACTTTTAATTTAGACAATTTTCTCAAATTTTTACGGACTGAGATAGAATCCCGGGAAAAAATCTCCTGTTTGTCGCTTTCTCACAAATCAAAACAACTTCTGGAATCCAAGAACACATATAACAAATTTGACTCAAAGTATACGTGGAATTCTAATGTTAAAAGAAAAGACTTTAACAAATATTCAAAACAAAAACCGTCGGTTACCACACATGAATTTATTGCGACAACATTACCAAACCGGAAGTGTATTTTTTGTTCTCAGGAACACTTATCGGAAAACTGCGGAGTGTTTACAGTAAATGAAAAAGAGACATTTTAAAGCAGAGCAATAGATGTTTTTTGTGCACGTCTTTGAAACATAAAATTGCATTTTGCCCTTATCGACAAACAAAGGCTTGTAGGATCTGTGGGGGCAAACACTATGAAGGTATATGTTTTAAATCAAACACGGCAGTCAAAAATTCGGAAGCTGATAAATGTGAGGTTTCTTCAATTTCAAAAATTGAAACACAAGTTGAACCACGAAGTGAAAAAATTGTTTCCGCCGTTTCGCATGTTAACAATGTGATACTTCTGCAGACCTGCACGATAAAAATTAAAGCAGGAAAAGAAAAAATGTTTGCCAGGCTCCTTCTTGATACGGGTAGCATGAAAAGTTTCGTCACACGCGAATTAGCTAACAAATTAAATCTCGAAGTAACTAGGAAAGAAAAATTAACTGTTTACACCTTTGGGAACACCACACCTATTCAAAGAAATTATGACGTGGTTAAATTGAGTTTGGAACATAAAAGTTCTTCTGACTCTAGAATAGAAGTTGAATTATTAGTAACGGATCAAATTTCAGGCTCAAACGTTCCGACTCCTAGATTAGAAGAAATTAGACAAATTCGACAACTAAAGAATTTGATACTCGCAGATTCCCTCGATAGTGAAGAATCAATTGGCATTTTAATCGGAGCAGACTATTATTATGATATTGTCATGGGACACATTAAGCGTTTGAATAAAAATCTTGTCGCAGTAGAGACTATTTTCGGTTGGTGTTTACAAGGAAGGGAGAGTCAGAATGAAGTCTCTCTATCATTCAATGTTATTGTAGGGGAAGATCTAATTTCTAAACAAATAACAAAATTTTGGAGTCTAGAAAATTCAGGACTTATTAGTGAAAAAGAAAATTTAGATTCAACCGAAAATGAAGCACTTAAACATTTCGAATCCAATATAACATACGAAAATTCTCGCTACAAAGTTAGATTACCTTGGAAACATGACACTTCAGATTTGAATGATAACTGGGAAATCGCAGAACAAAGGTTCGATCGACTTAGAAAACGGTTTAAAAGAAATCCAGATCTATTTTTTGAATATCAAAATGTAATACAAGATTACTTAAATCAAAATATCATAGAACGAGTAACAGATGTTCAAGGTGAAGAAAACATTACATTTTACTTGCCACATAGGGAAGTTATACGCGAGAATCGAACCACGAGCAAATTACGTATTGTTTTTGATGCGTCATCGCATCCCCCAGGCTCGAATTCTTTAAATGACTGTCTTCATGTAGGACCCAATTTGTACCCTGAGATATTCGACATCCTATTAAGGTTTAGATATAATCCTATTGCATTCACTGCAGACATCAGACAGGCCTTTCTACAAATTCTCATAGATGAAAGAGACCGAGATGTAACTAGATTTCTATTCTCCGAAATTCCCTCTGATGAAACCATCCCCCCTAATATATATAGATTTACTCGAGTGTTATTTGGGATGAACTGTTCTCCGTTTCTGTTGGCAGCGACTATTAGATACCACCTGAAAAAATATAGAGAAGTCTATCCTACAACTGTGGACCTTTTAGATGACAATATTTACGTAGATGACGCAATCGGAAGTCAGCTGACAGTCAGAGAAACTTTGACTACGACTCTAGAATCGATCAAAATTTTCAAAGAAGCTAGTATGCATTTGCATAAGTTTCGTACTAACTCGAAAGAATTACATGAACTGTGGATAAAGGAAGGTATCGTTTCAGATGAAGATCCCGAAACTTTTGATAAAGAAAATCTCCCATTTAAAGTCCTAGGTATGGCGTGGGATAATTCTAACGATCTGTTGTATTTTGATGTTCGAAGTCTATTGTCATTTTTGTCTAAACCTATAGAAACAAAAAGATTTATCCTACAGGTGTTGGGTCGGATTTTCGACCCTCTAGGAATTTTAGGACCCTTCACTGTTAGAATAAAGTGTTTGATACAAAGGATCTGGTCATCGCGTATAGATTGGGATGAACCACTGCCAGAAGATTTAACCTCCCAATGGAGAAACTGGTGTGAGGAGATTCCTCAAATGGCCGAATTTTCTATCCCTCGTCATTACTTTTTCAAATTCTCGAACTTTGATGTCCAAAATATCGAATTACATTGTTTCTCAGACGCAAGCACGAAAGCCTATGGTACAGTTGCCTACTTACGTTTCACAACAAACAATAATGAAATTAAAACTGCCTTCGTTGCTTCTAAAAATAGGGTAGCTCCACTAAAAGCTCTCACTTTGCCTAGATTGGAGTTGATGGGAGCACTATTGTCAGCAAAGTTAAGTAACAATATTTTGAAGTCGATAAAGTTAAATATACCTTGCTTTTTTTGGACAGACTCGACAATTGTTTATTTTTGGATCAGAAAACAACCGGCAACTTTCAAACCCTTCGTAAAGAATCGTGTCGAGGAAATTCAAAAATTGACCCCGCCTCAAAATTGGCATTACTGTCCAGGGGTGGACAATCCTGCAGATCTCGTATCTCGGGGAACGAAAATATCTAAATTAACGAATGAACCCATTTGGACCCAAGGTCCACGGTGGCTTCAGCTCTCTCCTGATCTTTGGCCAAAATTAGACCTTACAGACACAATTGACGAAACCAAACTTGAATATCGGAAAAAATCTACTGATGTACATCAGCTTGAATGTACTACCGTAAATATTGATGACCTCTTTGACTTATCAAAATATAGTAATTTAGAGAAACTGTTGAGGGTCACCGCTTGGATAAAACGCTTCGTTTCAAAATTGAGAAAATGTAGTAGTGTTGAGGGAACTCTAAAAACAGAAGAACTATTAGAAGCCGAAAATTTCTGGATTCGGTCTGAACAAAAAACGTTTTTTGCCGAAGAATATAAATCCTTAATAGAAGGTAAACCGATTGACAAGAACTCCCCTCTGTACAACTTTGTCCCATATATTGATGAAAAGGGAATCATGAGATTAGGAGGAAGATTAGAATTTTCTGACTTTACACTAGGTAATAAGCATCCAATAATTCTGCCTAAAAATTCTAGATTGACCTATTTAATTGTACGTAAACAACACGAGAAGACAATGCATGGAGGGACTGCTGCAACTTTGGCTAAAGTTAGATCTCGCTTCTGGGTCCCGAAAGGACGTCAGTTAGTCAAAAAGACTATAAAAAGTTGTTTAATTTGCCAAAAATATTCAGCTAAACCTGCAGACCAGATGACAGCGCCCTTACCTAAAGACAGAATCCTTGAATCACCCCCATTTGCTGTTTGTGGAGTTGATTTTGCTGGACCGGTTTACGTAAAGAATTCAAAGGATACTCAAAAATCATACATCACATTATTCACATGTGCTGTAACCCGAGCTATACACCTGGAACTAGTTTCAAACATGTCGACAGAATCATTTTTACTTGCATTTCGCAGATTTTTGAGTAGAAGGGGAAACTGTAAAATCATTTATTCTGATAACGCAAAAACCTTCAAGAAGGCTAAAAAAGAAGTTGAGAACTTTTCTAGAATTTTAGAAGATGATGTGTTTAAAAATTTCATTGCCAAAGAGAGAACTCAGTGGAAGTTTATCATCGAGCGAGCCGCATGGTGGGGAGGGTTTTATGAAAGACTCGTAAGATCCGTCAAAAACTGTTTGAGAAAAGTTATAGGAAAAGCGTTGTTGACCTTCGAAGAAATGTCTACTCTACTCGTCGAGGTAGAAACTGTTCTTAATTCACGACCTTTGAGCTACGTTTATAATGAAAATGATGAGCCACAACCCTTGACTCCAATGTGTTTCCTGAACTTTGGACGAACTGATCCTACGTACCCTTTGACTTTCGCTGAAATCATCGGTATCGAAACAACAAGAAAGACTCTCTTAAAAAGAAAACGCTATCAAGAATTGCTGTTAAAACAGTTGTGGAGTAAATGGAAACAGCAATATTTGTTAGACCTTAGAACCGCCCATTCTTTAAAAAATCCTGACTTTCAACCCGAACTAAAATTAGGAGATGTTGTGCTGATTCAAGGAGATAGCAAAAACAAACTGTTATGGAAACTAGGTAAAATCATTAAAGCCGTTCCTGGACGTGACGGTAAAGTTCGATCTTATGAATTGAAAACTGGAAATGGGACTTTGAAACGAACTGCACAACACTTATATCCTCTTGAACTATATTGAACTCTAACGTTTATATATCCTTTTTTATTTTACTTAAATATTGAATTGAATAATTTGAAATGTTCTTTAGTTTATTATTCTTTTAAGTTTGAAGTTTCAAACTTCACTATTTGAATTGTTTAATAATAATTTTCTTTATATTTGCATTTATTTTAATAATAATTCCTATTACTTTTTAATTTGTTAAACGCTTTCCTATTTTATTTTAGATAGAACTTTATGCCTATTATATACTCTAGATATTGAAAAGTATTGTTGATATTGATGTGATTTAATTCAAGTATTAACCTATTGTTTATTCTCTCTTTTTTGCACTGTATTTTTGAAAAATCTGATTGATTAGAAATTTTGCTTTTTAGAAATGGGAATTTTTTGTTTATGATTGAATTGGAGCAGATGAACTCCTATCAGAGTTCAGGTGGGGAGTGTGTAGAGAAATAATATGTCAAGAGATGGCGCTGTAAGCCCATCGGTTTGATTTTATTTTCAAATGTTTAGAATTCGCTTGTTCTTGTCAGAATATAGAGTGTTGAATCAGTTGTTAGAATGTAGATTTCTTTGAAAGGGATTAAGATCCCATAATATGTCTATTCTTTCGAATTTAGTCAATGTAGAGGCTTTCCAGCCTATTATTATCTTCTTGTAAATATGTAAATATATTAAATTCATTAAAAAATATGTAAAGATGATTTAAACTTTGCACCACTTTCGTTTTGAAGATTTCTCACTCCTTTGTTTAGTTTCTAGTAGGATATAGTAGTTAAATTTCTTCAGTGCGTTGTATGTCAGTGAGTCAGTCAGTCAGTAAGTCAGTTACGGAACTGTTTTATATATATAGACTAGCTGAAAACCCGCGCTTCGCTACGGAGTACATTCAAATTAAATACAACGGTCAACGTATGCAATTTATGCCAAAAAATAAATATATATATTTATAATAAATGCGATGATCAATGTATACAATTGATGTAAAATATATATCTATCTATATATATATATTTATAAAAAAATCGTAAGGGATATGCATTTTTTTTGGATAATATCCAATCGTCTGCTGCATTAGAAAGAGAAAAAAATATTTTTTTTGTCTATTTAGTTGTTACGCACGTGACGATAAATTTATTGAAAGTACCAGAAAAAGAAATCACGTGATCAGCATTTAATAAATTAAATTCTAAAAATTAATCTTTAAAAATTCACCAAAAATCAGGTAATGGATGTAGAAATTCGAAAAAAATTTCATTTTGAAGGAATTTTTATGATCTTTCTCGTGATATAAATTTTATAACCCTCGATGTATTATTTTAAATGCAAACGTAAAAAAAGTTTAAAAAACAGCTTAAAAATTTAATTTAAAAAAATCTAAGAAGTATTTTTGAAAAATCTTTCTTAGTACACCCCTACACTATTAAAAGAATCGCCATGCAAAATTTCAGCCCTTTAGGTCCAGCGGTTTGGTCTGTGCGTTGTATGTCAGTCAGTCAGTGAGTGAATGAATGAGTCAGTTACGGAACTGTTTTATATATATAGATGATATCCATGCTTATTGGCTAGTTGGAGGCCATCTAGAATGAGGAATTTGCACGTTTTTTTATTTTGCATTTATGATATAGAAAATAGAAAAATATGATCGAAAGCATCTTTTTTTTTTAGTTTTAGAACTCTAAAAGTTAACATAATTTGTTTTTAAACGCGCACTATTTACTTCATCTCAAAAACGCTACTTTTCCTACGCGGATACATGTGACGTCACAATGCTCCAAAGCGAATTTGTTTACTTCGGTGTTTGGATTGTGTTGCGTAGTGTGAGTTTGATATCTAGTGATTTTTCTTTATTTTTAAGATGTCAAAGTGTGTTAAAGTAAATTTTAAATATTGTATAGTACCTTGCTGCACAAACACAACGGTAAATACCGGTAATGAACCGGTCTTTCATTTTATAATATTTAGTGAGAACAGTGTCCTGTCTCTCTAAAAGTCTGCTTTTTTCAACAACTTTTGTTCGAAATGAGCCATCGTGGGGTATTAAAGGCTCCAAATTATATTTTACTAAATCTTTCCCTTTAATGAATTTTATTGAATTGCCTACACAAGAAAGTTTTTACTTCTTCCAGTAACTCGAAACTGACGTCACTGCTGGTTCTTCACTTCGTCTATGAAGCCACATAAGCAAAGCTACAGCATGTTTACATCCACCTGTAAAAAAATATATTTATAGAAACCCTCAGAAATATTAATATACAATTTAGTTAACAAAAACCAAAATATTGTCGGTTAAATTTAAACTAGCATTTAATGCAAAAATGAAAACTATATTCCGAGAATATCATATTTTATTCACTTGAATAATCATTGTAAAATGTTTATTTGCATTAAAATTTTGATTTTATGAAAAATATTTCAAATAAAATGCTGTTATTTCTGACTTTAATTTTTTTCTGTGTTCATGAAATGAATAAACTTTCATCCATAATTGAAAATCGTTAAATTACCATATTATCTCTATCAGATTAAATTATTTTGAATATACCTGAATAACTTCAGAAAAACTAGCATTCTGGATAGCGGTCTATAAAATGTTTGTTCACAGCAGAGATATGCAATATACAACTCTTAAAGTATATTACATACAGTTACTTGATAATAGCTTTGATGCTGAAACAGTTGTAAATGCTCAGTAAGTGGATCTTCATTCAATAATTTTTTAATTTAGCAATAATTGTGGGTTTTAATGTGATACAGATGATTTGCCAAATCATTGCAGCAAATATGAAATAAATACAAGTTTTGACATTTTCCACTTAAATAAATATTTAAATATATTTGTAAAAACAACGAGTTTTGTTATGAGTTATATTCTCCAGATGGTGAATTCCACCTAAGATGAAACCATTACGAAAGAAAATCATTTTAAACAAATTCTTAAGTGTTATATATCATTGAAAAGCTTATGGCCTCTAGAACTAGAACCTATTATTGCTTTTTCCTTACATTAAGTTTGTTTTGTAGGGGAAGTAATGGGAAAATATCTATTTGTAAGTTTTTTTAGCAAGTAAAATTATTATTTTTATACCTTATTACTTACGTAAATTATGCCACTGAATTTAATTGGAGTAAATTTAATATTAATGTAAAAACTATAAAAGTAAAATAAATGCATGTTTGTGACTGTTTTGAATATAAATAGCCTACTTAAGGGTACAGTTGCAACATCATGTATTATATGTAAAGTCTGTTACAAATAGTTTTTAAATTTTTTATTACAGAAAAAATGACTGAATTTTTATGTCAAGGTTCTGATAAATTACAGGCATGTCTTGTGATGTTATTTTTTAAATTTTTGAGCAAATTTACATAATAGATTCACAGATTTTTTTAATCTTATGACGCTATAGTACAAATGATGTTCCATTTTATGTAACATCCGTTACATTAAAGAAATTTTTTTTTTTGCATCTTAAATACACCAGAAATAAATTTTGAAACCTGTCAAGTTTATCTTTAGTATTGGTTTTATCAGGAAAAAATAACTACTCCTATTTTGAAGCATTAATATGCATCTCATAATCTTTTTATAATTTATTTTGTGTGTGAATGTAACGTCCGTTACAATGGAATTCACCAGATGCTGGGTTGGGGGTAGGTGATGAAATTTTAAAATAAATACAATTTGTGTGCAAAATGTGACAAAAGCATAAAATATATTAATTATTTTGTAAGTTTATTTTTAATTAATCTTTTTACACTAGTTTTGGGTGCTTGTTTTTTACATAAAATGTATAAAGTATTGTATTAAAAAGATTTTTTATAACTGCTAAAGTATTACTAATTATTTATAAATGACTTAAAGCGGGGAAAGCTAACCATGGATGGTCTATTGTATCTACCCCAAACACACTATCATTAAAACTTTTAGATAAAATTAAATATAATACATAAAGGAACTCACCCAAAGATGCTGCACAATCATTGCATTGAACGGAAAGGACATTTTCTTCCTTTTCATTCAACTTGAGTTCCACACTGTCTTTTTTGTGACATTATGTTCTGGTGTCACCCTTGCATTGACTGTACAGATGTCTCCATCCCTTTTTACCTGAACATATCCTACAGCATTATCTCCATAGCCTTCTCGTCCAGATCTTAGTAAAAGTAACTTTCTAAGTACTAAAGCATTAATTTAAAAATGTGTTCTTAAAACACAAAATTATGGAGTTAGAGGATTGTTTAAAATTATTATGAGTAGTAAACATTTGTTTCTTTGCACCACTTAATATGTGATTAGTCAAAAGTTTAATTATTATGCATAGTTCAGATTTATTATAATTCCTTTACCATTTAAAATATACATATTTCTATGATATGAATGCAGAACACTGAACACATTCGTAAATTTGGTAGTGTTTTTAATTTCTGTCAACTTTTTAATACACAATTAAAATTACTAAATATCCTATAACAGACACTACTTGTAATGTTGCAGTGCTAATTAATTCTACAAAATTAAACATGTACTATGAATGAATAATAATAGAAGCTGTTTATTAAACTTTTTGAGTACGAGATTAATTTAATAATATGCATAAACAATGTCTAACTTTAAAGTTTGTGTAAAGTACAACGTACGTCAGCGTTCTACAATCTACATTACATAACTAGAATAATAAATGCAAACAAATATATACATACCTCTGAGCTTTAAATCCTCGTATTTCTGCTCCCATAAATCTTGGATTATTTCCCAAAAAGGAAAACACTGCAAATGAATCCATTTTAGGCAGGTTGTCAGATTGCCCTTTGCAAAACCGGGTAATAACGCCATGGTAAACAAAACAGAAATAAAACTAATAATAAAGACGACGATAGTATATAATTAAAAAAAAGGGGGAATAAACAATAGCCACAAACTAAAATTAGAAAAATTAAACCAAATTAGAGAAAAAATATGATTTTAAAATGTTAGTTTAAGAGGAGGAAACGTAGAATCTCGCGCTAGAAAAATGTAAACATTGAAGCATGGGGCATAGTGACGTCAGAACCAATCACGTAGCGTTTTGAGGTCACATGATTTTTCGACACTTTTCGCTTATTTTAAATTTAAAATTTTTATTATTTAGATCTATATGTACGTTTTAATTGATGTTTTCGAACAATTTAATAACCAATCTGTTAATAAAAAATAGAAATGAGCATTTTCCCCACATGTGCAAATTCCTCATTGTACTTTCAGATAGTGGAAACACTCCGTCATCACTTCAATAAACTAATATGGAATCATCTACATTGTCTGAAATTCTCTGATAAAATTGCTCGCAATATAAGGTACAATGTAACGCAATATTTTTTTAATCCTTTTTTTTGTTGTTTTTTAAACCGTGTTAAAGTTAAAAAAAAAGTGTAAAAAAATGGTCTGCTCTTTTTTTTAGAATGTGTTAATTCAAAACCGGGAAAAAAAAGAGAATTATTATTGAACCGCCAATCGTCTAAATTTTAAAAGCAATTTGCTCACAGGTTAATTGCGTCACAAGTTTATACATTTTTAAAAATTGTCCCTTTACAGAAACATTCTAAATTAAGAAATATAATCAAGTATAATGCAAAAGAAATTATCTTTATATATTGTATCAAATAAAGTCGGCCTATACATTTCAAATTTTTTTATAAAATCGTCAGTTTTCAAAGAATACTTTATAAGAAACATATTTTTAACTCCAACTGTTTTGAAAATCTTGTAGGAAGAAAACCCAATCTTCTAATTTTTTTTCTCATTTCTAAATTGTTGACAGGAAAACTTATCAGTCGATCAACTTGATAAAAACAACTCATTGAAAAATTAAAACAAAGATTAATATTAATAAAGAAATTAATAAATAAGGCATTACAAAACCGTCAAACTAATTTTCTTAAAAATCAAAATTTCGGTCGCAGAACAAGAGCAAAAGATTTCTTTCAAATCGTAGATTCTTGACGTTCGTTTTGTCACTAATATGCGGGAAGTTGTGCGGGTGAATGTGGAACGCTGTAATGGGGAAAAGAAGCCTAACCAAATCCCCTTGGGCAGTGATCTAGGCTAGGACTATTGAAAGCTAACAAAACATTTGTGTCAACAGTTTCAAATAACAAAGGGGTTACCCCCTCCTCAACTTCGAAAACCATTCCTTCTCTGGTTGGCTGCTTTGCTGTCAATCATATCGACATGGTACACGCCTTTGTCTTGAAGACAGGAACGTAGTTTTCAGCGAACGCAGAGGAAAAAATTACTCCAGCGGCCCCTTAAATTTTCGACGCCAATGAGACAAGGGTCAGCGCGCTATGCGCATAAGATGCGCAGCTGGGAAAGTTTAAAAGCATGATTGCTCGTGCCATAGGGTTATTCAAACAAATCTGTCGAACTGAATGGATGGTACTGTGACAAGAGATCCCTCTGAGACGTAACCGGCGACAGTACGAACAATTGTCGGACTTTGAGAGGGGGCGTATAGTAGGCCTAAGAGAAGCAGGTTGGTAAACAGGCGTATCGGCCGCCACCTTGGTCGGAGCGATATGGTAGTTGCTCGGTGTTGGCAACATTGGATCACGGAAGGGATAGTCTACCGTTGCGAATGGTCAGGGCATCCCAGGAACACAAAAGCGTCCGACGATCGCGCAATCATAAGAGTGGCCACGTCCGCACTAACAACGTCACTAGAATCGGTTCCACACCATTCATCACCTTCCAGACATCCGGTGGTACTAAGGAAAACCATTCGGAGACGACTGGCTGGCGCAGGTATAAGAAGCCGACGTCCATCAAGACGCCTACCAATGATCCCACATCATAGGAAGTGTTGATTGGATTTTTACCGACCTCGGGCAAGCTGGAGTGTGACCGAATGGAGGCGTGTGATCTTCAGCGATGAATCCCGATTCACTCTCAATGCTGATGATCGGCGCTTACGCGTGTGGAGGCGGACAGGCCACCGGTCCGATCCGGCAATTGTTGTCGAGAGGCACACGGCGATTACACAAGGTGTGACAGTGTGGGGATCGATTTGTTGGGACACACGATCACCTCTAGTCGTCCTTCAACGCCCTTTGACGACACGCAATTACGTGGGCGAGATTTTAACGCCAGTTGTATTGGCTATGGCCTATGCTATCAAGTCGCTCAGGTACCATTTATCAGCAAGACAACGCTCGTCCACATACTGCGCGACTTTTCCAACAGTCTTCAAGGATATTACATACTCCCATGGCCTGCCAGGTCACCAGACCTCTCGCCAATAGAGCACATCTGGGACGTGCTTGGAAGGCAACTGCAGCCATCCGAGAATACTGCTGAATTAACTGCCCAGTTGCAAAGATTATGGCATGATCTTCCGCAGGAGGTCATAACGTGACTTCACTGATTCGATGTACCGCCGTATTTTGGCTTGTATAGCCAAAACACGGTGGGACAAGCCAAAACACTGCGGGCCCCGCCGTGTTTTGGCTTGTCCCGCCGTATTTGCCAGAGGTGGATTTACTACTTACTGATTTCTAATCTTTTTCATGCCTTATCATCTTAATAAAACGGTTTGTTCTTCTGAATTTGTAATCATTTGCTTATCTCCTCATACACTACATACATGTTAAGTTTCGTGACAGTAGCTCGTTTCCTTCTGGGTGCATATATTTTTCTGTGACAGAGTGTATGATTAACTTGAATCACTTATGAAAGTAATTTCAAAATACATTAAGGAAAATGGTGGAAAAGGCGAAAAAATGTGTAATCATTCACCTCGTGACGTTTCCATTTGATTAGAAGGAAAATTTTTCTTCTTGATCATTGAAAATGTAACCAAAATCGCGTATATATATGTGATATGGGGCGAACGGCCGCCGGTCATTGCACTGAAGATGCCGCAACCCCATACCACGGTGAAGAAACTTTGGTTACGCTGGACTATTAGAATGAAACTCCGGCCGAAAGAATTAGACAATGACGCCAGATTTCTCGAACTACATATTTATTAAAATCGCTGGCGACTCCGCCGCGATGAATGCGGCAAGGGGAAGTACAGGAGTGCGTCCTAATTTTGGACGCCAGAACTTATATAAACTTCAATCCATCACGTGACAAAAGGGCGTGTCTTAATAGTTGATTGGTTTAAAGTTGTTGTTGATGTGCAGAACTGATTTAAATTTGTAGTGACGCCGCGCAGCGTCTCTTTTCGTTAAAAGGTCAGCTATCTTTAATAATATTGCTCGGGGTTTTACAAACGCTATTACCATGAGGTTTCTATATAAGTTTTACTGGGACGACCATATTGGAATTTGGAATTATTTTTCGGAATTTAACACGAATGCCCAAAGGGAATTAAATAACTTAAGAGATTAAAAAGGGGTATGTAATTTTGAATACTAAATTGAAGAATTAATAGTTTTTAAAGGTTAAGAGTGTTGAATAAAAAAATTACTAGTTTTTTAATATTATATATATATATATATAAATTTGTATGTTATTAATGTGGTTGCTTTTGTTTTTAATTTCCTTTCAATATTTTTCTTTTGTTTTTGTTAATCTCAGATACATTTTTTTAACAAAAAAGAAAAATGTCATTCACATGCATTAAGAAATTGCTTTTAAGGCAAACACCATTTTTCAATAAGATCAATTAATAAAATCCTTTTTTGTTTCTATTTACAAGTGCGCATGTTTTTGACAACGAACAATGATACTGTAGAAATCTTTATAAATTTCTTAGACATCATACGATGTGTAAGATGCTAAGTCATAAAACAAGGGTTAAAAATCAAGTACTATTAAAAAAAAACTATAACCCAACTTCTAATGGAAACTTCTTTAAACTTTCAATTCTCACGCATAAAATTAATGAAAAAATGAATAAATAGAGAGAAAAAAATTTTGAATTTCTGCACTGTTTTTCGGTCATTATGTTTGTAATAAGTTCACTATTGTGAAAAGTCTCGTAAGATCTATTTAAAGTCATCATCATGGGAACACAGTAGATAAGTTTAAAGCGAACTAAACACAGACATACTTTTCAATTACAGTTTCTCGTAAAATAAAAAGAGATTTTTCATCGTCAGAACATAGTGCATATTAGTGAGCAATACATAAGCATACTGTTCTTTTCTGGATTCTCCCAGAATTCCTTTTAAGAGTCATCTCGAGAAAAGATATCCTTATTTTCCCTCATGTCCATAAATTAAGGATAATTCAGAATCACACAGAAATCGAACACTAAAGTAAAAATTTCACCTATAGAATTATCACACATATCTTCAAGAATAATATGCAAATTACAGTAAACTACCAGATGACGCCGATAGTACGTCAAAGTATCGAGAGTGTAAGAGAGGGGCATATAAGGAATGGTGGCAAAGAAGTAAAATTGTTCATAAGCGTTCTATAAGCCGCTCAGTGCATTAACCGAATAGTTATGACACAGAGAACGCATGTGGATGATTTTTTACGTGGTAGAATTATCGGCCGCCTGGAATGTGGGAGTACTCGAAAGGAAGTATCCGAGGAACTTGGAATTGCCCAAAGTGTCATCTCTAGGCTTGGCAACGATTCCAAGATGATGGAAATGTCAGTAGACGTCACAGTACAGGTCGCCCCGGAGTTACAACGCCGAATGAAGACCGGTATTGGGTAGTAACTGCCAAAAGAAGCAGACGGAGCACAGAATCCGACCTGTCTCGTCAGCTATCTGCAGCCACGGGTACCACAGTTTCAAGGCAAACCACGTACAGACGTTTGGGAAATATTGGTCTATATGCTCGCAGACCTGCCAGATGTGTTCCGCTCACGGCAACTCACTGTCGGTAGCGATTAGCCTGGAGTAGAGAACATGCAATGTGAACATCGTCACAGTGGGCTTGTGTGATGTTTTCCGACGAGTCCAGGTTAAGCTTGCAGTCTGATTCACGTCGGACTTTCATATGGCGAACGCCAGGTACCCGTTACCACCAAGACAATATCATTGAAAGACACCGTTATGGTGGTGCATGATTGCTCGTTTGGGGTGGAATTATACTGGGCTCCAGAACAGATCTGCATGTTCAAATCGGAATCATGAACGGCCACATTTATCGGGACATCATTCTGGAACAACATACACGTTTCTTTAGGGGTGCCATGGGCGCAGAATTTGTGTTTATGGATGACAACGCCTGTCCTCACCGAGCAAACATCGAAAACGAATGCCTTCAATCTGAGGATATCACCCGTATGGAATGGCCAGCATTCTCACCTGACTTGAATCCGATAGAGCATGTGTGGGACATGCTTGACCGATGATTTGCAGCCCTTCAACCAACTCCTACATGTGTACCGGAACTTGGGAGAGCATTGCTTGCTGAGTGGAGTAATCTTCAGCAAGATCAGCTCGATAATTTGATACTCAGCATGCCTAGGCGTTGTACGGACTGTATTTCATCGCATGGGAGACATACAATGTATTAACCCTTATACAAACCATGTAAGATTAAGTTTTGGTAAAGGAGATATTTTTTACAATTGCTCCAGGGAGCAAAAATTGTACTTTTTATGAATGGTGTCATACATACACCATCTTTTTTGTTCTTTATCTTTTGTTTAATAAATAGGCTTTATGAATAAGTCACGTTTGTTTTATTTCTGTACATTTATTTGCCGGAGCTTGCATTATCCTTAATTTATGGACATGAATGTATAAACGACTTCCACACAACATATATATTTCTCATTTAGTTTCTCGTAAAAAAGGCTTCAAAATTTTCACCAAACGAACAAAATATATAACGCATTACACAAAAGAAAATTGTAAAACAGAAACAGAGTAGGTGTTATAATAAAGAATGAGATTAAATCAGCAGAAAATGATTGATTTACTCGAATATTCGAAATTGTTTATTGAACCGGAATTAAAGTTTGGAAGCGAGAACACTATTTCTTTCTGTTCTATCATTTTTGGCTTTTTTTTTTTTTTGATATTCTTACATATTACAGAAACATATTGCTCTGTTCAACTTTTTTTTTTCTAAAATGCCTTTAATGTTTTTCATGAAGAATATAGAAATTCTTTTTCAGGCAGCTAAGTATGCAGTCTTGAAAACAAAACAACAATAATACTTTTCAGTTTTTACGCAAAAATTTCAGTTAAAACGAGATTGGTTACCTGAAATAAACACTGCACTGTGAAGTAGCAATAAGCACTTTGCGAAACCACTCGTTCAGAGCAAACTATGCTTTTAGCTTTAAATTGCAAAGCAGCTAGAGAGAGAAAAGTGCTATCCACATTTCGGTAAGTTTACCCCTCTCTTTTGGCGTCGTCTTGTGTCGCTAGTAATGAACGAAATTGGAAAAAAGCACATAAGAATAGAAAAACACTCTCACAAATGCGCGAACAGAAAAAATATTGTTCTCGCTCCCGGACTTTAATTCCGGATCGATAAACAATTACAAATATTCAAAGAAATGAAATTCATTATTTTCATCAGATTTTCACCTCGGATTCTCTTCTTTTAGCAGATGTGCTTAGGTGTCGACCATCGGTGCAGTTTCGCTCATACCACCGATTTATTTTGAATTTTACGTATTTGATTGAATTCAACATAGATTAACAAGTGAAATGAAAATTGAGAACTCTTTACAGGGAAAACACGAAGAGGTGAAATTTATGTTAAATGAACATTAATCTTATTTACGGAAGTAAACACTTGGAGACCGAGGACATAGTATTCCTATTCTTTCTATTGGATCGCGAAACTCACTAGTATGCACAAGATAAAACGATTATGTACAGTCGCAAATAACCCCCCTTATTTGCTGCAGATCTAGAATTTCCACCTGGCTGGACACCAAGGGCCAAGGTCGAGGGGAAAGTTAGCCAAAGTTCCCCCAACTATCCTTAAGTGAAGGAGTTTGAGGCGAAAACTCACGTTTTACAGTTGGAAACGGTAAATTATTACTTAGAATACTAATTACGTATTAACACAAAAAAAATGATTTTTTTTTAAAGACTGATGTTTCAAGATTTGGGGAGAGTTTGAATCGTACGATCTGCGAGGTCTACTGATCCACCACCTTCATCAAGTTTTCTAAAAATCTCTGGCTCTGGGAAAACAAAAAAATTTAAACTCCTCACAAATTACGAGATGAAAGTTCTATTAATGAATCCTCTTCTTGTTCATTTAAATGTATCATTTTGTCCATTTCTTTTTTATACCGAATACTACCCTTTTCAACATTTTTCTTTGCGTCACCTCCGAAAAATAATTTTTTTAATTCCAGCCTCCACAATCATTTGAATTTAAGATACACTCGTGCTTTCGCGTACGACAAGAATAAACTAAATTTGATAAAGACACAAAAATTTATCGCATATGTTAGCTGCCCAACAAAATACTAAAAAAAAGTACATAAAACTTGCTTTAAATACCAGACTTCGTCTTATAATGTGAAACGTCACTTAAAAAGGTTTCTTCTATGATTACAGGCCCCACTCTCAGGGTGAAAGCAGGTGATCACATTTCCGGTCTAAACACCTTGCAAGACTCTAAGGCCGAGCGCAAGTTGAGACGCAGCTGGGTGAGGTGGGGTGGGGTGACTCACCGTGAGATTCTGTGAAACAAAGAAGTGAATACTACACCGGATGTTGGAACGCAGGGTCCGGTGACACAGCTTGAGAGCGCCCGTGAGCTGCGGAGGTTTGTGGTCGTGCCGCAGATTGTCACTAGTGACTACGACCTGCGAGTGAAAATTTGTGCTGAAATCGAAGTCTACGATGGAGGAACAATTAATTGAGGCAGTTCGAGGGAGAAAAATATTATACGACACGTCACATGCTGACTATTTAAAAGTCAAATTAAAATTGCTGCTTTGGGAAGAAATAGCCCAAGAAATTGGAATAAAATGTGGTAAGTTTTTATAATTTTTTAATTAATTAAGATAAATTTATTTGAAGGGTACATGGGAAAACGGTTGTTTTTTTCAATCAAAAGTGTTTCTTTAATTAGTTTACTTACAATGTATTCAATTTATTTTCGTGTAAATTTATTTTTTTTTGGACTATTGCCGATTTCCGCTGCACCCTTCATTTGTTTTAGATAACATTTTATGTACAGCAGATTTTCGGCGAAAACAAAACTGCTTTGTAGGTATATTTGTATATTTTCTATACAGATGTGTGCCATTTTGTCGGAATGATTTTATTTACGAGGAACTACCAATTAGTTACGTTCCCCTTTAACATGCTTTTCCGTTCGGAGGTAGGTATTAAAATTTTTCCGAAATAAACTTAGTATCTAACCAGAATTTGAAAAGTAACTTTAATTTAAATATAAATGATTGAGAAAAGAAAAGGTGTTACAACATTAAAAAATAAGCTTAAAAAGTATTATATTTATTAAAAATTATAAATGTATTATGCTTTAAAGATTAATTTTTTATATTCTAATTACAATACATTCTCAGTACTTTCCATTTAACACGCAATCTCTCTGCCAAGGAACTGAACCTCCGGGTGAATTAAAGTACTCCGTGAACTTTTTACGAATCCAAAACGCTTGAGATCCACTTCGTGCATTGGACGTAATTGGAACTGTGGCAAATCCTGTTCGGGGATATCACCTCCAGTTTGCACTACTGCAGAATTTCTCAAATAGCTGTGCAGTACGCAAGATGCTTTTACAATTTTCACAACAGTGCTTACTTTACATTCAAAAGGTGAACGAAAACGTCTTTCTTTTCTTCAGATAATTGCTTTTTGGAAGCTTTTCACGAAGTAATGTTAAAATTACTTGGTCTTCGAGTTCATCGGAATCAGATTCCGAACTTAGTAATGATTGTATATACATTGCCATCGAGCATATTTTGTTAAACACCCTCACTGGCACGCAGCTGAGACGGAACTGCCTCCCAACTTTCGCTCTCCCTGCGCGCAGTTGATTGAATCCTGCTTCCCTGTTTCACCCAGCGTCGCCTCACCTCACCAAGCTGCGTCTCAACTTGCGCCCGGCCTAATAAAGAGTCCATCATTCAATAGACGGGACTTGGTGTACTTTAAAAACTTAAAATGTTTTTCAAGGGACGAGTTCAAAATCAAAATTATACGTTTCATACACAAAAATGTGATACGATATCTAATATAAAAGTATAATTAGATGCTCAATGCGTTAAATATTACTTTGACTGCACAATACAAAATACCCTTCTAATAAATCAATAAAAGCTAAATTAATTTAAAATAATTAAAAGAGACAAAAGCGAAAACTAATTCAGTCTCGATAGGAAGCAATAAAATCTTTATTTATACAGCATTACACATTTTCATTTACTCATTTACAGAATGCAGCAGATGTAGAAAAAGACAGTTAAATCTTAGAAATTATGATTATATATTAGGCAAAATAAAAAACCAGAAGTATCGCATAACTGACATTTCATGACACGATATCCTGCAATGTAAACAGGTATAATGAAACTCACATAATTCTTTTTAAGGAACATTATATAACACTAAAAATATTAATCAATGGAAATTTTTTTTCTTACTTCAATCAATTTCGTGGGTGAATTATCCCATCAAGGATCGTAAGTCATGACCGATATCTCATTGATACATTTAATAAAATTTCAAAAGAAAAATGTTTTAAACCCTAAATTAGTTCCAAAACATAATGACGTGCGATACCTCCTTTGAAAAAACAACTACAATAAACCGGAGTCTGAATTGTACTTTCAAGGACATTTTCTCTACGTGGAAAAAAAATATTTCATTGCACCCCCCCCCCTCCGGCCAAAAAAAATCACGCTTCATAAGATAGCAGAGTAGGCCACATCCTTGAATGGGTAGGGAGATGAACTTTACAATTGTTCCCAAACCGTAAACCTATCTGTCATACAATGCTGACGGAAGGGTTTTTCTTTTCAAATTACCCTCAGCAGAAATTCTTTCACACATATAGTACAGTCGAAAAGTTTCTCTCCTGTATGAAAACGAACATATTTGTTTATAAGGACGAGAAAAGAAAACCTTTTCTCACATATAATGCAGACCAAAAGTATTTTCTCCATGAATTAGCAGATGCGTTTTCAAATTCCCCTGCAAAGAAAATCATTTCCCACCCACAGTGCATGCGAAAGGTTTCTCTCCTGTGTGGTTGCGGACATGTGTTTTCATATGACCCCGTTCTGAAAATCGTTTCTGACATACAGTGCACGCGAAGGGTTTGTCTCCCGTGTGGGTGCGGAGATGTCTTTTTAAATGACTCTGTAGAGTGAATCTTCTCTGACATACAATACATGCGAAAGGTTTCTCCCCTGTGTGGGTGCGGAGGTGACTTTTTAAATTAGTCCGATGGGAAAATGTCTTCTCACATAAATTGCACGCGAAAGGTTTCTCTCCTGTGTGGGTGCGGAGATGAGTTTCCAAAGTAGCTTGTTGGGAAAATCTTTTCTGACATACAGTGCAAGAGAGAGGTTTCTCTCCTGTGTGGGTCCGGAAATGTATTTCCAATGCATGTCGATGAGAAAATCTTTTCTCACACTCAGAACATGCAAAAGGTTTCTCTCCTGTGTGGGTGCGGAGATGTATTTTTAAAGAACCATGTAAAGAAAATCGTCTCTGACATAGAGTGCACGCGAAAGGCTTCTCTCCCGTGTGGGTCCGGAGATGTCTTTTTAAATGACACTGTGTAGAAATTCTTTTTTGACATATAATACATGCAAAAGGTTTCTCTCCTGTATGAGTAAAGAAATGTGCTTCCAATGCACGTTTTTGCGCAAATCTTTTCTCGCATACAGAGCAAGCAAAGGGTTTCTCTCCTGTGTGGGTGCGGAGATGTGTTTTTAAAGTACTTTGTTTTGAAAATCTTTTCTCACACACAGTACATGCGAAAGGTTTCTCTCCTGTGTGCGTGGAGAGATGACTTTTTAAACAATACTGTCGAGAAAATCTTTTGTCACACACAGTACATGTGAAAGGTTTCTCTCCGGTGTGCGTGCGGAGATGTCTTTTTAAACCATTCTTTCGAGAAAATTTTTTCTCACATACAGTGCAGGGGAAAGGTTTTTCTGTACGGGTAGAGCGAGGATTATCAATAATTTCGCACGAATGATTCATATTAAAGGCAGCGATACGTGAAAATTCTACTTAAAAATAATTACATTTGAAAACTTCTTCGGTGCGTTTGGAAATATGTGCACTAGAACATTTTTAATTTAGACTAATTCTAAACGTCTAACATTTTGCTCATTCATTTTCAGCTTTAGCAGTTTTCTGTTCGCAAGAATGCCATTCATTGGAAAGTTTATTTACACTGGAAGTACACGAAATTTGCTCATCTGGCAAGCCGACGTTTCTTTAAACGATTAGAAAACTGTAGCTGTCAGCGATACGTTGAATTTCAAAATTTGTGGACACCACATAAATTTAGCTTTGCACCTCACAATCTGCACCGAACACCTGCAAAGAGAGGAAAAAGGAATTTGAATGATATATTAACACTGTACAATAATGCTTTTTTCGTATTTTTCATGTAAAATCAATAGCAATATATAAAAGTTTGGTTGTGCTAGGAAATGAGATATCTATAAACTAAGATGTTATAAATTACGTTCTACATTAATTGAACTACTGAGCATTTTAAATTTATTGCAATTTGGGCACGAGGTTCTTTAGCCACCTTTATTCTTTAGTCCTAGAAGATCATAAGGACGTGCACATTTGATACGTTTTGGTTTGCAGGGATCTCCACAAAAATACTGCTATCGTCGCGGTCAATAATGGATACGCTATTATATTTTTTCCCTTCTTATTCATTTCATATGTTTACATAATTCAAAATAATTTCAATATCAATTAATAAGTTTAATAATTCGAGAAATTGACATCTGATGAAAAAGCTGTTACCATCAGATTAAAAAGTTTATAAATCTTGTAAAAAAATATGCAATTACTAGTATCTCCGTTGCTTGAAATCGAGAAAATTCCATTTCTTTTTTGGAATAACAAATGTCGTTAAAACTTACGAAGTGCAATGCTTATTAAACTAGCATTTTGAATACAATTTATCAACTTTAAGTGCCGGTGCACACCTGCGACGAAATTACTCGGGACGCTGCGTTATTTTCAATCCGATAAGAAATGCAGAGCAAATGCTGTTGGGATTCACACGTGCCGCCGGCGCCACACCCAGGTCGCCGCAGGTTCCTGTGGAACGCGCGGTTCATTCCTGTAACCCGATAGCTGGTATTACTCATTCATCTACAGGGGAGTGCATATCTGCCGCAGCGTTTTATCTCCTATCGACCTTGTGAAGTCTCTTTACACGATGACTGATGAAAATTTGGATGTCGAACTTTTCATCGACTAAGTAAAATCTCGCCCGATAATTTGGGATGTTAGTCATGAGGATTATAAAGACCGAATAAAAAAACAGTCTGCTTAGGAAAATATTTGTGAAACCAATATTGAGAACTTCAGCCAAAAAACGGAGAATGAAAATAATGCAACCAGTAAGTACAATTTTTTACAACTTTTATTAAAATAAGTACATTAGATAATAAAACTTTTAGATGGTCAAGTATTTAAGTTTATTTTAAGTGGGTCGTCCGAAAATAATTAAAAACATTTCACCATCTTCCCTGAGATCCACCAAGCATACATTAAACTCTCCCTTCAAGTACATCTCGCTGTTGTATGGATGGATCCAGTGCTTCCTTTTTCTAAATCTATTTTCTCGATTAACATGGTTGTAGACTAAGTAAGAAAAAACAACTTTTTCTTAAATGATTGGGCGAGCGTACGATCCATCTGGGTTGGTGGCAAACGAGACTGCCGCTGACGCCTATCACCGAAAAGTGTGCACTGGAACGGCGTTCCATGCAGATTGAAAATAACGCAGCGTCCCGAGAACTTTTGCCGCAAGTGTGCACAGGCACTAACTGGTTGTCACGGACGAACCAAACTGAACAGTCAAGCGGGCTTAGTAATAAGAAATTTTACACCCTCTTTCATACTCCTATTTTATGGGTGCGGTTTCTTCAGGTTGCTGAATATCGGGAAATTAATTTTTTTTTTTACTTTCAATGAAGCAACATGACGGCAAACCGCGGTGTTGGCGAAACTGTGATGGCACCTTGTTGGACATCTCATCAGCGGGGGTAATGAATTTTCAAACTGACTTCTGTAACAGAAGATTATTACTGTCAGATGATAGAAAGAAAATTTATAAATTTATTCAAAGACCTCCATTTTGATACTTCAACCTTATATTTATATTCAGCCGTTTTCTTAAAATAGGTCTCTAAGTTAAAAAAAACGTTCATAGAACTTATATATAGATTAAGAATTTGCTTACTGACTGATCATAAAACACCATGAGCACTTCAAACGTGACACTGAAATGAACACTTTATGTAGATAAGGCCAATGACAATAAAATATGTATTACACATTTTTTAATTTAAAAGTTCAATGTGCAAGCAATAAAAGTAAATTAAAGACGCGAGCGCGCATGATTTTCCCGTAGACTTTACATGGTAAATTTGCCGATCCGCCATGCCCGAACCCTTGCCCCAATCGCCATTTTCTCTTCGAATGGCACTTCTACACTGTAAGACCTTTATTCTGATTAGCCAATCATATTTCCACGTTTAGTCGTTCTCTCAAAATAGTTCTCCATGTAAAAAAAAACCTTATCGAAATAATATTTAGATTATCCTTTAATTATGAGACAAATTAGAAACATTCCCTTATAGCTTGATAGAATTTCAGGATATGCAATTCAATTGTGTACATAAAATTGAATAAATAAAATTAAACTTTAAAAAGGCAGACCAAAGAAAAATAATACTGATAAAATGTTCTACAGAGGGAAAGAACACAGAATTTAGAAGAAACAAATTGTTAAATAAAATACCAAACAATCTTAAAAATTCCATGGGTAAAAATTTATTTACTTTTTTTGGACTATAAAAAGGGGTCTGAATTCTTTTTTTCAAAATGTAAAAACCTTGCTTGATTCAACCCGAATCTGAATTTTAACAAACATTAATTACTAAAACAAAGTATTTCAGTTTTATATAAAACTAGCGGCCCGTCCCGACTTTGTCCGGGTTGAACAAAATATTATATCAATAAATTTCCAGTTGATAGCCAATAAATTGTAAATCTTTTTTTACCTTAAATATCCAATAAAAAGCGTAGTTCCAAATGTAGTTTTCTTCAATAAACCCTTTAACGTTGCCAGTTTCAAAAATCCTTTTTCTATTTATCAATACTTCTTCTACTTGAATCTTTAAAATATTACAACCTTTTCCTTACGGGGTGGGATAGCATATATCCGAAGCACATACTCTCGAAAAATACGGTGTGATGTCGGCAGAGATATAGTCTCGAATTCCACTTCGTTGTGACTTTCCTAACGGCTTTGCCCCCAAAGAACAATTGTGTGACATTCTGGGAACGGAGGGTGAATCTCGCAAAAAAAGGACTGAATAATAATCTTTTGTCGTTCTAGCTAGAGGATATTTCTTTTCAGGCAAGAGACGTCAGAAGGGCGGTTCATTCATTTTCAGCCTTTTGAGAGATGAAAGAGGCACGGGGTGCCGATGAACTACTATTGAAATTCTTCTTCAATAGTAATAAAGCAATTAACCACTCTTTCCCCTGCCCCCCACGCTGAATGTCCCACACGTAAAATGGGTATATGAAGTAGATAATATTTTCCCGTTCTAAAGAGCGATTTCGAAAGACAGAACCCGTAAGCTAAAGGGTGTTGCTATGGTTACTTGACTGCGGTTGATAGAGGAAAAGTTGTAAGGTACATTGTAATGTACAAAAGTTGTACATTACCCTCCACATACAAAATCTGCTCTCTCTCTTTATATATTATTATAGCAGTATAGATACACATTGGTATCCCAAAATTAGAATAAGAGATTAAATAAAAATACAAAAATAAAAAAGGATTTTCGGTAAAGAATGTTTTTTAATTATTTTAAGCGCCTAAAATAATATTCAAATTAATATTACGTTACTTAATAATTAAAGTTGATTTTTTAAAAGAAAAAGGCGTGCCGGAGAACAGCTAGGTGCGAACCGCTAACGTCAGAACAGAAGCCCACCGCGAAAACACCACGCTAAGGATCGTTGACGTCTTCGGCACAAAAAGCGGTAGAGGACAGTAGCGGTAACAATGGAGATTGTTAGGATTAAGCCCTAACTTTATTTCTACTGATCAGATATAAATAATATATAGCCTATGTCCATCTGGAATAATGTACCTTTCAAACAGTGAAAGAATATTTCAAATAGGTGCAGTTGTTCTGGAGATTACCCTCCACGTACAAAATCGTTCTCTCTTTATATATAAGTATAGATATTGAATTTTAATTTCCAATGTTATAATACGAAGCTTAAAATTTTGAAATACTAATATTTTTTATTTTTGTTAATTTTTAACTCAATGAAATACACATACATTAATATTTAAAATTTGACTATTTAATCGTCTGATATTTTACAAAACCATGTGTAGGAAGTAAGCGACACATTTTTTTTATTATGTTAAAGAGTAAACATAAACCCGAAACCTACAGATCGTTCCTTTTTAAAATTGTTTGTCAAAATTTGCTTCTATTTTTTCTATTCATTTGTTAACAACCTTATTAAAAAATGCTACAACCAAAAATTTTCATAGGAGTCCAGTTAGATTTTATTACCAGAGAGTGGATCGCGGTCGCAGAGAGAGTCGCACCACTGGTGTGTATAATACGAGGGTAGGCTGAAAAGTAATGCACACATGCTTGTAGAGCGCGATCAAAATGACCTTCAAAACCGCGCCAAGTGGCATATGGAAGTTATATTCCCCCTCAATACTCATCGCAGGTTTTACGTCGTTGTGTTCATCTAGTGTATTTTTAAAAGCGGTAGTATGGAGACGTGTTCTAGTGCTATGCCAACGGCGAGTTATACAGCGCGCTGTTATCGAATTTTTAACAGCTGAAAAAGTGACTCCTACTGAGATTGATCGTCGTTTAAAGGCTGTTTATGGTGACGATGCTGTTGATAGGGGTACTGTAAATCGATGGGTAGTAAAATTTCGTGGTTGCGAGCCGGGAAAAGCCATAATTGTTGATGAAACACGCAGCGGACGTCCGATCATTGCCACAGACGATGAACATCGCAAAGTCGTCGACGATTGGATTCAAAATGACCGGCGAATCACTCAAAAGCGTATCGCAAACCATAATAGAGTATCCAAGGAATGTGTCTGCTTCATTATAGAACGATTGGGATACCTTAAAATCTGTGCTCGATGGGTACCACGCCGTCTCACAGGCGAGAACAGCGTCAGTCTGGAGAGGCTCTGCGAAACCTGAAGTTTGAACCGATTCCCCACCCTCCTTATTCCCCTGATCTTGCGCCTTGCAATTTTTTTTCCTCTACTCCAGAGAGACCTAAAGGGTAATCATTACACCTCGGACGATGAGGTGAAGGCAGCTGTCAAGTCGTGGATTCGAGAAAAATCAGAAGAATTTTACAGTGACGGAATGAGAAAACGTGTTACACGTTGGGAAAAATGTTTTAGCCTTAACGGTGACGATGTTGAAAAATAAATAATATGATTTTGAAGCTTACTATTTGCACTTTAATGTTCTTTTTGCTCGATCTCGCTATTTCTTTTTGTTCACGCTCTAGAAGCATGTGTGCATTACTTTTCAGCCTACCCTCGTACATTAGAATTCACAACAGTTTAAACTCTTCAAATTTCTTTTCGTCCTTCTACTGTACAATAAGTGCTTTAATGAGATTCTTCAAATGATGTGAATCAAATATTTTAAAATCGTTATATGTGGACATCTTGTAGAGATATAGTGTAGGTGTTTTTAATGCTTTATATGTAGATTTCAAAGATATTTTCCTATTGTAAATATTTATTGTTCAGAATAAAAAAAGTTCTAGAAAAGAAATGCTGGGTGATTGCTGCAAATTCAAGTGTAATATAATTAAAGAAATTTTTGAAAAAATATGTATTTTTATAATTTTATATTAGAAAAAATATTGGTATATTATAATATTCTGATATTTTTCATTTTATATCAACAATTCTTAAAAAAGAATTATTTATTTTTATTGGTAGGGTAGAGGTGGGAGATGTTAAACAATAACTTAAAGTTTTAATTAAAGTTTAATTACTCTAAAAAATAGGTTTCTGCATTTCTTTATTTCTAAAAACTGCAAAGTATTTTATATATCCTGATTTCAATATGACTTTCTCATTTGTCATTAATTTATAAAATTTTCTGTATGTTGCAGGATGGATATTCATGGTTATGTAAGCTTCTGAATTAAAATTTATTCTTAATAATGCTACTTTATGCATTTCCATAGATACAATGAATTTAATTTCTATTATATTCCCAGTGAACTTAGGCCAAAGAGCCCTTAACAAAGTCTATCCTAAAGAGAAATGCAAGTGATTTATGACATTCTTTAAGATTGAGTGATTAGAACTGTTAAACATATTTTTCTAATTCAGATCTGCAAACATCTACTCAGCGAGCCACGTAAGCACAAGGCAGACTACTACACCAGAAATGTACTAGAAATAAATTTGCATACCTATAAAGATGTACTCTGGGACAAAATGTAAATTAGGGACAAATATTATCTTTCAAACACTCTTCAAACTTCTTGTCAAGAAATAAAATAGTTTTGCTATAAATCTAGAAAACTTAAGAGTAAAAATTGGAAAATTGAAATTAGATAAAGAATAATTTTATTTACATTCTGATTATCTCGAGTTATCTTTATACAGGATAATAAAATAAATAAAAGGACTGTGTGATTCAGAGAATATTGGAAAACCAATTTGTTCTTGCAGGATAAGATATTCTCATAACAGTTTTCCTATTATGAATCAAGTCAAATGATTTCAAGATATCCACATAGAGTGGAAATCTTTTGGTCAAAACTCTACAATACAGTTCAGTGCTACAGGAAATCAGACGAACATTTAGCTATACCTATTATAACACTTCTCGTTTAGAGAAAAATCACACATATCTCTTTAAACATAAGATAAAAAGAAATTGTCAATTCAATGTTTCATGATACAGCATGAAATATTTTATTTGTCAGTCAATATGTATGCACAGAGAAAAACTGTAAAAGTTTAATACCATATTTAGCAAATATATATACTTAGTATACAAAACAGAAATACTCATACAAATTAAACTTTTTAAACGGTAAGTTAATAAATACAAAATGCTATACAAGATTAAATTTAAACAGTTTAGTTCATTTCCAACACGTTATGGTATTTTTATAAATTACTTCCAAAAGCTATTTTTCTTCCCCCTCCCCATCCTTCAGAATTACGGAAATTTCACACATTACATATAATAAATGTAAAACCTTATAAATAATACACTTGACAAGAAAAAGGAAATATTTTTCTCTATTTTGTACACATAAGCTGAGGTGAGGATACTGCCAAAACATGATCTTTATTTTGAGCAAATGTGATAAAAAGAAAAAGATATCGCCTAACAAATGAGTTATTCAAAATAAATTGCACAGCAAAATTCTTTTATATATATATATATATCTTATTGGAGTATCAAATAATTACAGACTGGTAATTAACAATAACACATATTTACAAGGTTTTGTATCCTGTATAAAATAGGGTATTTCTTATGTAATTTAGGTCGCTAATTTCGAAAATGCAATCAGTTTGTGCCTACGACGCTCAGATTTTGAGATATCGGCAACATTTTATAAATGAATATTTTCTATGCATAATAATGATATAAAATTTATGTTATAATAACAGAGATATGAAATGGAAAACGTAATTTTATCATAATGTGCATGTGGAACGTTGCATCCTAACTTAGTTTTCAAAACAGAGAATGTAGGTCACAGCAAGGTGGCGCTTCGTTATAGTGGGAGTCGTCGATTAAATCCGTTGAAGTAGCCAGCGCAGTACGGTTTTAAACGACCTAGTTCAAACACGTGTGATTCATACTATTGTTTGTTTTCGCTAATTCCAGGATCATAAATTTATCGTGCTTTTTAGTTTGTGATTGTGCAGTAATGGCAACAAGTAGGAAGTGTGTAAATTCACCTGATTCGTTCTGTTACATATGTGGTGAGTACACTTTGAAATCACAGAAAAGCACTATGACACCTTTCATAAAATATGCTTATGAACATTATTTTGGTTGCAAAATAGGAGACCAGGATAAAAACTGGGGTCCCCACATTTGCTGCGGTACGTGCGCTGTATTACTCAGGTGTTGGTTAAATGGAGAGAACAGATGCATGCCTTTTGCAGTTCCTATGGTTTGGACAGTTCAAGTAGATCATGTAACGGATTGCAACTTTTGTATGACAAATATTTCGGGTATGAAAGGAAAGCAAAGGAAAAAAATAGCATACCCAAATCTTCCTTCTGCAAGAAGGCCACATAATGAAACTTTGCTTATTCCCAAACCACCTGAAACCATAGGAGAGATTGAGGAAATGCAAGTGGACGATACAACTGATGTAGACTACGAACCATACACATTTCAAGATTAACCTCACATGATCAGCCAACCGGAGTTGAATAATCTTACTAGAGACTTAGGCCTTTCTAAAGAAAAATCTGAATTGCTTGCTTCTCGTTTACAAGGCTGGAATTTGTTGGCTTCAGGTACTCATGTTATCTATTTTCGTGATCGTCATAAGAACTTCATGCAATATTTTGAAATGACTGAATCACTTTGTTACTTTAGCAATATTGATGGATTAATGCAATTTTGGACGATATTGCCGATTGTACAAGGGCGAAAGATGCATGGACAACTCTAAAGGATATCCATACTAAGTTTGGATTGCTACATACGCTTCAACTACTTAGAGAATTCTTTAATGTAAGAATGAATTCTGGTGAAAATATGAGTTCCTATTTAAGAAGAATTATGGAATTGCATCGTAATGTGTCATCTTGCGGTTACGGCTTCACGGACATACACTGCTGGCCACTGTAAATGCAACACCCTGAAGGAAACATGCAATTAACATGAAATTTAGAACATGCATTAACGGAGGTGAGATATTCAAATGATTAGAATTTCAGCGCAGACGCACATCACGCGCGCCTGTGGCGCCACTTCAAAGCGCTATTTAAGGCTTGGAGATTTCGACGATTTCAAGTTCGGCAATTGTGTTTTTCTTGTGGTTTTTTCAAAAAATCGATCAATTATGCCTCCTCGAAAACAGCGATCATCTTTTGATCAAGTATCCGAGTTCGACAGAGGAAGGATAGTGGCCTACCGAGATTGTGGATTATCTTTCAGGGAAATCGGTAGTCGTGTTGGACGAAACCAAACAACTGTAATGCGGATATGTGATCGTTGGATGCAGGAGGGTACGACGGACCTGCGTGTTCGATCGCATCCACCTCAGCGCACCACTTCACGTGAAGACAGGCAAATTATGCGGATGGCAGTGACGGATCGCTCAGTCACATCACGAACCATAGCACAGCACATGCAGTCTGTAACGCATCATCCAGTGTCTGCGCGTACCATTCGACGCCGTTTACAGCAGAGTGGTCTGTCCGCAAGACGTCCATTGCTTTGTCTACCCTTGACGCAGAACCACAGACGTCTCCGCCGCCAATGGTACGATGACAGAAGGATGTGGACGGCAGAATGGAATGAAATTGTCTTTACTGACGAGTCACGCTTCTGTCTGCAACATCACGATGGTCGAATTCTAGTCTGGAGACACCGTGAAGAGAGGATGCTGAACAGCTGCGTTATGCACCGCCACACTGGTCCTGCACTGGGTATTATGGTATGGGGCGGTATTGGATATCACTCTCGAACACCTCTAGTACGCATTGCCGGTACTTTAAACAGCCAGCGCTACATCTCCGAGGTGTTGGAGCCAGTTTTCCTTCCTTACTTTCTGGGCTTGCCCACAGCCATATTTCAACAGGATAATGCGCGACCACACGTGGCACGCATTGTCCAACGGTTCTTCGTCAATCGCCAGATTGAATTGCTTCACTGGCCGCCTCGCTCTCCGGATCTTTCGCCGATAGAAAACACGTGGTCCATGGTTGCTCTACGATTGATCCAGATTCCACCCCCAGCTGCCACAGCAGATCAACTTTGGCAACGTGTGGAAGCTGCTTGGTCTGCTGTACCCCAAGAACTCATCCAAAGTCTCTTTGAATGAATGCCGAGGGGTGTGGCAGCGGTGATCTCCAACAATGGCGGCTACTCTGGCTACTGATTTTGGCAGGAACCACACTTCAAAGAAGTCTATAAATTTAATCATTTGATACTTGGTCAACATGTTATCTACAAAATAATTTTTGTTGTGATATCTCTTGTCTTTCTTGGTGTTGCAATTTGGGTGGCCAGCAGTGTAGAAGTAGCACTTGTCATGTTGATGGGTTTACCTAGAGAGTATGAAGGCTTGATATTAAACCTAGAACGAGATGAAGATACTTTGTCCACAAAAATCGTTAAGTCACGCCTAATAGTAGAAGAGAAGAAATTGCTCCGTCACAGTGCAGAAAATGAACGAGAAGCTGTCGGTGAAAGAGCACTAAAAACGGAAGACAGCAGAAAAACACAAGGACATGATACATCCAAAAAATATCCTACAGATAATGAAAGAAGAACTCGGTGTTTTGCCTGTGGCCAGTGGAAACACATTGTCCGAAAATGTCCTATTCCTAAGACTGTATCATATAACCAAAGAGTGTCAAGTGATGTACATCAAGCACTACTTACTGATACTTGTGGTGATAAACCTGTCTGTGATTGGTACCTTGATAGCGGTGCCACTGAGCACATGTGCTCATAAAGAGAAAAATTTGAAAATTTGGTATCAATAAAGTCACAAGTTTAGCAAACTCTGAAATAATTGAAGCGATAGGAACTGGCAATATCATTTTGGGGCCCACAGGAGAGTGTGGGACAGAAACCATTTCCTTAGCAAATGTGTTGTATGTGCCTAATCTTGACAGTAACCTCCTCTCAGTTGGAAGAATTGGAGACATGGGTATGACCATTTCTTTTCAGAATGGTAGGGCTACTATTAGAAATCCCAACCAAAAGAATAAAATCATCCTTACTGCCCATAAATGTGGAAGATTGTATAAAGTTGGAAGAACAGCAGATGCATAAAGCACACATCTCCAAATATGAAGAACTGATGCATAGACGTTTAGGACACTTTCACAAAAATGCAGTGAAGAAGCTTGTCAATAGAGACAATTCGAATGACGATTGTAAAGAAACCGCAAGAGGAAGTGACATTTGCTCAACATGCATTCTGGGAAAGATAAAAAAAAAACCATTTCCAACTAGGGAAACTAAACATTCCTCAACGTTACTAAAACTAATCCACAGTGATGTCTCGGGACCTATAACACCCACATCAAAAGAAGGTTCCAAATATGTTATCACCTTTGTTGACGACTATTCAAGGTATGTTGTGGTGAAACGAATGAAGTCAAAAGACAAAGCCCTTGAGAAATTTATCGAATTTAAAAATAACGTTGAAAATCTACATGACCTCAAGATTACCACTTTACGCAGTGATAATGGTGGGGAATATTCAAGTAAGGAATTTGATGATTTCTTAACTAAAAATGGAATCTCGAGACATCTTACTGTTCCCAGAACCCCACAGCAAAATGGAGTTGCCGAGAAGATGAACCATACATTATTTGTGAACTGTGGGCAGATGCTGTGGCTACTGCTTGTTATTTACGCAACAAATATCCATCACAAGGTATCCAGGGAAGAATACTAGAACTTTGGACCCAAAAGCCTGCCGAAGTTGATAATCTAAAAATCTTTGGCTGTAAGGCTTATGCACAAATTGACAAAACACATCTAAAGGGAAAATTGGGGAAACGTGCACAAGAATGTGTCTTTATTGGTTATCCTGAAGGCATAAAAGGATATAAGTTATGGTATGTAGAAGAAGACAAGTTTTTTATTAGTAGAAACATGAAGTTTGATAAAACTGCTTTCCCCTTCAGGAGGAGCCAGTCAGAAAAGGAAGATGAACTAATCATTAGTTCCAATGATAAAGTTCCTGAAATCAGTGTAATTCTCCCTGAAACTCTAGCAGATGATACAACTGAAGTCGAATATGCCGAGCAAAGCTTGGAAGACTGTGTTCCTGAACAATTAACAGCAGATATAGAAGAATCTCCTGAAGTCAGAAGAAGCAATAGAGTAAGGAAACCTAAAACTTACTTTGGAGATCCAATTTTATACGAAGTGGTCAGTGAAGAGCAAGCTTCCCACCAAAATATTGAGGATCCACTCACCTTGGATGAAGCTATGAAGTCGCCACATGCAGAAATGTGGAGAAGCTATGAGGGAAGAGTTGAACAGCCTTCACAGCAACCAAACATGGGAATTGGTTCCAAAACCACCAAATACCAAACCTATTGGTTGCAAATGGATATTCAAAAGAAAATTAAGTGCAAAAGGAGAAGTGATTAAATTTAAAGCACGTTTGGTTGCAAAGGGCTATTCACAGATCCCAGGTAGAGATTTCTCCCCTGTTATAAAAATAAAGTCCATACGAATCCTTTTAGCCCTTGCCATAGAGCTGGACATGGAAATTCATCAAATGGATATCACCGCAGCTTACCTGAATGGAACATTGAAAGAAGATATTTACATGTTGCAGCCTGAAGGGACGCAACAACAAGGTAAAGAACATCTCGTCCGTCATCTCAAAAGAAGTTTGTAGGGCCTAAAACAGGCTGGAAGAGAATGGAATGAGTGTTTTGACACCTTCTTGAAAGAACTAGGATTGTTGTGTTCAAAAAGTGATCCATGCATTTATTATCATCCAGAGAAAACACTGTATCTTGACCTCTACGTTGATGATATGCTTATTGTTGGAACCTCAGAAATCATAAGCACTTTTAAGCATAAAGTTATGCAGAAATTCCAAGCAAAAGACCTTGGAGAAGCAAATGAAATTTTATCTATGAGAATTCAGAAGCATGCTGATGGTTCACTAACACTGGATCAAACAGCCTACATTGAAGAAATCCTGGAAAGTTTGGGGCAAGTTCAGCTAAGGGAGCATCAACCCCTTTAGATCCCAGTGTAAAACACTACAAAGTAAACGATGCAGAATGGTATAACATAAAGAAGAAGACTGGCGATATTCCTTACAGGCAAGCCATTGGAAGTCTGCTGTACATTGCCTGTGGAACACGTCCCGACATCGCATTCAGCTCCGCCTACATGAGCCAATTTAATGAGACCCTCTGAATTACATTGGAGAAGCGTTAAACACCTCTTTCGGTACCTCAAGGAGACTAAGCACCTGTCCCTAACCTTCAGAAAAACTGGAAGAGCAATGGAAATTTTTTCTGATGCAGACTGGGGTGCAGACCATGTGGACAGAAAGTCCTTCAGTGGATATGTGGTCATTTTTGGTGGTGCTGCAGTCTCTTGGTGGAGTAAAAAGCAGGGTTGTACTGCATTATCTTTGTTAGGGAATTTGGCAGGAATGCCGAATCCCTACTCGTGTAATATAGCTTAAAGTGCCAATAGCTATACACTTATGGCTTGGGGTTACAGAGTCGTATTGGCTCGCAGTGGAAGGTGGACGATAACCCGATAAGTTTCTTAAAAGTAGCTATATTAGCCGGAAATAGTGTGTGGTGTGCAAACATACAATAACAAAAATAAGTTTAAAAATAAGCTAACGTTTATTCATTAGAGGACACTGAAAACAAAAACAAACAACAATCAGAAATAAAGGTAAAAGTCTCGTTTATAACATAAGGTAAAGCTTCTTGACTTCAAAGCTTACTTAACGTAAGTTAAACGGAGGTGAAGTAAAAATTAAAAGTTCGGTACAACCTGGTTGATGTTTATGTACTTTATCACTGCACGGGTATATATACGCAGATACCAAGTTCCGATGCTAGTTGCCCGGACACGGCCCCAAAAGGTTCTGGAAATATCTGCTGGTGCTCAGTCCGTGCAGAAGTCTGGCTATATGGGAGAATTGGGTGACTTCTGGAGATGCCTGGATAGGATCTGGTAGCAGAGCGTGGTTCATCAAGTGCGTTGTAAATTATCTTGCTTTTTGCTTCCTCACATTGCGTGCATCGAGAGTGCCTCTGCCTAGCGCATAACTGCTGGCTGTCACTGGCTTCGGGTAACTAACTACCAACTACCTCCGCTGCCTAGATGCTGCGGCTTTTATACACGACTGGTGTGTGTGTCGCCGTCTGGTGGCGCGCTCGGCTGTGGAAATATGAAAATATTTTCAAGAGGTTGAAGTTCCGGTAAAGTCTCAACCATCACGAAGGTGTATGTCACTGGGTTGGTGATTGCGTCATAGCTATCGGTGGGTGACGCAATCGACGGTAATGGTTACGTCAAACATACGGCTCACTTAGTAAAAATAGCTTGGGGGGGAAAAACGGATTTTTTTCTAATAATCTTCTGCTGAGTCTGAATATTTGGCTTTAGCCCATACTACAAAGGAAGTGTTATGGGTGAGAAGTCTAATGTAGGAACTTGGTGTGGAGAAATTTATTCCTACACCTGTACCTGTGAAAATAGATAGCCAAACGGCTGTTTATTGCAAAAAATCAAACAACATCTGAGCGCAGTAAACATATCGACATAAGGCATCATTTCCTCCGGGACTATATTGAACAGAGTGTTATTTGTTTAGAGTATATAGCCTCGATTAATAATGTTGCTGACCTTTTCACTAAAAATATCTCGAAGAAAATTTTGGTAAACTTAAGAAAACACCTGGGTTTTTAGTTATTGATATTCATAATTGATGTGTTTGTAGTGTATAGAGTTTTTTTTATTTGGCTAAACTGTGTATAGTGTTTTTGTGTATGTGAAGCAGTTAACCATGTGTTTTATGTTTCAAAGTTAGTGTATAGGTTTTTTAGCCATGCTTTGGCAAGGAATGTTAAAAATTAATTTCCTATGTGATTGTGTTTATGCCAAAGCAGTGCTACAATTTCACCTGAACTTGTCATCTGAGTTTTGTAATTTCTAAATGGCAATCTCCTCTCTCTCTCTCTAATAAAGATGTTAACAGTTTGGCGTGCTTTTGCTTTCGCTTGAGATATTTTCCTCATTTTTTTAATTATCTGTTAAAGATGTATTTCTAACAAGCCCTTGGCCACGAACACAAGTCACAAGAGTGGATACTGTTTGTTGATGCATGAGTCTTAAGTTTAAAGGCTGTACTACTACACATTGGTAACATTCACCTATCTATTCCCATCGCACATGCAGTACACATGAAAGAGTCTTATGAAAGCATGGATTTTCTTTTTGATAAAATTCAGTAAGGAAAATACAAGTGGAAAATTTGCGGTGATTTTAAAGTAATTGGACTTATGTTAGGCTTACAACTGAATTATACAAAGTATCCATGCTTTCTGTGTGAATGGGACAGCCGGAATAAGGATGAACATTACATAAGAAAGGTTTGGCCACCTCGTGAACATTTCATTACTGGTCAAAAAAATATTAAAGGCAAACAGCTAGTTGACCCCAAGGATGTACTTCTCCCTCCACTTTACATAAAACTTGCATTTATCAAGAATTTTATTAAAAGTATGGACAGGGAAGGCAAAGGATTCAAATACATTGTGCTGAAACTCCCTCGAATAAGAGATTCTAAAATTAAGGAAGGTGTTATTGCTAGTCCTCAAATTCGAGATCTCTTGAAAGATGAAAAATTCGCTCAATGTCTGAACAGAACATAATTAGCTGCCTGGTCTGCATTCAAAGATGTAGTCACAAACTTTCTTGGGTCTTACAGAAGCCCACATTACAAGACCATGGTTGACACTTTACTGTCAGCATACAAAGCTCAAGGCTGTAACATGTCCCTTAAAATCCACTTCCTTGACTCTCACCTCGACTTCTTCCCTGCAAATGTAGGCGCCGTCAGTGATGAACACGGGGAGAGGTTTCATCAAGACAAAGCGAAGATGGAGAAAAGATATCAAGGTAGATGGAATCCGAATATGCTGACCGACTACTGTTGGGGACTCGTTGGGGAAGCACCACAGGACATTTATAAACGTAAATCAAAAGCTGTTGCGTTTCCATAAATATTGTTCATGTGGTAAATTGTAAAAGTGCAACTGGGTACAATAAATGTATATATACAAATGTTGTTCAGTGAATGTTACTCAATGAACAACATTATGATTAAAAAAGGTCGAGGACATGTAATTTTTTCCATTAAAATGTTTAATAAAAAATAAAATTCTCATAAGGAAACGTTTCGTTAATAAATAAATAAATAAGCTACATTAATAAATAGCAAATATCTTGAAATCTGTGGGTCTCAGAGAAAAACTATAAGTATATTCGGAATCAGCAACTAAAAATACATAAAAAAAACTGTGTTTCGCAACCGATACAGAAATGAAGTTAAATTTTGTAAATATGTGTAATGGATTGTTGAGTTTATATCAGAATGCTAAAAAAAATTATATAACTCAAGATATCTGAGGTATAGGGTTAGGATTCGGAGCACTTAAGAACTAATATTTCTTTGAGGTAGAGAGCAAAAATCAATAACTTTTCCGATTGGATCAGAGATTACCAGAGGCTGATTATTATATAACTCCAATGGAAGTGAATTTACGAGAAATTCAGCTCAGACAAGATAAAAAACAGGTGCCAGAGGAGGAGGTGGCTCTTAGTCACCTATAACTTTGCCGGCACATAAATCAAAACCCACATTCCTGCATTTCATCCGAGAACTTCAAGGAATTTTAATTACATTTCATTAACTTTATCTATAAACCTCATTTTTTTAAAAAAGACTTTGGTAAAATTCATAGCTATGTTTAGGTTTCCCAACAAAATCATAACTTTAAAGAAGATTAGGACATAAAAAAGTGGTGAAATAAGGTACAAGAAATTGCCACACGATACCATAAATATGCTAACATAAATTTGCAATACATAAATTGTGAACACACCTGCATATATACCTATGAATACAAATATCACATCTCAACCATTTTTAATTACAATGCTCTCAGGACATCTTAGATTTTCAAGGAGGTACGATAGACAGTTCGGAATTATCCGATTTCCTGACAAACGATTACTTTTTTTTTGTCTTAGCTTTTTACATCTTTGAAGCCTTCTGTCATCTATATTAATTCCTACAGAAGTAAAGCGAGAAATAATTCTCACATATTAGAGAAAAGCGAGAGAAGATGTATAATATTTGCAAAAATCTACAAATAGAAATATACTGAAAACTTAAAATAAATGGGTGCTTTCTCTGACTCCAAATTTTCACTATTTTGCATGTGAAGCATCTTGCACACCTGCAGTGTATAGCTTCTTTACAGAGCAAACTGACGAATTGAAGCGAGGAAAATGTCAAAAATGGCATTTTGGAGAGATATCTCACTACAACAGTATGATTATTGTATTTCTGACATATTTATTAACAATGTAAAATATAAACAATAGAAATAAACAAAAATTAAAATTCAAGCATAGACTGCTAAATCACTTTAACATAAAACATATCTTGCAAAGAAAAACATAAAACATTTTCAATAGAGGATAACGCAGAAGCTTCATATCCCCATAATGAAAAAATACAAATAAATAATCCAACAGAGATAGATAAAAATAATACGAATATAGACAAAAAACAAACAGAAATCAAGCACTCTGGGCATCCACGCACCAACGGCAAGATTCTGTTAAGTGCCGGAACTGAACCATAAAACAACATAGAGGTAACCGACAGGTCTCGTCATCAGGGAGCCTAACCATATCAGTTACCTCAAGGGGAACTTTCTGAATAGGATGCAGGTAAGCCCAAAAAACATCCCAAGGCCCCGAGTCCCCCAAGGAAGCAATAAGTCAAAAAGAAAAATGAAAAGACAAACACAACTTACAGTATGGGCTCAACGCACCATACATGCAAGCACACAAATAATTCTAATGCAAAGTAAAAGATGCATACATACCCCAATTCCGTAAGTGACGGTTATGGCGAAACAGCAGCCAATTCTATCCTAAAAGTTACGTAATTGTAACATTACTATAGCGCCGCCCCCCCCCCCCCCCCCAATTACAGTTTAACCAAATGAAAACATGAAAACTATTCTAAACATCTTTAAAAATTCCTGAGTCTAAATGCCATTCTTTTAAAACTTTTAAATTGCCGAAATTTTTAGGGAAATCGTTTTTACTTAAGTTTTCCTCGAAAATGCTACAAGCCTCCAAAAAATCCTCAGCGTTGTTACATATGTTTTTTATTCTGTAAAGTTGTGAGTAAAAAATATTATAATAAATTTTATAGTTTAAGTTGCTATGGAAATTTGTAAGCGTAATAACCTCGAAGTTAAAATCTAACCTTTTATCATATATCCCTATTTTTATTTGTCTATTTTGAATTTTATTTTTCAAATCCAGATAAGTCTCACAAAGATTATTATCGTTAGTCCGGTTTAAAGTTAGTTCCTTTGGGTAGATTTGATTAAGAAATTCCAAATCGTTGCAGTTAAAAATTATGAGGTTATCAATATATCTAAATCCGGTAACATTATTTGAGTTAAGAAATTTAGTTTCGTAAAAATGTAAGAATAGGTTGGCAAATGCACTAGAATAGCTATTTCCCATAGGTATACCCTTTATCTGTTTAAAGAAACATAAACCATTAAAGAGATAGTTTTTAAAAAATATTAAATTTACACAAATCAATCAAGTCACATTTTAAGATTAAAGTATTATGTAAATACGCATCATAAATTTCTGAACAGATAATCATTAAATTATCATGCGGAATACTGGTAAACAGGTTTTCAAAATCAAACGTGTATATGCTATCTATATTCTTACTTTTTAAAAAGTGTAGAACATCCTGGTTATTATTTATAATAAAGCTATTTTCGATAACCTTAATTTTATTTAGAATAATTTTTAAATAGCTAAAGAACTTTTTACTGAACAAAGTGTTATAACAATTTGTACTACATGTAACAAACCTAAATCTAGTAGGTACTTTATGGTAGGAAACAGGTAAGGGTATTTTATGCTATTAATCTTAAACTTAAATTTTTTGCTAAAAGCTAAAATCCTATTATCTATTTCTTTTTTGCTAAGGTTAATTTTTTGATAGGTATTATTTGAGTTGTATTCCCTAGAAATTAACTGCTTAAAATAATCTTTACATATAAAACCGAAGTTATTTGCAGCCTTATCAACAACCGTAATAATAAACTTATTTTTTAAACCTTTAATTTTACTGTATAGAACTTTGTTTAGAAAAAAAAAACCCTCTTGTCCTCCATACTATACTCTTCATAATTCCTTTTTATATCTTGTAAAATATGCACCTTCCACTCCATAAAACCTTCGATAGGCCAATGAAGAATTTGCACATGTGGGGAAAATGCTCATTTCTATTTTTTATTAACAGATTGGTAATTAAATTGTTCGAAAACATCATTTAATTGTACATATAGATCTAAATAATAAAAATTTTAAATTTAAAATAAGCGAAACGTGTTGAAAAATCATGTGACCTCAAAACGCTACGTGATTGGTTCTGACGTCACTATACCCCATGCTTCAATGTTTACGTTTTTCTAGCGCGAGATTCTACGTTTCCTCCTCTTAAACTCACATTTTAAAATCATATTTTTTTTCTAATTTGGTTTAATTTGTCTAATTTTAGTTTGTGGCTATTGTTTATTCCCCTTTTTTTTTAAATTATATTCTATCGTCGTCTTTATTATTAGTTTTATTTCTGTTTTGTTTACCATGGCGTTATTACCTGGTTTTGCAAAAGGGCAATCTGACAACCTGCCTAAAATGGATTCATTTGCAGTGTTTTCCTTTTTGGGAAATAATCCAAATTTTATGGGAGCAGAAATACGAGGATTTAAAGCTCAGAGGTATGTATATATTTGTTTGCATTTATTATTCTAGTTATGTAATGTAGATTGTAGAACGCTGACGTGCGTTGTACTTCACACAAACTTTAAAGTTAGACATTGTTTATGCATATTATTAAATTAATCTCGTACTCTAAAAGTTTAATAAACAGCTTCTATTATTATTCATTCATAGTACATGTTTAATTTTGTAGAATTAATTAGCACTGCAACATTACAAGTAGTGTCTGTTATAAGATATTTAGTAATTTTAATTGTCTAATAAAAAGTTGACAGAAATTAAAAACACTACCAAATTTACGAATGTGTTCAGTGTTCTGCATTCATATCATAGAAATATGTGTATTTTAAATGGTAAAGGAATTATAATAAATCTGAACTATGCATGATAATTAAACTTTTGACTAATCACATATTAAGTGGTGCAAAGAAACAAATGTTTACTACTCATAATAATTTTAAACAAGCTATTATCAAGTAACTGTATGTAATATACTTTAAGAGTTGTATATTGCATATCTCTGCTGTGAACAAACATTTTATAGACTGCTATCCAGAATGCTAGTTTTTCTGAAGTTATTCAGGTATATTCAAAATAATTTAATCTGATAGAGATAATATGGTAATTTAACGATTTTCAATTATGGATGAAAGTTTATTTATTTAATGAACACAGAAATAAATTAAAGTCAGAAATAACAGCATTTTATTTGTAACATTTTTCATAAAATCAAAATTTTAATGCAAATAAACATTTTACAATGATTATTCAAGTGAATAAAATATGATATTCTCGGAATATAGTTTCATTTTTGCATTAAATGCTAGTTTAAATTTAACAGACAATATTTTGATTTTTGTTAACTAAATTGTATATTAATATTTCTGAGGGTTTCTATAAATATATTCTTTTACAGGTGGATGTAAACATGCTGTAGCTTTGCTTATGTGGCTTCATAGACGGAGTGAAGAACCAGCAGTGACGTCAGTTTCGAGTTACTGGAAAAAGTCAAAACTTTCTTGTGTAGGCAATTCAATAAAATTTATTAAAGGGAAAGATTTATTAAAAAATAATTTGGAGCCTTTAATACCACAAGATGGCTCATTTCGAACCAAAGTTATTGAAAAAAGCAGACTTTTAGAGAGACATGACACTGTTCTCACTAAATATTATAAAATGAAAGACAGGTTCATTACCTTGTCAATCCACCACATACTTTTGGATTTTTTTGGAAAGAACATTGGATCAACTGCTGTTGAATTTTTAACATATGCTGTATCCCAAATGACCGAACCACTGTGTTTAGAGGCCATGCATGATACGGTTCAGCAGTCTGCGAGCAATTTGTGGCATCAACTTCGATATGCACAAATTACGGCATCTAAAGCTCATGAAGCTGCCCATTGTCACACCATGGATGGCTCACTCGTGGAAGCTATCTTCGGTGCAACTGCCTTTACAGACACTGCAGCTATGGCAAGAGGCCGAAAACTTGAAAGGGTTGTTCGGAAAGAAATAGAAAAGCAAAAAAACATAAAAATAAAATTATGTGGCTTTGCAACTCATTCCGATCACCCAGTCATGGGAGCTTCACCAGATGGCATTAGTGAAAATTATGTGATAGAAATAAAATGCCCTAGTTCCGAAAAAGCCCTAACAAATTATATAAAAGATGGCAAAATAGCAGAAAAATTTAATGTACAGATGCAACTGCAAATGTTTTTTTTAGAAAAAAGTCAGGGCTTATTTTGTGTTGCTGCAACCGATTTTGAGACTTCAAAGAACATATACATATTGGTGGTTGATTTTGATGAAAATCTTTGCAACGATATTATTAAAAAGTGCACCAGTTTTTGGAAAATTGCAGTTTTTCCATTACTGAAAAACAATTTTGATTTTTTTTTTTTTGGTGTGTGTGTGTGGGGGGGGGGGGGCATCTCTTCAGTAATCATCTTATGTGGATTCATAGACGGAGTGAAGAACTAGCAGTGACGTCAGTTTCGAGCTACTGGAAGAAATCAAGACTCTTGTGTATTAAAAATTTATATTTGAATAAATACGTGTTAAAGCTTAATTTTTGTAATTATTTTTTAACCCAATTTCTTTTTTTACAAAATTAACACTGAGTATGAGTAAAATTACTAAATTTGTTTTTGGATCAAATGGTCTTGCATGTTAATAACTCCACATGCAATAATAATTAAATAATCCAAATAGGGAATTAAATGGTTATCAATGCATGAATGTGGACCGAGCATTTTAAATTCTCTCAATCTTCCAATAACTCGTTCAACATGGATACGTAAAGATGCAATTTGTTTTGATAATTTTACATCAGCTTTAGAGCTGACTGATGCTGTTAAAACTGATGGTGGTCGGACTAATGTACATCCTTTTTGCTGCAACAAAGATGATATGTGTTTAAAACCCCTGTCTGCCATGATTGAGGTTCCAGGAACTAATTTATCAAGATAACCACTATCTTCAATAATCATGACATTGGAAGTTCGACCACCATAACTATCTGAAATAAAATTCACTAACCCATCGGGAGTGCAAGAAATTAAAAATTTCAATGTATTACAACCATAATACTTAGACCATGTGAGAGATTGATGGACTGGGTTGCTCGGTTTTTCTATTTCAATCTCCAAACAATCAACAATAGAGCATACTTTTGAATATCATGCACGGCAGGGGATTGGCAAACGCACGCGAATATCTTCTACTTTTGGCCAAACAATAAGGTCTTGCATCAACTGTGCAAGCACAGTGACAGACTTGGAAAATATCCTACTCACTGTACTTACAGACAATCCAAAAAGTCGATTGCTAGGATTGAAAATTGGTTGTGTAACCGCAACTTCTTCAGCACAATATATATATATTTCGGGTAGGCAATGACACCTTCAGTAATCATCTGAATTAGGAAATAACTTTTCATAGGTAAACCTAGAAAAAGTCTAGGATTTTTTTCGATTGACATGAAAGTACCTTTACTCATATGTTCCTTGTACTTTTCGAGGCAGATATCTTCATCATCAGAACTAAAATTATCTGAAATGTTACTTGGACAGTCAAAATCAGTAGCAGAATCTGATGACATATCCTCTTCAACCTTAAATGAACCTGGATGAACACCTGCACATGTATGAGCAACAGCATTTTCTGTATGATTTGAAACATACATTTTTAATGGTGAACAGGCAATATCAGAAGTCTTTGTGACATCAGTGTTTGTACCCTTACTTCTAAATGGTTTTATGATGTTCACTTGTATACCCCTATCTTTTAAGTTATCTTCATCAAAAGTTGAAGGTTCTTCATCAAAAGTAGGGGGTATTGAAGTTGAGGGTTCCATTGATGCTGAAGGTATGGCAGCCGCTGAAAGAGATTCTTGGACAAGAGCTAACCGTTTCCTTTTCAAAGCACCTTTTCGCTCAGTTTGGGACAACAGTGTTTTCTTCTGGCACTCAAAACGATGTGGGACTACACCAACTTTCAGCTCTAATCTTTTAACATCTTTTGTCAAACGCCACTGCCAGTAATTTTCCATGTCCTCCTCCAACTGAAAGATAAGGAAACATGGTAAATTTCTTTAAAGGTAAAAATATGAAATAAATTTAATTTTTATTACTGACTACATACTCTCTCATAAAAAAATTCCAAACATCCGTTACGAATTTTACCTCTTTGAGGTGCCAGGAGCAAGCACTTTCTTTGCCCTTAGCTAAGTAATCACTATAAGTCATGATGATTGTAAATAAATAAGTAACAGGAAGCCTATTTAGCTGATCATGCGAAGTTGGAAATTTTGTCCTGTTATTTGGATTTCCTGCTAGTAGTTTTTTATTTGAAATGATCAAACAAGCACACACATTATTATCATGTCTATGCCCCTAATTAAAAAAGAGATCCTGACATATGTTGCAGAAATACAGAGGCTGTTCGCACATTTTTTAAACGATTTTGGTAAGCGGTAATAAAAATTCGTTTGCTGCAAAAGAAATAATTGCAATTGTACTATGTTTTTAAAAGTCAAAATTATAGTCTGCGGCTTGAAAGTTTTGTTTTTATTCAAAATGGCGTTTTTAACAAAGCAGTGGTTCGAAGGCTACATTTATGCTCTTTCCGAAGAGAAATATGCATACTCCGTTATCCAAAAACGATGTGAGAGTCATGGTTTTGTGATTTCTAAAGCGTCGATAGGTAATATCGTCAACAAGAAAAGAAAAAAACGTCAAATTGGAGCCTCAAGTGGGACAAAAATTCCAAACAAGTATCCAAGGAAAAAACGGACATCTTCGACTATTGCAAAGGTACGTTGTTTAATGTTAAAAGAAAATTCCCCTAGTCAAAGGACAGTTGCAAAATCATTAAAATGCTCTGTGTCCACTGTAAACAAAATGATAAACGTTGATTTAAATCTTAAGAAAGCGAAAAAACGCAATGTGCATCGTCTTCTTCCAAATCATATCGCTGAACGCAGGACACGCTGCAGAATTCTATATGAGAAACACTTATCCAAAGAAAAATAGAAAACAATTGTCACAATAGATGAAATCATGGGTGTATTTAAATGATTGCAACAAAAAAAGAGCCATTTATTATCATAAAAGGGGAGAAAAAAATTTAAGTACATGGTTCAAAGAATCGAAAGAAAGTTTTTCTAAGGGATTCATGATTGTTGCTGGTTTTTCTTATAATGGCAAGTAAAAAATAAAGAGAGTGGAAAAAAATGTCAAGATTAACTCCAAATACTATCAGGAACATATTTTATCGCCAATTTTTCTGAATGAAATACCATTGCTTTACCCACAGTGCCATCAATCTGTGAGACTCCATCAGGACAAAGCTAGCAGTCACACTCAAAATCCACTGTAAATTTCCTAAAAGAAATGGAACAAAAAACTGGTATCAAGGCCATACCCTTCACTGATATCCCTACTAAATCTCCCGATGTATCACCTATGGATTTTTGTGCTTTGGGACTTTTAAAATCTGCATTATCCAAACGTCATCCCAAAACCCTTACAGGACTCTGGAAAGCTGTTCAGGAGGAATGGGATAGAATACCTCTTCTGACACTTCAAAAGGCATTATTATCCTGGAAATTGCGGTGTCGAAAGATAGTTCAGAATAAGGGATGTCAAATAGAACATTTAAAACACAAGAATTTTATGTAATTTAGTTTTGTGAATACAATATACATCGTCTAAAAAATGTGTGAACAGCCTCTGTATAGAGATACAGGTGCAGTGAAGACGTGGGGGGGTGTCAACCAAAAAAGTCCATCACGTACAGTTTTTTTCACAATATGAAATTTTCTGTTTTCAGTCTTTGAGTTTTTATGAATATACAATTAGCATGTAATTTATTTTTGTTCGCCCGCTAAATTTCATCAACATATAAAACTTTTTTTTGTTATTTTATAATAAACAATTAATAAAATCAAAAAATGTTCAGTACACATAAATAAACAAAGGAAAGAAATTAATAAAATAGTGTAGACAATGAGATGAAGTTCATTCATTTTGTCACTTGCTCTTAAGACAGACATGTGGCACCTGATGTCTCTTTTTCATGGTTTAGAAGACGAGAAAAGGATTGCAGAATATCCAGAATCATATGCTTTTATACTAATCACAGTAAACGACTCAGTAATGTGGATTCCAAATATATATGTGAATATTAAAGTAATTTTTTCCACAAAACTTCTTACTTATTATTTTGTTTTACTCCCTAGAAATGTTATTACATGGTATATAAAGCATTATTTTTCTAAATTTTCAAATGCAGTTTTCAAAAAACTTATGTAATGGACAAAAACGAATGACATATTTGAAATTAGCATACCAAAAAACATAAAAGTCAATTGCTACTTTGCAAAAAATATTTGTTCTCTGAAAATTTGCAGACCTGTGATATTAAAATGCAGCAACAGTATAGCCTTAAAATTTCAGTAAAAGTGTCATATAAATTTATTCATAAATTGATAATGATTTTGGCTAGTAAAAATATTAGAGTAATCTTGTAAAACATTAATTTCATAGTTTGAATCTTCATTGTAAGCAAATTAATATGCATAATGAAACAAAGTTATATAATTATATATTTTTCTTGTAGCACTATTTTGAAGCAACACTGAATTCTTATTAAAAGTTACATTTCATATGTTAACAGAATGAAGAAATAACTTACCGAGAAGTGATCTTCACAACACCAGCGAGTTGTCTTAGTGGACAATGCTGGATTTTTTTTTTCGTCGTGTTTTAATGCAACTGTCCATGCTTTCCTTTTCAGATTATCTTTAGGAACACTAAAAAAAAGCTTCCCAGGTGTATTTACCGTCGTGCTTGTGCAGCAAGGTACTATACAATATTTAAAATTTGCTTTAACACACTTTGACATCTTAAAAATAAAGAAAAAACACTAGATATCAAACTCAAACTACGCAACACAATCCAAACACCGAAGTAAACAAATTCGCTATGGAGCATTGTGACGTTACATGTATCCGTGTAGGAAAAGTAGCGTTTTTGAGATGAAGTAAATAGTGCACGTTTAAAAACAAATTATATTAACTTTTAGAGTTCTAAAACTAAAAAAAAAAGATGCTTTCAATCATATTTTTCTATTTTCTATATCATAAATGCAAAATAAAAAAATGTGCAAATTCCTCATTGTACTTCCTTGCTAATTTTACAATGCAGTAATCTAAATCTTTAGTGATAGAACTTATAATTTGCTTTAAATTTACCTTATTTCTTACCCTAAATTTTGAGCCCTTACGTAGAACTTCCCTCAACCTAACATCTTTAACAATATTAAGATCCCCTGTTACAATGTGCCCCGAAATTGGATTAACAAAGTTTTTAAACTCTTCAATATGACAATTACAATCAGAATTAGAAATTTTGCCTAAGTTATGACTATAAAAGTTATAGTTGCAGATTATGTCCCTTAACGTCATTTGGTAAATCAAGTTTCAGTGAGATAACATGCAATGTGAAACATACAAAAACACCCACATTTTCCTGTCCTGAGTAGATTTACACATCTATATTGAGACAACAAATACTGGTAACTAGTCAGGGTTCTCTGTATAAAAACTTCAAAGTATGTAAAACCAAACTCAGCACAGTTCACCATGGACATAAGATTATATGAATAATCATAAGACAGCCTTAGGAACACTGTGCATAAAAGGATAGAAAATACGTAAAGAATAAATTATGAAAGGCTTATAATCTCATTGGACTTATTGGGCCCGTACTAGTGTAGAGCACAACATGAAGAAAAATTGAAAATAAGCCTCAAAGGAAATATTAAGATCATTTAGAAACTTTCTAGACTGCCTGAGAAAAAATATAGCCATTGTGATTTTGATCAAGTTTAAGTCAGAGCCACCGAGCTTGCAACTTAATAAGAAGTTACTCCAGAATATCGAGAAACATGTTCACGGAACTGAAAAAAGATATTTAATTACGAGTATGCAAATGAACCAATAAGTAAGTGGAAAGAAATGTTTGAGGTGCATTGTTTTAAACAAATACCGTACAAAGCTAGACAGGCTAGACAAGTTAATTCCAGATTTCACAGAACAAACATAGAAAACATGCATCGGTATTAGAAATTACCTTAACAGATATAAAAATAATTCAGAATAATGACCAAATGAAGTCTATAAAAGATGCAGATGCTATATGCTGGTCAAAGAAATGTTAAGTATTAAAATGTATTGTTTCGGAAACCCTATAAAAATTCTACAATAGCTACGAATGACAGCTACTGGCTTTTCAAATGCATTTATATCTTTACAGATATTTTTAACAATTTATAAATTGTAGCATATGGAAAAGGATGCTTTTCTAGATCCAGTGCTAAGGAATAAACTCTTATACTCTGTTACCTTAATATATTAAGTTAATGTAGAAATTTCCAAATTTTTAAATATTAAAATGTAGAATTCACACAAAATCTTCCAATTTCTTAATTATCAGATTTCTATACATTATGTTTAAAAAACAAAGTTTTATGTAACTAACTGTCAACAAAACAGATAGTGAGTAAGGAACTTCAACATGAAATGCACAGCTAAGAAAATGACTGCAAAGGAAAGAAAAATGTTAAAATCTATCAAGCATAAAGAATATGCAGGTAAGAGAGCAGGCAATTAAAATCTAGTTCTAAATTGATCCAAATATAAGTTTTATAATAAAAAAACCTTAAAAAAGATGCCAAGGATGTCATAAAAATCAGTTAATACAGATTTTATAAATCTTGAAATGTTTAGAACGCATGGTGCAGAGAAAATTAAACTTTTTTATGTATAATAAACTTATAATTCTGTACAGTTTTGAAGTGTCAAATAATTTATTTCTGCTTTCATAAGAATTTGCTTTAAATATTGACTTTAAATATTGAGTATTAATTTTAAAGCATCCTCTTTGAAAATATATTGATTTAAAACTTTAAAAGAGCTAATTATAATGAATGATGCACTGAATATGATGAATAATTAGAAGTATTCAATTTAATGCTGTTGCAATTATCTTTGTTGAAATGAGAGATGAGCAGGAATGTTATTTATTAAATCTTTTCATCAAAAATTTTAACACTGAATGAAGACAGAAACAACTAACATAAAAAGAAAAAATGATTTCAAATGTCTCTCTATTCTAAAAAAAACTAACTGCCGCTGCAGCAGCCGCCGCCGCCGCTGTCAAAAGCTTGTCATGCCATCTCCTCCGAAACCTCTGGGGGTATGGGGTCGAGACCGATACCAATCGATGCAGAATAATGTGGGGAAGAAAGTAAGACATGTCTCATATTCGTCGGACTTTAAGTTTCTTTTTAATTTTATGTTTTGTGGGAAAATATTGACTTTTTCATGTTCAGATTACGATAACTCGCAAAAAAAGGATCGTAGAATTTTTTTTTTTTTTTTACAATCTAAGACTACAGACATTTCTCCTTCAAACAAGACCTCATTTGTTTAAAAATAATTTAAAACAGACTGATATTTTTATTAAAATTGAAAACCCACTTTTTGGAAAAATTTATGCATTTCGAGATATATAAATTCGATGCTATCAGACTTATTATGTTACAAAGAAAATATTTATATCAACTGGAAGATGAAAGCTTTCTCATTCATATAAACTTCATTTCAAGTCTCTATCTTAAAATTTCGATTTTTAATTGAATTTTAAAGAAATACTTCAAAAAAATCTTCTCATTCGCTTGCTTTGCAGAAGGATTGAAAGAAGATCCGATTTTTCACCCATCTTCATCTGGGCTTATACCCCCCATCTACCCGGGCTTCATCCATTTCGCCGGGAGGGGGGGGGAAGCTTCAACTGTAAACAAATGAATGACTCAATCGCTGTAAACAAGTATTGAGTCATTCATTCACTTGATTCACCAGAGGAGCGAGCGTAGCGAGCCTAGGGGCGAAGCCCCTAGTAATTATAAATAAAAATTTCTCTGATAGAAGAATGACACAAGAAAGCAATGCTTAAACTGCAAATTACAGTTCATGGTACCAAAGCCATAAAAAAAATTTGCCAAATTTGATGCTAGTTCATCATTTATGTAGAAAATTTAATTATTTAATTATTTCTATCTGTAAGTTTTGCATGAAAGTAACACTGTATATCAAATCAATGCAATTTTAAAAAATTAAATACACATAAATGATGGTTTGTTAACTTCGATACGCATTAAATGTTTTAATAATTTTTATATATTTTAAGCATGGAATCAAATGAAAAAAACACACTAAACACGTGAATGTTTAAAGGGTGCTGGATTTTTGTAACCACAAAGTTCGTGAATATATAAATTGTTTCTTTATATATCTTGTGCTACAATTGGGTTGTAAACTTTATAATAAATGTTTATATATCAGTTTAATGGCTTAGGATCTAGCTACGCTTCGCTCTTACATCACCAAAGATCAATGAATATCTCAGAAATGTAACTTGCCTTTTCTCGGTTTCAACTAATTGATTTTGAATCATTCAAAATGATTCAGCCATTTCAATGATTTAGCCATTGAAATCTAAAATTATCAGCAGTAAATGATTTATACGTTCAATGAATAAAAAATATAATGAATTCTTTTCAAAATAATTTTTTTTCCCCTCTTTTTCAGGAAATACAATCCAGAAGAGGAGACCTTGGTTATTCATATCTAGATTATAGGTCTAACTCTAGGCCTGAGTGCATCTGGAACATCACTTCACCTTGGTTAGTGCTTTTGTATTCTAATTTTTTCAAGTAAAGATCCATAATATTTGTTTTTAGTTAATTTTCTACCCTTTCCTAAGATAGTCTAATATTCTTCTTCATTTTATAAATTGATTTTTATAGCTTGGAAATATTTTAAATTTAAATCTTTGCTCTTAGAATTCAATCAGAATACTATTGTCATCATCCCCCCCCCCCCATTCTTCTATATACGTTGAAATCATCTTGTTACACACCATAAATTTTATGTATTCTAATTTTTTTTTTTATAATTTTCTCATATTTATGTGTCTATATTGAAGAATTTAATTGTTTATTTTCAAGATTTTAAGATTTTTTATTAAAAAAAAAAATTCATGTAATTTTGAATATATCGTTTTCCCTAGAACAGAATTCTCCAAACTTTTAAGCCTGAGGGCTGCACTGACTCCTCCACTAAGTCCCAAGGGCCAAGACCTAGCTAGCTAGCTAGCTCATCATACCAATATACTATAGTTTTCTGCTTTCGGGACTACTTATCTGTGTGAAAAAGCATTCTTCAAAATGAATGCTTTTTCACACAGGGTGAAGTGGGATAAGTGATAATGTGGGCTTAAAACAGGGTTGGGTTTCTTCCAGGATGGTGAAAGAAACTGAAAGAAAAGGATAAACCAAACAGAAAACAAAACAGATGCTCAAAATCAAAATTTAAATATATTAACTATAAAAGAATTAAACTTAAAGCATAATATTATATCAAATCTAAAGTGGATAACTTAATATATTTTTCTTTTTAGAATGCAATCCTTTCTATGAGCTGGTATTGACGAGTTTTAATTGACGAGCCTCCATTTTAATCCAAAGAATTTGTTCATGTTTTGCATTCATCCATTCTAAGTTGAAACTGATTGCAGCATCCTAACTGCTAAAAAACTTTTTTTTTGTTATACCATGTTGCACTGTAGTATGGAAAATAAACTTGGCTAAAAAACTGATGTAATTATTAATTTAGCATATATAATTAAATTTTTATAGGTATAAGTAAATTTACTTAAGGTTATTTATAAGAAAATGCATTTATTGTATCTTCAAAGTTGTAACTTATATAGTAAATTCTTAAAGAAAAACAGTTTCTTCTATTTCTTCCAGCCAGTTATTTCCAGTTTGGAAGAAACATGCCAACCATGGCTTAAAACCCTAAAAAAAATTAACTTGAAAATTTTTTCCAATGAACTTGGTAGGAAAATTCTTGGTCTACTGTCATGTCATTTTCATTTAACTGAAAAAAAACTGTAAAATGGAAAATTTTTAAACCTACCAAACCTGTATTCTTCTCTAGCATTTTATCTAATGTACCGAAATTCGAGTACTAGCCAAAACAAAAATCATAACTAATTAACCACAACACAAAGTTATTTTGAAAATACCCACTTATTCATTAAGAAACGAAGAATACAGATAAAATATATAAAAACCATTTCTTTGCAATATTACTTCAGTAACTGTTGGGTCTTCACTTCTTCCATAAAAATTTTGTGTCAGGGCAAGTTAGCACAGCAGTTCTCGCTTGCCTCATACACTGAAAAAAACCTACCTTTGTGTTATAAAAGCCATATAAATAGTTTCTTTCTTCCCAACACAGATTTTCTAGCTGGAGAGATTGCATAACCAACCACCTTATGCCATGTTTCTTAAACAGCTGATGATTACTTTTAATTCCTTAACTTTCAAAAATAGTAAATTATGCAACTGAAACTAGTTTTTATTCTTGTAGGTTTGAAAAAAGTGAATTGTAATAAACTAACTTGTTTAGACAGATTATTTTGCATGATTCACGTACATTGTGAATTTTACAATGTAATAAAAAGAAAGAAAAAAAACTATAGTGGGCCGGATACTGAGCATGTCCGCGTGCTACCGCGGGCCAATATTGGCTTGCGGGTTGTAGTTTGGAGCCACCTGCCTTAGAACATTTTCCATAAGCTATTCCGTAATGTATTTTAAAAATGTTTAAATTTTGATCTACTTTTTGAAACATTGATTATTTTTGACAGTTTCCTAATATTTAGGCTGTTTTGATTATTTACTCCAGATAAATGCTGTAATTAAAAGTTTTTAATTACAATATTCAGTACTTCCTTTTTATAGCAACCTTCGCCAATGCGGAAATTCGTGCATTTCTGCCTTGGTGAAAAACAAATGGTTACCAATATGTAACCATTTGTTATATATATTGCTATCCATATAAGCTTGCAGACTGAGGCGAACATCTCCAGTTTATGATGGCACCAGAAAGGTAGGAGACCAACATCAGGTACCTTCTTAATTTTGACCAAACACACCCAGGTTCAACATTTGAGAGGATTGTACCTTCTTCTACATTCTCAAACCTCATAGGACTTTCCAGTTTATAGATTTAATGTGCCAATATCAAGCTTATACAAAACAGTATTTAATGGCCCTTGCTGCGATTAGATCCGAGCACCCTCAGTACCAAAAGCTGAAGCGCTGCTACTAGGTTACCTCAGGCCTGATATATATGTTCCTTGTTTTAAATAAATTACTTATAAAATTCTATAAAATAAAAAATACTGTATGTATTTATGAAGTAAATTGTGTAGTGTAGATATTGAATGAATTTCTTGCGTGTAACGGTAACCATTTGTTTCTCGCCAATACCATATTCTCTCGAAGGCTGCTATAAAAAGAAAGTACCAAATATTCTACTGTTGTTTATCAGATACATATAGTTGAATTTTCACACAAAGTGTTAATTATTAGGCTAAACGTTTTAAAGTAAGAAACCTTTGAGCTTATCACCTCGGATCCCCAGGCCATAAAAGCCCATCGTCCATGAAACACCTGAAGTCCAGTCACAACGTAGCAAGATCCTGAATATGCAGTTTTTTATCTTTTACCGCAATTATTAACAGTTCATAAACATTTGTATAACTCATAACCAGCAAAGTTGCTAAACACACTATTTCTGACTTGTATGATGATGGCATATTTATAAATTTTGGATAAAAAGAGTAAATAAATTTATCAAAGAAATCAGATTTGCAACTTTTGGCATTCTATTGAAATTGTAGAGCATATATTGCAATAGAATGATAACCTCGACCAGAGAGTAATAATATAATAATTTCCTAAAAATAATATACCATGGCTGAACATGAACCTTTAGTACAGATATGCCACACACAGTGGCTGCCAAATATAGCGATTTTTTGTCTGGCATGGTAACCATGCAATTTTTAATAATGAGACCATTTTGGATTATATTTGTAATACTTCTGAGATAATAGAGGGGTATATTAATAGAGATAATAGTCTGGTATATTAAGCATTTAATATACTTGGGTATACTGGATAAGACTAAGGAAACTCTTATGAACTGTATAAAGGAGTACATTCTGCCAGGAACTAAAATACATTGAGACGGCAGGAAATCATACAAAGATATACGAACAGAAGAATTTAAACATTTGTCTGTTAATCATAGTAATCATTTCTCTGACCCCGATTCTGCCATACTAATACGATAAAAAGTACTTTGAAGCAAGTCAAAAGTACCTTGCCAACTCATAATCATTCAGTTGACTTTTAATTTTATTTCGTACTGCATATGTTTCGTAACCAGAGTGCGGAAATCATTGTTAATAAATTCATGGAAATAGTTAGGGAAATAAAGAGGGAGGAATTTAAAGATTTAAATTAAGAGCGTTAAATAAGGTTTTATATTTTTTAGAACAGATGTATGACACGCACCTCCCTTGGCGACAAATTTTTTTTGACGCTAAATACTCGTCAAAAAAATTTTGTCGCCACCTTGTCGCCAAAACAGGCCTACGCGGACATTTTACACTTAAAATAACAAATATACACAAAATATCAATAAAAACTCAAATATAAAAAATTCAAAACAAACTTACCAATGGCAATAGTAAACTTTCAAAAACATGTCACAAAACCACAACAGCTACTTTAAAACATACACGAATATATCTAAAAACGGCTACATTAAACTTCAAAACCTTAACAGAAATGATCAACCGCTACTTTAAAACATACGCAAATATATCTAAACGAAAAGCTATTAAACTTCCAAAAACATTACAGATATCCGCAACATCTACTTTAAAACATACGCAGATATATCTAAAAACGAAGACATTAAACTTCCAAAACATTACAGATATCCGCAACATCTACTTTAAAACATACGCAGATATATCTAAAAACGAAGACATTAAACTTCCAAAACATTACAGAAATCCTCAACCGCTACTATGAAACGCCCATAAAAATATCGAACACCGGTATATTAAACTTCCAAAAACACTACAGAAAACCACAACAGATGTTCAATGAAACAAAAGACGGAAGAAATTGATGAATCTAATTAAGGGAAAAGGAAGTATCATTAACTTACTCAAACGTATAACTCCTGCATTCCAAAACGCAACATTTTAAATCAACCAACATGTAAGTCCATCAAAACACATCTAAATTGATGAATCTAATTAAGGGAAAAGGAAATATCATTAACTTACTCAAACGTATAACTCCTGCATTCCAAAACGCAACATTTTAAATCAACCAACAAGTAAGTCCATCAAAACACATCAAAATTAACCAATGAAATTAACAGTTAATTTCAAATAAACCGCTAACTTAACCGAAGATACCAAATTAACGCATGCGCTAAAACCATGAAGCTACAGAAGGAGGGGAAGCTCAGTGTTAAAAATGTGTCTCCGATTTGGTCGCCACCACTAGATGGCGCGCGCGCCTGACCTGTTGCCGCTATAACACGGAAACCATACGCTTTAATAAGGATTTTTCGTATTTTTCAAAAGAAATGTTTTTTTTTCACAGTGCATTTTTAATATGAATTTATTTATTCAACTTAACAATTGTTTATCTTCATTAAAAATGTTTATTTGAACTGCCTTTTTTGCTAAACTTCATTAAAATTCTTAAGGAGGAGATCACCTTTGCATGCACAAAAATACACTGATTTTACTACCAAGCTTAATGTGTTGTTAAACAGTTAATTTGTAATTAATTTAAACCAATTTTTAAAAGTGAATTGTACAAAGTTTTATCTATTAGAAAAAAATAACAGAATTGTTGGGAGATTATTAGAAATTATTTTAAGGAAAAAATGTTTTATGAATAGTTAATCTTAGATCTATGCAATGTGCAGATTTTTTTTAAACTATAAGGGATATATATTAAATTATTTGTACATATATTATCCATAGGTTATAATTTAATCTACACCTAAAAGAGTTACCATATTTCACATAAAAATATTTTTTCAGTCAAATGTATTGTAATGTACAAAAAAATATAAATAAAAAAAATTGTCTGCGAAAAAATACCTAAATTTAGGTAGAAATTGTGAAACATGCAATATATACATGTATACAAAAAATTTTAGCAATTTGTGATCATTAGTTTTGAAGAAATAGCGCGCACAACTTTCAAAATAACAGTCTTTAGAAAAAGCAATTTAAAGTTTAAATTTTCTATAAATTAATTTACTATTAGCTTTAAACATTTGGCCATAAAATCGGTTCTAATTGTCGTATCGACTTAAATTTTTTTCATAAGATTCCTTATATTCCATTCTTTAAAATTAAATCATAATAAAAAATTGAGTTATTTGGAGGGTTTAAGGTGATCTGGGGAGTGTCACTTTTACGTACCTCTAAAAGTATCATTTTTAGACCTATGCTGGATTGTATGTACTACTCATGATTTTTGCTTGATTTATATGAAATTTTTTGAGTAACTGCCTATAATACTGTTTATTATATATGCAATATTTCAAGGTAATTAATAAAAAAAATAAAATGATTTTTTATGCATAAAAAGTGAATATTTTTTTTTAAAATCGAGCATTTTGCAGTCAACTACTGTGCGCATTCTATCAAAATAAATTATTAAGGTACATTAATAATTGCTTACTATATGTGATTACAACACTTTAGACAACAAAATACACCAAAATATTTTAACCTTAATATATTTTAATTTTTTTAAAGAATTTTTTTATAAGCTTTTACTCAGGCATTTTTGAAATTTCTAATTAAAAATAGCACGTACTAAAAGTTTTAATATATTTTAGAATAATGTTGCTGGATATTGTTGCCTGAAGTATTGTAATCACATATAGTAAAAAATTATTAATGTACCTTAATAATTTATTTTGACAGAATACGCACAGTAGTTGACAGCAAAATGCTCGATTTTAAAAAAAAAATATTCACTTTTTATTCATAAAAAGTCATTTTTATTAATTACCTTGAAAAATTGCATCAATAATAAACAGTATTATAGACAGTTACTCAAAAAATTTCATGTAAATGAAGCAAAAATCATGAGTAGTACATACAATCGAACATGGGTCTAAAAATGATACTTTTAAAGGTACGTAAAAGTGACCACTCCCCTTAAGGGAAATGAGTAAATAATGATCCATTATTTTCTAGAGCGATCTAGTTACACAAAGTATGGGTTTTATTGTAATCACAGTATAAAGATCGGAAAATATTAATTTTTTTTAATTATACACAACAGATTTTGCATAAGCATTTATAGTGACAACATTTTTTATCATACAATGAAAATTTATTTACTTATCAAAACTAACTTAACAGTAATTAAAGTCTATATTAAGGTTTCAGCATATTCACCAGTTTTATGAAGTTTTCATAGTGGAAATATTTTATTTCTGTGAACAATTTTAAAAATAATGATGGCTTTAGCTCAGACGTGTATCTTAATTTGCCATAACCACAAAATATGTTGAATATAAGAAAAGTATTTCATAATTATAAAGAATTGAAACTAACAACATACACTATTAATATATTATTATAAAATAAAAAATTAATGCTTGATATACAATTTACTATAGATAAATTTGAACAAAAAATTATACATGACAGGTTTTACAGATATTTATAACATTATTTATTGATATTCAATTCAAAAGTAATATAAAATAAAAGCTTAAATTTAATAATAAATGTGATTTATAATTTTGACTGTTTTCTTAATTTTTTAACTTTAGCACAGAGTTGAGAATTTTTATTTTCTTGTTTGCATATAAAATGTATGCGCGGAATTAGAAAAAAGTTGACAACATTTTGAATTAAATTAATGTTATGTTGCTCATTGCAACCTATTTCTGGCATAAGAGGACCAGTATAAATTTCTTTTATCACTTAAAAAATTAATTTATTATTTAGTTTATTAAAATTTAGAGTTTTGATTATTGCAATTTTTAGAATATTAATTACTTTTAAAAACAATTCTGAAGGGTATAATAAAGAACCTTTACTTTTTAAAAAAATTAATTTATTTTGATCAGTATTGATGTTTATAATGGTAAGTTTTGAATGCATTGGTCACATTTAGAAAATCTACTGATCCTCCTAACAACATAACCAGCAACATAATTTATAATGAAATCTGGCTACTGGAACAACCAGGTGAAAAATATGTTGGCATATCTGTGTACAGAATAAATTTAAAAATTTGTAAATCAATTTTCTAAAACACGTGTCCATATAACTCAATGAAAAATGCGAACCAGTAGAACATGTCGCGCCATCTGCCGGTGAGCGACCATAATCGGTCCGTTTTTCGAGGAATTCCCCATTGAAGCTTACGCTCTTTCTTTAGCTTCATGGCTAAAACAAAAACCCTAGAAAATACCAGAAATACCAAAAAAAGGAAAAACACTACTCAACAGTTTTAACAGAAATTTTGTAATCCTCCCACTTAATATCCCTAACAATCTCAATAAATTTATTGAATGGATCTTCCCCGGTTTCCGCGCATTGGTGATAGAACGTATATAAACTTAAATAAAACTGAAAATCCGCCTGTGTATTATGAGTAGGTAATGAAGCTTTGACATGCCTCCAAGTACTTTCTATTGTATTCGTATGGCATCCCGAAGCCGGATCAACAAAATGTATAGAATGATTAACTGATAAATGTTTAACCCCCCCCCCCTATATCCTTATACAACGCCCACCCATCAGAATAAATAGTAGTACTGGGTAAAATCCACTCACTAATACATTTCATTAACGTTTCTTTTCCCCTATCCCCAACAGCAACAAAAAAAGACGTCCCGACACCCTTTCCACCCCACCAAAAACCCACTGCCCCTCCACTGCATGCCCTCCACTGCATGTGATATTTCCTTTTACCAAACTTTGATTCATCAATTTCAACCACCTTACCTTCACCACCTATTGGTTCCGAAGAACGACAAACATAATCCAAGACGCACTCATTAACAAATTGCCTCCAGTAAGCCAAAGTGTGACTGTTAAAGCTCCTCGCCCTCTCGATATCCGACGTTTTCTTCTTATTAATAATTTCAAATGTCAAAACGAAAACTTCTTCTAAAGTTAATTTACTAGAAGTAAACCACGAACCGTATTTTAAACTTCTTTGTGAACCACACTCTTTACCATCAATTTTATTACGACACACCCAAACATAGCCGTCTGAAACATTTTTTTTCCAACTTCATTTTAGATTCACATTTAACACAAAAAAAGACGATTTTAAAAACCCTACATCCCATAAAAACTAAAAAAAAACCCATTCTATCCCCATAAACAAAACCATGAACTAAAGATTTGTTCACAACCCCTTCTACATGCCTAATACGAGAAAACTTGGACCGAACACAATCCAAAACACGTCCCTGGTACTTAGCAACCACCTCGGAAACACTCAACATAGCAGCCATGATTCAATAATCTAACAAACACTATCAAAAATCGCAATATAATTACTGCCATAGGACCATAGGACAACTAAAATTAACCGAGTTGCCTAGGCCAACGCCTTCAAACTCAGATTTTTCTTAGTCGTTACATCGGATAGCTGAAAATGTTCAGGAGTAGGTGAAAGTTCGATTTTGTCATCAAAGTTCAAGATATTGCTTCACAAAAAGTGAAGCAGAGAGATTTCTGGTCAGTAGTTCGGAGAGTGAAAAAAGGGCAGTTTCTATTGGTTGTCTCCTGGATCTTCGTGATGATTTGCTGATGGGGGTGGAGTCAATGGCTGTCTGTAAGCTGGATTTCAATTGGCAAGTGTAGAGAGAATGGAGAAAGTGATTGGATAGAGATATAAGGTTTGGAATCCGTGAGTTCTATTACTACAAAAATGAGCAAAGCCAAAAGGATTTGCTCTGAGACAAGAATAATTAAGATAAAAGAAAGTTTAGGGATAGAAAATAGTTTTTTATTTTATTTTATAAAAATTTTTAGTTGTTTTTTGCCTTGGCAAGTCAAGTATTGTTTTTATATTTTTATATTTTTATTTAAATGACGAGGACAAACAAAAAATTAAGACTGAAGACTCAGGATGGCTCGAGGCCTTTTCCTGTTAGTGGGGTCAGCGTGATCATAGTTTGCAAGATTAGATAAGAGTTCACTGTCAATTGAGTTGTGAAAGTTTATAGCTTGATTTTTGAGATAATTTCGAATAGTAGGGATATCTAACTCCCTGTAAATACAAGTATTTCTGAAATACCAGTCCGCATTAACAATTTGTCGAATGGTGCTGCTCTGAGCAGATGTGAGTTTTTTAATATGTGTGTCTGCACAATATGACCACGCTGGCCCTCCATAAGTTAAAATAGGACGAAGATAGGAGTTGTAAATGAGCATTTTATTAACTAAGCTTAATTTGCTATTCCGAGAAATTAGTAAATTAGTCTTCTGGCTGCTCGGAATTTGTCCCTGACATGGAGGATGTGGTGTTTCCAAGTGACATTTTTATCTAATACGATACCTAGGTATTTGACTGTATCAGACCAGGGGATTTTTGTGTTTCCTATTTGTATTTGGTGACTGTTGAATGTCTTTTTACGTTTAGATGTGAACATGACAGAGACGCATTTCTCAGAATTAATTTTAATTTTCCATTTGTCGAGCCAATTTTGAATGGAGGACATGTGGGTGTTGATGTATTTTACTGCATATTTAAAATTTTTGTTGGTGGCATAAAGGGCTGTGTCGTCGGCGAATATTGCAATATTTGTGTTTATATTTTAGGGTATATCGTTAACAAATAAATTAAAAAGAATTGGGGATAAAACCCCACCTTGTGGGACGCCTGAATTGATTTTGAATTTACTGGAGAGATGGCCATTAATTCTTACCTGAAAGGTGCGATTTTTGAGATAAGAGATGAGAAGGTGTATTATTTGGGGTGGGAAGTTATAGTTAATGAGCTTGTGGATGAGTCCGTCGATCCAAAGTTTATCAAAAGCGAGGGAGATATCAAGAAAAAGAGCTGCTGTGGGGATTTATTTTTCTCAGCACTGAATATAATTACTGCCACAAGCACACCCAATTAAATAGCCGTACAAACAGGGTTGCAACAAAAAACAAACATCACGCCAAATCGCATGGCTGCCACACCAAACACAAAATCGTCAAAATTCACAAAAATCGCCAAACCTCAAAAAATCGCCAACTTGGCAAAAAGGTGCGTCTAACACATCTGTAACAATATGCGTTCACAACCCCTTCTACATGCCTAATACGAGAAAACTTGGACCGAACACAATCCAAAACACGTCCCTGGTACTTAGCAACCACCTCGGAAACACTCAACATAGCAGCCATGATTCAATAATCTAACAAACACTATCAAAAATCGCAATATAATTACTGCCACAAGCACACCCCATTAAATAGCCGTACAAACAGGGTTGCAACAAAAACAAACATCACGCCAAATTGCATGGCTGCCACACCAAACACAAAATCGCCAAAATTCACAAAAATCGCCAAACTTCAAAAAATCGCCAACTTGGCAAAAAGGTGCGTCTAACACATCTGTACCGCTTTTGGAACTGTTGTTTTCCCTTTTTCGAATGGTAAATACACTTTTTCTTCTGTTTTTTAAAATTATTTAAGTTTTTTGTTTCAATTTTGCACTTTAACATTAACAGGTCTGTGAAAATTGGGTTTTTTTTTGTGAGGAAAATTTTTTGGAGGCATTTTTTTCTCAACATGGTGCATTTGGCGCATATGTTCCACAGTTTTTAACATTATAATACTTACATGAATTATATTGGCATTTAGCGCATTTAGATTGTACGTACGTACATCAGCACTTTTACAGTAGTTTCATTATTTCTTGTACACGGATTTTTGAAATATAGTTATTAATTTCATCTTACAAGGTTTTCGAGTGACATGGCACATATTCTCTATTTTACTATAGGAAACGTATCCTTTTTTACATAGTTCATTTTTACACGGATTTCTGAGGAACGCGTCTATGTTGTAAAAAAAATTGGGTGTACTATATCATTTTCAGCATCATAAAAAAACAAATGTGTCATACAATACAGAAAAAATACCTGAAAATTAAAATTACTTCAATAGCTGTTTCGTTTTCTAGCATCTAGATCAATGTAATTTCAGTCAGTGATCCATTCTAATACCTGCGAATGTTTGTAGCCAAGGGCACCAGTCTTAAGATTTAATTACTAAGGTTATAACATTTCTAAGGTTATATAGCAGGGGTGGTCAACCTGCGGCTCGCGAGCCACATGCGGCTCTTTGAAGGATTATTTGTGGTTCTCCATAAATATACCCGAGTTCCCTTTTCATTTTTGTGTTATTATATTTTTAAAAATTATTATCGTTCCGTATGTGTTTCAAAATGTCTTTTGTGGCGGGAACGAGGGTTGCTTCAACGTTCATCGCCAACCAAAACCAAAACGAAATAGATATTAAAAGCAAAACAGCGACTGACGGCGACGACAACTCTTGACAGCAGTATGAAGTGGAAACTTCACAACGTTATCCAGTGTTCGGCGTCGGACGGTCATCACTTATGGCGGGAAAGAACGCCACTAGTCAGGCTCAGCTTCGAAAATAAATCAGCTAACTGGAATCAGGTCTAACGCCATCTCAGAAGGTGAAGATATTTATTTAATTACAATAGCACATACATAATTAATTTAATTATATTTACATATATACAATTCTAACATTAGGAAGAACAACAACCACGTTCAACGGCATTAGAAGATCAACTACTAACCCCAATGCCTGTCTGGCCGGAGTTTTTCCCCAGAAGCCCCTCTCCCTTTTTAAAGACAAAAATAATAAGGAGAGGACACTTCCTCGTGGCGCGTAGCGCCCTCTACTCATTAGAGACGAAAGTTGCTGAGGAAAAAAGGGTTGGTTACACTTTTAAATTACTGACAACAAATATGAAAGACTAAGTGCAACGTTGTAACAAATTTCATTTCCGTCCAAGTTAAGAATGATATGACTCATCGAAAATTGCGCGAACAAACATAAACAGTGGCGTAATCGTTCGTAATCGACCGACTCCAGACCGATTTCGAATTTGTAAACTTTCATTGCAACGGACAGTTGACATTGTGCTCTGGAGGAAACAATTTGGATCACTCTTGCTACGGATATAATTTGTAATCTGTAATTTTTGGTAAATTAATTATAATTTGTTTCGTAGTATGTAACACGTGTCGTTATTGTTTAAATAACACAAAACTTGTATTTTCTAAATTTATTTATTTCCAGTTCTTTTAAAAATTTGACGACAGAGAACGAAAATAAAAAAAGAAAATACGAGCAAGAAAATAGAAGTTTTAATAATGAGTGGGAGGATAATTTCTTTTTTATTGACAATAACGGAAAAGCATTATGTGTTATTTGTAATTCTACGGTCAAAAATTATAAAGCTAGCAATTTACGTCGACATTATGAAACCAATCATCCTCAGTTTTCTAATCAGTATCCACCAAATTCCAAATTAAGATCAGATAAACTTGCTTCTTTAAAATCAAATTTAAATAAACAACAGTCAATTTTGATGACCTTTAGCAATCAAGCTAATAATGTGGCTGAAGCCAGTTTTGTTATTGCCTGGAATATTGCTCGTGCAAAACGCCCGTATGGAGAGGGAGAGTTTATTAAAAAAACTTGGAAGATGTACTTAAAGTTTTAGATCCAAATAATGCAGCATTGCACAAAGTTGTTTCGCAAATTCCCATCTCTAGACACACAACCGAACGACGCATAACTGCCATTAATACATCTCTTGAATATAATTTAAAAAATGATTTGAAGAACTGTATTGCATTCAGCTTAGCCCTTGACGAATCGACAGATATCACAGATCTTCCGCAATTGGCAGTTTTCATACATTTTGTTTCACCTGACTTCGTTGTTAAAGAAGAATTATTAGATTTAGTAGCACTTCAAGAGTCAACCCGTGGTGTCGATATTAAAAATGTATTAGATTCCATAATGAAAACTTTTGATGTGCCTCTTAATAAACTTGTAAGGATTGCAACTGATGGAGCTCCGGCATTGCTGGGTAAAAAAATCGGTCTTATTGGGCTTTTAAGAGATGATTCTCAAATTCCACAATTCATACCGATTCACTGCATAATTCACCGAGAACATCTCGTTACAAAATATTTATAATATCCTGATGTTATGAAAACAGTGTTACACATTGTAAATTACATTCGCACCAATGCAAAAAACCATCGACAATTAAAAAATTTCCTTGAAGAATTAAAGGACGAAGAACTTCCAAATGACATTAATTTCGACATTAATGACATTAATGACATTTAAATCGATTTGTAGATTTGTTTGATCCGATAACTGCATTTCTAAAAGAAAAGGAAATAACCTAGTTAGAATTAGACGATGACGAGTGGTTACAAGACTTAATGTTTTTGACTGATGTCATGGAACATTTGCAAACACTGAATTTACAATTGCATGGGAAAGATAAAATAATATCTGACCTCTCACAGTGTATATATTTAGTTTTCAAACTAAATTACAACTTTTTCAAAAGGACATTAAAAATAAAACATTTTGTCATTTTCCTCGAATTAAAAAAATTTGTTCCAATATTAAACAAGAAAAACTCAACGAGTATATGAAAAAGCTAGAAGGAACATTGATGGAATTCCAAAATAGATTTCAAGACTTGAAATATTTTAAATCGTCTCTTGATTTTTTCTGAATCCATTTGAAATTAACATAATTCAAGGTGATTTTTCCATTTCTAATATAATTATGGCCCAAAAAGCATCGGGAGAATTAGAATTAATAGAGATGCAAGAAGATCAAGCTCTACAATTAAAATATAAGTCGACGCCGATTACTGAATTTTGGAAATTTGTACCAGAATCGAAGTATCCTGAATTAAAAAAGACTGCTTGTCGAATTATTTCAATATTCGGAACAGCGTACTTATGTGAATCATTTTATTCCACTTTAAAATTCGTGAAATCCAAACACCGATCAGTATTAACTAACCAGCATCTCAAAGAAATACTGAGAAGTGCTGTCAAAAGTTATTCACCAAATTGTAAAGAATTATCAAGAGAAGTAAAATAAATGTGTTTAATTTTTAATATTTAAATTCTATACACATATTTTGTACTTTTATTTATATGTTTTCAATAAATATAATTTCTGTAAAAAAATTTTTTTAATACCTTTTTTGCATACCTTTTAAATACGTATTTAATTGCGGCTCGCGAAAAATTTCAAATTTTGAAAAATGGCTCGGACTATCAAGGAGCTTGGCCACCCCTGTTATATAGCATTACTAAGATTATAGAATGTAACATAAACATAAACCATGGGCATAAGCGATACCGTTGCCATTAATAATTCTAAATGCCTTTAATAATGAAAATATCTTTGAAAGTCAAAGTCAAAGTTGACAGAGTACCTAGGTAAGGGGTCGGCAAGTAATTTTAAGTGGGGTCCGGATACTATTAATAATTTTTATCGAGGTCCAGAAAAAAAAATATTACTTAATAGTTTTATATTTTTATTTTGACTCATTTAAGTATGTGAAAAAACTATTTAATGGACAATACGCCATCGGAGTGCGACTCCATTTTCAGCTTTGGATACCAGTCTCCTGCTGGGGAATGTCACGTGCTATTTTTTTAGGTCATCCGGAAGGTTTGGGATGGACAACTGACATTGCACTTGTTTTTCTAACAAACTTTTTGCTAGTGAATTTATAAAGTCAAAACGTGTCATTACAGGCATCTCATCATAGCTGGCATAGATAATGCCAAAATTTACCAGACTAACCGCTATCATATTGTAAAATATTGTCAGGGGCAACCGTCTCAACCTTCTATTCGGGGAATAGTTTGAGATAATTTTGTCTAAATTATCCACTCCTGATTTTGTTGAATTGTAAAAACTTATTATTTCTGATTTATTACTGGATTGGTCGGTAAATTTTGGGTTATGCAAGGAGGATATCAAATTGATGGCTTTATTTTGTTTTGTCATTGAAGACAAAACAAAATAGTAGGAGACTACATTTTAATTGACTGGTTAGGAAAGAACACTTCGCACATATGTTGCCCAAGTACTCGTTATTGAAGATGATGATGATATCGAAGTTATCTGTATGCGTAAACAGGATACTCTAGGACTAATTTATGCGTTTCTTTACAAAGAAGACAAGTGTTGGATCACAAAAACTCAAATTAAGCAAAAGCTGAAAGAACCATCAATAGTAACTGATGGTTCAAACTTTAGAATTAGAAGCCGGTTTGAATTTGAAAAACGTATATGTGCTGAGTAATGTATGAAAATCAACTCAGTTTCAATGTTATTCAGAAAATGTGATCTTTTGTAAGTTAATTATAATAAATTTGTATTTGATATTTCAAGCCATTCTTAACAGAACTTTTGTCATTCCGTTACCACATGATTTCATTAAGTCTAATTACTTTTATAATATTAATTATTATTTTGATGTTGAAAAATGACTGAAACTTTTAGTACTGAATCAGGTCTTGCTGCTGACATTATTTTTTTGTTTTGTTACTGCAACAATTGGCTGAATTTTTATTTGTTATTGAATGTTTTTATTTGTTATGTCCAAAATATATCATTCCGTTACAACAAAAAAGTGCTATTTTTTAAATATAGATAATGTGTAATTTTAAATTATCTACATTTTTCATTTTAAGTCATTAAGATGTTTATAGTTTGCCATATTTTCTTTTTTTATTTTAATATTTAAGTTAGTAGAATCTGCGATATATGTTGTGAATGCTTGTCCAAATGTCATTCCGTAACTCATGGAAGGTCCCTTATATCATGTTAAACGTTTTAAGAAACTTGTGTGTTGAACTATTAACATGCTTAACAGGAATTTTAGTAAAAATTATGTCCTCTATTTTGCTTTTCTACTATTGTTATTTAACCAATCAATGTCAGATTATAAGAGAATTAATATCCCTGTGTAAATTTTCTTTCAATAAAGCAAGCTTTCATTTTTTTTTTTTTGCTCTTGAAAATTTTGTATCTAGTAAAAGCTTACAAATAATTAGTCTATTGATTACATTTCCCTGTTGCTGTAGTAGTTTGAAATACATAATATTTAGATTGTATGTTGTTGTTATATATGACAATTTTTTTAAACTAAATCCATACAAATTATATACTGCTGATACTGCTGGCCATTCATTTAAGGGGGTACCGTATGGGTAGCTAGCATTACCCCCATTTGTATGCAATATCGGTTTTCTTGATCTTATTTAAAGAGAACAATGAAAATTTTACACATTTTTAGCTTTAATTTATATATTTCAACATACATGAACACAGATTTCTATATTTTCTGTTTTTAATATCTAAAGAGAATAAATAAATTTTTAAAAATTAATGTTAGTTAATTAATTAATATTTTAATATATCTTAATTCATTACATCTAGTTAAATACACAGGTTTGAATTAAGGGGATAGATACTGCTTATTCCGCTGGCTTTCTCAACATGAAGTTAGTCGAATAATAGAAGTTAATTTGATTGAAAATTATTAGAGCTTTTCTTCTGTATCACTTGAAATGGATCGTCTGGAGAGACCTCTGGATAAAAGTAATTGCATGCAGAATCTTTCTTTAAAAAAATAATTATAGATTTTTAAAGTTCTAATGAAAATTTATTATTTTTATTTAGCTTCCCCAGCATTTAACCTAAATACTATGGACCCCCTTTGCGGACTCCCCTTTGCAGTCTCACGGACCAGGTCCGTGAGACTACCGATTTTGCTCGCAAGCGAGAACAGCCCTCGAGGTGAACTGCATCTCTGATCGGGAGAATCTCGAATGCGAGCTCTTTTCGAAAGGGCTGAGACTAGGCCCTCAGAACTAACTGTTCCCGTGTTAACGTCCATAGAGGAAAATTTCACGATTTTTTACTTCAAAGCCAATAGTTTTAAACTCGTGAAACCTCTTGAAATGTATACCGAAGAACGTCAACTTAATTTTAAAAATACAATTAACCTTGTTCCAAACGCAGTATTTGAGGAAAATTGAAAGGTTTCTTTGGAAACCGGCTGTTTTACTCTCTGTGCGCAAATACGTGGCCCAAAGTTGGCTGTTTGTCGCCAAGTGCAAATGTTTTTGTACGTCTCAAATTTATCTCTGCATTGGCGATCAATATCTCGCTAGGCAATGAACGAGGGGAAGCTATAATTTTCATGGGTTATTTATGTTTCTTGATTAGATTTCTCCCGTCGCGATTATCAAAAGTATTTCCTTTTAAAAATGCATTTATCATTTTTTTAATGCAACGTGTATCTAGAAGTATGTATTATCGTACAACCAAAGTATTTGTTTCAAAAGTATTTTATATTTCCACAAAAACTAAATACAACTTATAGTAAAACTTGTTACGTTCAGTACAAAACTGAATTGGTTACCTCACACTTTATTTAAATAAGCTCTGTTTTGCTGTTGACTGCAGTCATCGGAATTAGAAGCAGAGCAACTAATTTTTCTATTTCCCGTTGAATGTTTTATTGTAAAGAAAAAAGTGAGCTGAATTGTATTAATATTTCTTTACTATATTCTCGTAATTCTGTGTTGTGTATAAAATTAAATTTTTAAGTTTTATGTCGATAATTAATTTATTGATTGTTCAAATTATTTAGCTTGATCTGTTTAAAACTTGACAAGCAATTTAAAAGTTAAGAGTTTTCTTATTTTTATTCGCTGTTAACATTTCTCAAATATTGGTAAACTCAATAGTATATGTCCCATATTTCATGACTAAAATATATAATTACGTCATTTCCTCATTCTGACATAAGCATCACAGATCAAAATCTTTGTAATTATGCTTCTTGCTCTTTCTGGAAGATTTATTCCATAAAGTCAGAATTATGATCCAATTTTCAAAAGTTTGAAATGACTTCCATCTGATATCTAAAAAGTTAAGAACTTCATCAAAATGCTTTAAATTTTCGAAACATTTCTGGATTTTTAACATACTGCAATTACCTTTGAAAATCTGTTTATAATAAAAATAATTTTCAGTCAGTATCATATATTTTGACGACTACATGAATAAAATATATTTTAAAATTAACCATTAAATTTATATTATTTAAAACTTTATATTATTTAAAACTTATATTACTTAAAACTTATATTATTTAGAATTTTAATCATTGGTATTAACAGATTATTTGCTATCATTTTATTTCTCTCAAATTCCATCTCATTTATTTCCGACCTCCAATATAAATTTGTAAAAATTAAAATTTATTTTTCGATGATCAATAGTAAATTTGATATTTAATCCTGTGTATAAGTACATATCATATTGTAAGACAGTCTAAAGAAATTCTGTTTTGTGTATAAAATTCACTTTTTCTGTTTTGTGTTCATAATTAATTTATAAATGTACTGTAATTCTTTGGAGACAAGAGTAACTGAATGAGTCATGGGTGAAATTTTTTCATTAACAATTTATAACCTCATCTAACTACCTCAGGAATGGTATCTAGGAGTAAAAACTGAATAAATTACTTCTGTATAATGAGTGTGTTTTATTGATAAAATATCCCACATGAAATTCTCCAGTATGAAACTGAAGAAATACTAAAATTTTACAATTAAAGAATTTTCATGATAGCAAAAACAAAAATAATATAAACAATACATTTATATCTTGATAGTTAGATTTCAAGAATCCTGTGAATTATCTCAATACATTTTTAATTCATCAGCCAGCAAGACTTAACACTTAAAAACAGATATAATTTAATCTATTTCAAAAGTGTAACACCAGCTAGCTAGGTATGAGAGACAAATTGCATAAGCAGTTAATAAAAACAAGCAATTTCGTTTTATGAAATAAAGCATTTTAATTCTTTTAAAAATTATGAACTATAGTATATAAAAGTCACATTTCGCACTTAATTAAACGATGATTATTTATTGATTTCGAAAACCTTCAGGAAAGTTCTTCGAAAGTTATCGTGAGTGGGCGAATTTAAAATGCTTTAAATCAAAAAAGTCAAATTTATAAATATCTCTAAATACTTACTGATCTCTAGCAGAGCATGTTGAGTTTTTAAAAATGCAAACCAAGATTTGAGAAAAATGAATCAGCAACAACATTTAACACAATATGGTAAGTTTTAATTTTTTATTGATGCATCAACACAAGCATGTATTAATCCAGACAAGTCGTAATATAACGTCTATAATTGAGAAGGCTTAAGAGCATCCTAATCCTCTCGTTTGATTAATATGAAATTTTCGCACAAAAAAAGTACCAATATCTTACGTAGACATACAGCTTGTCACTCTCACAAGAAAACGAACTTTTCTAACATTCCCAAAAGGATTTGGCATCTTTTTTGTACAGTTTTGATATACAAGGTTACCATAAAAGGGTTATCATAATATTCTATTTGAATACGGATATCGCCTTCTTGGCAGATTTTGGCATAACAGCATTCGAAACTGAATAATATTTATTGTTGTTCTCGTTAAAAACGGCATTTCCAGGCGTAATCTTTTCAAAAGTCGTAGATCTTCAATATTTAAAGGTTTATATAGTAGGAATTCCACCAAGTACGAAGAGATTTTGAATAAAAGTCTCCTTAAAATAGTCGCCATGTTAATCTCCATAGGGTTTCTTAGTTTTGTTCTCCAAAGGTCTCCAAGATGGCCACCTCACTCCGACCGCGTATAATTGAAGAATCCCTTGTGCTATCCCATTTTATTTCTGTTTTTATCGCCAACAAAAGGCACGTTTTCTTTCCTTTCTTTTTCTCTCTCTCTGTGTGTACGTCTTTATATTTAATTAAAAGCAAAAATAATTCTCTTAACTCAACAATAATTATAGCTTAAAAACCTCTACTGACCAATTTTACGAGCACCCTCACTCAAGTTAATCATCGCCATCATTGGATAAGCCTTTCGCCCAGGTACTCCGAAAAGAGCCATAATGGCGTAAGTTATTTAACAATATTTGGCGGTCCAGGTTTCGACCTTCCTCGGTCCGGATACGGACCGCGGTCCGACTGTTGCCGACCGCTGACCTAGGGAGTGGAGGTCGAATTCCCCACTTTACCTCCAATCTTAAGTTGCTTTGATCACAGTTCTTCTATTGGGCCCTTTGTATTCGATAAACAGGCGTGCCAGCTTAAATCCTCCGCAAAACGGCAACGGGATCATTAAGCTATAAGAGGGCGCGTAAGCTTCAATAGGGAATTCCTCAAAAAATGGGCAGATTACGGTTGCTCACAGGGAGATGGCGCGATATGGAACAGAGGCACGGATTTTTCATCGAGTTGTATGAAAGCGTGTGTTAAAAATTGTTTAACAAATTTTTGAGTTTATTGTGTGCACAGATGTGATGAAGTGCTTTCGATTTTAAAGAAAAATTAAATGTTTTAGAGAGATAAAGTGATTGAAGGCTGTTTTCATCACATTTTGGTTAGGAAGTTAGGAAGCTGACTTTGATTAGAGGACGGGACAGTCGACTTTGTGCCTTAGCCAATTTAATAGCGGCGGTGCGCGCTGGGGGTAGGTTGATTGCAGATGTAGATAAGGAGATGGCACCAGAGTTTGACGTTAAAGTAAAATACCCTATTGTAAACAAATTTATTGAGTCTGTTTGGGAGGTAGACCGCAAAACACGTGGACTGGACTTTGGGTGGTCTGAAGATGGCGCAAGGAAGGCGTGCAATGTGTAGAGGGGTTATCGAATCAAAGAAATGAAAATTTATGCTAAGTGGTGGATTTTTGAAAGCTTTCCTGAATGGATTAGGAGTTATGAGAAGGCGTGGACATTGTTGTGAAAAAATAAAATAAATAGAAGTCTTAGAGTTTTTTTTTTCGGAGATTCACTCTGCATGCGGGCCCGGGTTCCCTTTTCTCCGGTGCTTAGCATTGCAGGTGATGATGAGATTGTCTATTTTTAACTGTCAAGGAACAGTTGAGCTTGCCCGGGAGTTCCCGAAGAAATATGTCGTGTAGCGGAGCAGAAATCCGGTAGAAGTGTCCCGGTATGATAGTCATCTGATCCTGATACTAGAATTTGTTTTTACTGATGATGAAAATGTGGTTGCTGCCTTCACCGATAAATAATGTGAGAATAGAGGTGGAGAGAATTGCGACTTCACGATGGAATGCCAATTTGAGTCGTCCGGAGATGAAAAGAGCGGAAGAAGCAGACGATAGATGCCTACAACAGTATAAAGATTTTGAGTGCATGCTACCCGAGAAAGAAGAAAGGAGGTCCCAAGCCCGATGATGAGATCGTCACCCGTGTTCCAGTGCAGTTAGCATCCAATCGAGTGAGTGCCAAATCATTTGTCTTGTTCAGACCCAACCTCGAATTTTTGAATGATTAAGTGCGGGATCAATGTTTGTTCGGTTTTAGAACATAGATTTTTGAGAGATAGTAAGTCTTTGACTTAGAATAAATAAATTTATGCTCCCTGAATCCAAAAAGTATAGCATAAATGATTTACATCTCATTGAAGATAATTTAAAAAGAAATGCTAAAAGTAAATGAAAAACGAGTAGTGTGTGTACTAAGTTATTTTTGTTGATATTATTATTGATTTAAATTGTAAATAGTAGTGTTGTAAATAAATTAGTTTTTTTTTGTAAATATGAAAATTTAGTCAGTTATCCTTGTGTTTGTAGTTGATCTAAAGGAAGGTTTAGAAGCAAAGTTTGTTTGACCTGTTCGTTTGCCAAATTGTCTTGAACTTTGGGTTGTATTCAACCAAATAAATCTTAAAACACAACGCACACTAATAATTTCTAAAAATAAATAATTTGTACTAACCAAAATAATTTACGAATCACGCCCAAAATATATATATTTAAGACAGGCAACACGACAACAGATATACCAGCATGTTTTGCACCTGCTTGTACTAGTGGCTATCCATCGGTCTTAAAACGAAACAAAGATACTGGACAGAGGAATTCTAGTCAGTTTACTGCTCCTAAGGTAAGAATATTATTATTGTTTTGCTTTATGTAAGAGGTATAATAGTAAGAGAAAAATACAGTTGCTGCGTTTTAAGCGAAAACAAAGTTAAAACAGCTAAAATTCTGCCGGAAAGAAGCATGTTTTATTTTACAATCATCCGTATATCCCATGAGAAAAAAAGTGTTCACAAAGCTCCATTATATGTAAACAAATGCAAATAATTACTGAAATTATTGCTCTAAAGGAAATCGCTTAATCCACAAAAGTCGTTCGATTCTTACATATATAATGAAGTATTAGTGTTTGACGTTTTTCTTATTTTTAATTAAAAATTTACCTTCATTGGCAATTGATTGTAATTCATTTGATATGTTTGTGGAATGTAACAAGTTATCTGAGAGTGAATTTTATACCTGGCGTAAATTTTTCATTTTATAAATATACCTTTCGGTAAAAGGTTTTACTGATTTGGGAAATTTCTCTCCAATCATAGAAAATGTGAGAAGGGGGACCATGCTTTAGTGCTCATGTACCTGCCCTTTAAAAGTAAATGGGTCCAAAAGCTGTCACGCTTTCTGAGTACAGCGACTGCATCTAGTACAGTGCTCCATCATCTGACTGTAGAATGCATCATTCTACTTGAGCATTCTGGTTTTATTGTGGATGCTGTTATCAGTGATGGAGTATCATGGAACCATAACATGTGGACCAAATTTGGTATCGAATCAGAAAATTTAAGCTGCATTCATATTTGTGATCCCGAAAGAAGATTGTGGTTCATTTCTGACTTCCCGCATCTTGCTAAGAACATGCGAAATTTCATATCTTCCGATAAATATATAATATTATATTATTAATTTACTTAATATTATGTCTGTTTTAGATTTTCTGCATTTTAATGATGAGACTTCTATATTCTATGATTCTTTTAGACTCTTGAAGGTCTTATTGATACAAGATGTTGGGACACAGTTATGGAAATGGATAATCCAATGGGCTTCAATATGAAAGCTTGTCCCAATCCTTTTTGGAATTCATTTTATCCCAAATATTTCCAGAAGTTGAATGAGAAATTATTAACATTTTCTCATTATGCGCATGTGTTTTACATGTAAAGAAACAAAAAAAATATTCTCAACTCTGCGCTAACGTTAAAAAATTATGAAAACTATCAAAATTATAAATCTCATTATTTATTATTAAATTTTAGCTTTTATTTTATATTACTTATGAAGTGAATTTTTCTACTCATTCGATAATTTAACTGAATATATTTTATCATACTATTAAAATTAACTATCATACTAAATTTAACTGTATTTTTATTCAATTTGTAAAGTTATTCTCTTTTCAATATCAATGGATAATGTTGTCAATATCTGTAAAACTTGTCATGTATAAATTTTTGTTCAAATTTGTAAGAACTGTGAAGACACAACTCAACTCGACTCTAGTTTTAGTGGCGAGATAAGAAGAAGAGATGCGGCCATGTTGGCTGACGTGAGGAGCTGCATATGACAACTGAGTTGTATTTTCAATTATTTTATATGTTTGTGAAATGTGCTGCTTTAAAAAGGAATTAAAGTTTAGCAGCTGAAAAGAAGACGACCTTTTTTTGTGTGTGTCTTCAAACCTCTTTCACCGCCTTTACCCACTAATCAACAAATGTTTGATTCGCAAGAAATATTCTGCAAAATCTGCGAACCAAATCACAGGAGAATTAATTACCTAAAGATAGAATCTCTCTGACTCTCCCATTTGTTGACTGTGGCGTCGATTTTGTAGGCCCAGTATTTATATAAATTTGTCGAATGACAATAAATTGGAAAAATCTTATATTGCTCTTTTCACGTGCGCCGTCACAAGAGAGGTTCATCTCGAATTAGTTTCTGTGTTGTCAATTGAGTGTTTTCTCCTCGCATTTCGACGATTCAAATCGAGAAGAGGAAATTGCAGTGTTATTTACTCGGACAAAGCTAAGACATTCAAAAGTGCTAATAGAAAGTTTCAAAATTTCTCTGAAATATTGAAAGATCAAGAATTCCAAGATTACATTGCAACAAAAGAAGTAACTTTTGTTGCAATGTAATCTTGGAATTAAGAAATTCTTCGTTGAACACGCCCCATTGTGGGGAGGTTTTTGTGAACGTCTAGTGAAATCCTTAGTCTAGTGAACGTCTAGTGAAGAGCTTACCACAATTTTGACTGAACTATAAAGTCTAACTTTACTATAAGTCGAATTTAACTTTACTATAAAGTCTGACTTTACTATAAGTCGAAACTATAGTAAATTTAAGACCTTTGACTTACACAAGTGGCTTGGGCGAACCAGAGCCATTTACACTGGTTAACTTCCTTCAACTTGAAAGAGATAATTTAAATTTTCCTCTACATTTTGCCGGATTAGAACATAAAATTTTTACTAAAGAAACTTTATTAAGAAGAAAACGTTACCAAAGTAAATTATTGACACAGCTGTGGGTCAAATGGAAACAACAATACTTATTGAATTTAAAATCAGCTCATCATTTTAAGACCCTAGAGCTCCATAAAACCTTGAAAGTTGGTGATGTCGTGCTTACTGATGTAATATCGAAAAAGAAACACCTCTGAGATCTAGGAGTAATCGAAGAAGTACTACCAGATCGATACGGTAACATTCGACCATGTGTTGTGAGAAGCGCAAGAAGACTTTTTAGAATACCAGTACAACTATTATTCCCTCTTGAAATGACAGATTCGTCAGACAATGATTGATTATTATACAAAAAAAAAGTCTTAAAAACTTTGATAAGCTTATAGCAAAGACTGAGATTAAAGTATCCTTTTTAATAAATTTGATTTATTTGCTTATTTAATAGATATCATAAATATTCTTCATAGCGCTTCAATTACTGTGGTTATGCAAGATATTTGTTTGTTTTATTTGTTAATTGATTTAATGTTATTCAACATGTAAATATCTATGCATAACCCAAATATATTATTACCTTTTTATTAACTGCATTTAAAATGCAACTTGATGTTTTTGTACTATTTTACTTTCCATCTTTCATTATTAATTATTAGTTATAAATAACTCATCTGTATAAGTTTGGACATTGAAAAGTAATTTTCATTAATAGCATTTGTTAAATATAAATTAAATGGTATAATTATGTATATGTTGTTTTGTATATAATTTGTAACTAAAATACCCTTATGTAGTTTCTGTGTTGTTCAATTGTATTTTTTGGATATAGGTGTCCGTTCTATACAAAAGCTGAATCGTCTCTGCCCACGTCATCATTCGAACTACGCAGCGTTTGACCATGTGACGACGCAGAGTTTGACCATAGTGGGGGTATTACTTCGCCCACTTGCCCAACGACGAAGAATTTCTACTAAATTTATCCATAGTAAATTGTATATCAAGCATTATAATAATGTATTAATAGTGTATGTTGTTAATTTCAATTCTTTATAATTAAGAAATACTTTTTTTCTATTCAACATATTTTGTGGCTATGGCAAATAAAGATACGTGTCTGAGCTAAAGCGATCATTTTTTTAATCGTTCACAGGAATAAAATATTTCCAGTTAACTTTTCGAATTGAAATTAATGATTTTCTCTGCGCACTATTCGTCAAAAACATTTAGTATCTGTTAATAATTTTTTTACTATAAAAACTTCATAAAACTGATGAATATGCTGGAACCTGAATATAGAGTTTAATCACTATTAAGTTAGTTGTCGTGTTGCTCGTCCAAAGTTATTTGATCGGGCGTGATTTAGTTGGGGTAGTACATTAACTATTTATTTTATAAAGGGGTAGTTGGGTGCGTTGTGTTTAAATTATTTGTTAATAACCCAAAGTTCAGGACGTAGTTAGCAATAACGAACAAGTAAACTGAAAAACAATGATAACAATTAAAAAGAGAACTAAATAATTTGAAATTAAACTTGATTTATTTACAATTTGCACATTTATACATATTATCTTAATTATAACTTTCGTAAACACACCTAGCCATACACAAAATCAGTTTCTCGTCCTTTTAATATAAAATTTTAAAGATTACTTTTCAAAGGAAAACAAGGGAGCACACAATAACTATCCAAAACGTAGAATACCAATTATATCTCCTATTAACTATCTCTACACCTATTCGTAAACCAATAGCCAAATCAAATACAAACATCAACCAAAAGAAAAGGACAGATCTAAACAAATGAAATATTTTGACTCACTCGTTGAGTTGCGTTCCGGTATATTTGTAGGTCGACTTCCGTTTATATGCCGGGGAATTCTCTTGCTTCTATGTTGTTGAGCTTGCTGCTGCCTTCTATCAACACACGCACACACAAAATATTTTATTTCACAATTATATTTGGGGAACTCAAAATTCGACCCAACGCAGTAGAACACAAAATCTTATGAGGCAACGGGGAACTGTAGCTCGACCCGATACGCCAAACTCAAAAAGGGAGTCTCTCCCTGAGAGATCTGAGAGCTTGCTATTATAGAGAAAAGGGGAGAGAGCTCTTTTAAATTTTCCAAACTCCCCAATTTATATTATTTCAACACCCATTCTTCTTTCTTGACTCCTCCTTCTAATTTCTTTTCAACCATTCCCGATACTACCAAAATTTCATTTGCCTGCATCACTTCAACTTTCTTTAATTGGCCGTCGCTGCTTCACACACCGAAACCGTACGTAAAACCTCCCAAGTTGCTTGTGGTTTTCTCACGCCGCCGTCTTAAATTCGAAATGCAAAGCCCTTTGTCGTATAATGTCACTTTTGGAGACACCCCACTTATCTGCGTCTAGCGATCTAACTTTCCAAGCTGACCGCTTCGCTCTTCCACATCAAAACACCGGACCGCTTCGCTCTTTAATTAGCATGCCGCTTCTAGCCATCGTTTCCAATTTTACAGTTTGAATGTAATGATGAAAGCCTTCGAATTAACTTATTCTTCTAATATTTTTATGATATTTTTCACCTATTCGAAGGCGCATCATTACATTAATTGATATAAATGAGTTTTCATTGTATGATAAACAATGTTGTCACTAAAAATGATTATGCAAAATTTATTGTGTAAAATTTGTAAAAAAAAATAATAATAATATTTTCAGATCTTTTTACTGTACAATGAAACCTATACTTTGTGAAAATTAAAAAATATAGCTAGTTTGTCCCTGTCAATGTGAATTGGGTATTTTTATTTTTAATTCGCTGAAAAATTTTGTAATCGGTATTTTACCAACTTGAAGGTAATTCCTGAATATGCTGGAACCTTAATATTGTGTTTAATCACTATTAAATTAGTTTTGATAGGAAAAAAAGTTTTCATCGTATGATAAACAATGTTGTTACTATAATTGTTTATGCAAAATCCGTTGTGTATAATTGTTTAAAAAGAATGATATTTTATGATCTTTTTACTGCAAGAACACTGAAACCCATACTTTGTGAAAATGCAAAAAAAAGGCTGATTTCTCCTTGTCAATGTGATATGGGGTTTTTTCTTTTAAATTCGCTGAAAACTGTTTTATGCAGTTATTTAACAACTTGACGGTTATACCTTCAGTTTTATAAAGTACTAGCTGAATACCCGTGCTTCGCTACGGAGTACATTCAAATTAAATACAACGGTCAATGTATGCAATTAATGCCAAAAAAGAACAAAATAATATGTTTATTATAAATACAACGATCAATGTATGTAATTAATGCCAAAAAATCAAAAATACATTTATAAAAAATTCGTATAGACAAAATAATGTAGAAAAAAATATTCAAATTAAATCTAATAGAACACATTTAATATAGTGCAGTTATAGTGCAGTTTGAGGAACATTTCTTTTACTGTATTTTAATATTCTTTTTGGATGATGTCCGCATTAGAAAGAAGAAAAAAATATTTTTATGTCAATTTATTTCGTTGTTATGCACGTGACGTAAAATTAATTTAAAGTACCACAAAAAGAAAATAAACCACGAGATCAGCATTTAATAAATTAGATTCTAAAAATTAATCTTTAAAAATTCGCTAAAAATCAGAAAAAGGAGGCAAAGATTCGAAAAAGATTTCATTTTAAAGGAATTTTTATGACCTTTCTCGTGATATAAATTTTATAATCCCTCGATTATTATTTTAAATGCAAACTTTAAAAAAGTTACAAAAACAGCTTAAAAATTTAATTTTAAGAATTCTAAGAAGAATTTTTCAAAAATCTTTCTTAGTGCACCCCTACACTATAAGAAGAATCGGTATGCAAACTTTCAGCCCTTTAGGTCCAGCGGTTTCGTCTGTGTGTTATCTGTTAGTCAGTCCGTCAGTCAGTCACTGAATCGTGCCCCTACCTTTCTTTCTACTGATCAGATATACATAATATATGGCCTATGTCCATCTGGAATAATGTACCTTTCAAATGGAGAAAGAATTTTTCAAATAGGTGCAGTGGTTCCGGAGATTACCCTCCACATACAAAATCCGCTCTCTCTTTATATATTAGTATAGATAATCTGAGATGCTTTAAATGATTTTTTTTCCAGAGGAAGATAATTCAAAGTATTCTGTGATTAAATACTGGATTGACTTCCTATTTTATTAGTCCTGAGTAGAAATATAATTAAAAATAAATAATCCTACAGAGCTAGATAAATACAAGAAGAATACAGACAGAAAACAAACAGAAATGAAGCACTCAGGGCTCCACGCACCAGAGGTAAGATTCTGTAGTAGTGCCGGAACTGAACCATAAAAAGACATAGAGGTAACCGACTGGTCTCGTCATCAGGGAGCCTAACTAAATCAGTTACCTCAAGGGGAACTTTCTGAATAGGATGCAGGTATAACCAAAAGACATTCCAAGGCCCGGAGACTACTAGGGTAAACTAGGTATACTGGGGTAAAATTGGCTGTTGTTTCGACAAAACCGTCATGTACGGATTAGGGTATGTATGCATCTTTGGCTTTACATTAAGATTGTTTGTGTGCTTGCATGTACGGTGCGTTGAGCCCTTATGTAAGTTGTGCTTGTCTTTTCATTTTCTTTTGACTAAATGTTTCCATGGGGTCTCGGGGCCTTGGGATGTCTTTTGGTTATACCTGCATCCTATTCAGAAAGTTCCCCTTAAGGTAACTGATTTGGTTAGGCTCCCTGATGACGAGACCAGTCGGTTACCTCTATGTCTTTTTATGGTTCAGTTCCGGCACTACTATAGAATCTTGCCTCTGGTGCGTGGAGCCATGAGTGCTTGATTTCTGTTTGTTTTTTGTATTCTTCTTGTATTTATCTAGCTCTATTGGATTATTTATTTTTAGTTATATTTGTATATTTTCATTATGAGGATTTGAAGGTACTGCGCTATCTTTTATTGAAAAGTCTTAGGGTTTCTTTGCTAGGGTAGGTTTTAAGTTAAATTGTTTTGGCAGTCTATGCTCGCTTTTTAATTTTTTCTTTATTTGATTTGTTTATAATTTACGCCCTGATTAGAAGTTATTTGTGATTATTGATAGAAAATGTTACTTCTCTTTTTAAAGTCTGTTATGTATGATGTATTATTCATACTTTTGTGTAAATAAAACAACTCTTATATTACTATGTGTGTGTGTGTGTGTGTGTTTGTTTGTTTTGGTTAATAAGTAGTATTTCTCACAATTTTTTTCCATAAAAGATTTCCTTCACATTCCTTTTCTGAAATTTCTTTCCTTAAGTTTTCAATTATAACAAAATTGCGAACTCATTTATTCTGAAACTAATACACAATTATTCTGAAAAAGTTTATATAATGAAGTATGACTCATCATGTGTCAGATATTTGTCATCTCGTGTTTGGAAATTACACACTCTGTAGCTGCAGCTAGTGTGTGCTCTTAGGGTGATTCAAAACTCAACGTACAAATTTATAGGGGAGGTAGAAAACTCTAAAGCAAAACAGAGTGACATAGGAATGTATGACCGGAAACGCAAACCTTATCAGCTAGAGCAGAGCTCCGCAACCTTTTGTCTTCCACGGCACTACAACGTTTTTTCGATAATTCCGTGGCACATCACAAGTAAAAGCCTGCAAATACATAAATTACAATAATACGTATATGTTTTTATTTGACAAAAACACAATAAAATAGCTTTATGTATCAAGAAAATTATAATAATTTAAGTTTTATATAAATCATTTTGAATTGTGCACCAACACAAGAAGAAAAATATAAAGTTATAGTTATACAAGTAAAAAAAATTTTCTCTGTAAATTTTTATATTAAAATTTGTTTTTTGGTTTTTACTTAAGCCTAATAAATTAAAGTTAATCTAAACCTAACTAAAGCCTAATCTCTATTAATCGAAGAGATATTTGAGCTTGTTTTGATGAAAATATGTACGTCTTATATTTGGCTCTATATTAGAAAGAGCTACCCGAAGTTCATGGTGAAGACCCTTTAAACACGATTGTTTGTCATTTTTCATTATTAGAACCAGTGTCGAACAGCTTTGTTCGCATAAGAATGTTGTAGAAAAAAGGAGCAAAATTGCAATGGCCTTGTCAGAATTTTGTGGATATTCTTTCTTCACTGAAATCTAGAAATATGACACTTGAGCATATATACAATGTATGGCAACTACATGTTTTTGTTTTGTGTATAATTTCGACCCAGAGAAATTACATATTAGCAAAAAGTTAGCGGAATATTTTACATAGAAAAAATTTCTGAGTAATACGGTGGTTAATTTTTTATTATTACTATCGATAAAATCACCGCGGCACAGTCCAGATCACCTCGCAGCACACTAGCGTGCCACGGCACGGCGGTTGAGGAGCACTGAGCTAGAGGATAAAAGATAGTGCAGAAATGAAACGCCAATAATGGGTGAAAAAACTCTTTATTTACAGATACTTTACACTATGACTGTACGTGTACACGTTCAGTTTCACAACAACTGCTCAAAGTTCTTACCATCCACAGTTATGTACGCTTCACAACGGCGACGCATCGATTGTGGAACCCTTTCAAATATTCTCGGCATTTCGCGGAGGTTTGCAGCTGGGACGGAGATTCTTACGACGAGGTCGGTTGTAGAGTCAACGTGAGTCTCGTAGACAATAGATTTGAGGGTCCTATAATGGAAGAAATGCAGGCTAGATAAATCAGGTGATCGTGGTGGCCATGGACGGGTCCTACACGCCCAATCCATCTAGGTGCAAACGTACTGTTTAAGTAATCACGTACGACACGGTAATAATGAGTTGGAGGCCCATCGTGCTGGAACCACATTGCACGCCGAACAGACACTGGAACAATGTCCAGTAATTCCGGCGATATTTCCGGCCATCCAGTGGGGGTGGTAATAGTTGTGGCCCGATTAAGTTATCAGTAATAATACCCGACCATACATTCACTGAGAAACGTTGTTGGGCAGCATGTGGTCACATACATCATGGGTTGCTGTGGCTCCACACATGAACATTGTGCTGATTAATGATCTCTTCACGAGAGTAAGACAATCCCAGCTACAGAGCCCTCAAGCATCAGGTTTGCGTTTCCTGTCATACATTCCTATGTGATTCTGTTTTGTTTTTGAGTTTTCTACCTCCCTTAAAAGTTTGTACGTTGAGTTTTGAATCAGTTTGAATCACAGTAATAAGTTTTTGAAAATAATTTATCATTATTTACTCATTTCCTTTAATGAAGTTTAGCAAAAAAAGCTGTTCAAATATACATTTTGAAAGAAAATAAAAAAATGTTAAGTTGAATAAATGAATTCATATTAAATACGCAAAAAACTTGCTTTCTCTTGAAAAATATGAAAAGTTCATATTAAAGCATATGGTTTCCGTGTAAAGCTCAGGCCCTATCTGCGCGAGCGCCACATAGTGTCGGTGACAAAATGTGAGACACTTTTTTAAGACGGAGCTACTCCTCCTTCTTTAGCATCATGGACGAGATGAAGATGGCTACGGCAGGCTTCCATTGGAGGGTAAATGCTTGCGCAAGAGGCGAGGGGCTTCCACAATGACAGCTCCATCAGCCAGGAGCGCAGGACAACGTCCGGCCGAGCCTGATATCTAGGAGTAGTTAGGGGAGGGAGGTGGCAGAAACGACCCTGCAACGGTGAGAGCGATAGATCTCAGTAATAGCAGGAAACTAAAAACTCGTTTCCAAAACATACGGCTGCGAACATAGAGGACAAATTATCAACAAATCGGAGGAAGTATGGTAGCTAAGTAACCACCCGAAAAATGAAAACGAGAGAAGAGACAGCTTGACTGATCGATCCCCACCAAGTACGGAGGTGAAACTTCGCGGGCCGAAAAGGGCAGGACCTTAAAGTCACCACTAACGAATTTTGAGCGGAAGTCGAGAGAAGAAAACCAGAACTCCGAGAACAGTTATCTCCCTCTCCTCTTTTTCGAGGTGAGGAGCAGTATCCGGCCTGTAACAGCAGGGACCTGATTCGCTTTGCTGACGAAGGAATACTCGGGTCGTAAACCGGTTGTAGGGTTCGCGTGTTGCTCAGATGCAAATTTCTGGAAGCAGCGCTGTACATGCCAGCCAAAGTGAGTTCGGCGCAGGTGTTTGATCTATTTAAAGGGCACACGCTGAGTTGGCAAAAGTCCAAGACTTTAGTAGCGATACGGGAGAGAGCGAGGCAAGCTTGATGGAAGGTGATAGCGGTGTTTAACTGATAGAGCGTGTATTGGTATTTAGCCGAGGTGGCTGCACGACTTCGAGAATTAGCTCAGAGCCGAGGTGTACGTGTATTGTTAGTAAATGCCTACTCTGCCTGAGGGATTCATTGCGACATTTAGTTTCTTAGTACCGCGGGTTGCGGTACTGTTGTGTATTATTTTGGAAGCCCCAAGTCGGGCTATGTTAGTCTGCCTCTACGTAGAGAATAAAGGAGTTATTCAGAAGTAGCCCTCGTACTTTATAATGGGCCTGGACCGTTAGAGATATAATAAAAAGAAAGGAAGAACCACATACTGGCGCCCGACCATTTCGACCGAAAGAGAGGTGAGTGTTTGTACATTATAAAAAAATTGTGAATTGTGTTCTATAGTGCTGGGGAGTTCGCACGAAGAGTGCCAATGAAGTAGCGATTGTGTATGGTGTCATTCTATATAGTAAAACTCTAAGTTTTGTCTAAAAGTATAATATCTACGGCACTAGCATGTCAGCAGAGGAAGTAGCTCAGCTACGCGAACAGTTAGAACAATTAGCATTAAATGGCCGGGAAGAACACCAAACAGGCCAGACTGCAGGGTGGCAGCATTTGGCTAATTTTGTGGCCATGACTGCACCACAAAATGCTTGGTTTTCGGGGGAAGGATCTGTCATTAGATATTTAGAGGCAGTTGAGGAACATTGCGTCAGCTATCCTGCCTCAGACGCACAAAAGTTTGTGATTGCAAAAAGAGGGCTGCGGGGAGCGGCTAAGCAATGGTATGATGTTATTGGGTCCAGTGGGATCACTACATTTGAGCAGTTTGCTGAAAAGCTAAAGAAAACATTTCCAGAAGTAAGGGATACCCTTAAGTTGGAGCAGGAATTATATGGAGTATGTCAAAAGCCAGAGCAAACCGCGTACGAGGTGGTCATTCGGAAATGTGAGTTATTGAAGAAACTCAATGAGAACCAAACGGAAGAAAGGAAGGTTAAATTAATTACAGATCGATTAAACCCTAATGCGCAAGATTTTTTAGAAATTATCAAGCCCAAAGATCTAACAGAGCTAATTGAGGGGGTGATAAAGTACGACCAAAGACACCCACCGAGTATACGAAAAGCGGTTTCGGACAATGTTGGGGGATTTTATAGAAGGCCACAAATGGATAGAGGGATCCGACAGAGTGGAAATTGGTCATATCCTCCTAGGTATTATAGGCCACAGGCCATTACAAACCCTAGATACCCTGACATTCAGTATGAGCGCAATTTAAACTAGGGAGGGGCAACAAGAAGAGGGGCTCGTTGTCCAACACAGGTGGAAAAACCCCTAGGAAAGAAATTAAAAGTTTAACATTAAGAAATGTTGAGCTACCATATGTGGTTGTGCAGTTGGATCAAATCCCGGTGCGCAGTTTATTGGACACAGGGGCTACGAAAAATTTCGTAAGTAAGAAATGGTTTCGTGATACATTTCGGAATAAAACTGTGTATAGAAATAATCAGATCCAGGTTTTGTCGGCGCAAGGTAAGGATTGCACAGTATGGGGCCAATTTGCAGCCATGGTGCGGATTCAAACTGAAATACTCCATACACATTTTCATATAGTACAGGATCTGCAGGAAGATGTCATTTTGGGGATGGATTTTCTGCAACGGGCTAAAGTAGTTATGGATTTTGCGAGAGAGTCAATGTCCGTGCAAATGAATCAAGAAAGTAAAAAGGGAACGAAACAATTGGATATAAAGTGGGAAGACTCCGTTTTAACCCATAACCAAAAAGAAAAATTAATGCATGTATTAGAGGGCTTTTCCGAACTTTTTTCTGAGAATCCTGGATTAACTCATGTTAGTACTCATACAATCGATACGGGCGAAGGTACGCCAATTAAATGTCGACCATATAGATATGACCAGATAAAAGAACGGATCATCGAACAACATATTGAGGAGATGCTCAAGCAAAATATTATCAAACCCATTAGTAGCCCGTGGGCAAGTCCAATAGTGCTTTGTAGAAAGAAAGGGGATTTACCGTTAACAGACCCTAAAGCATGGAGATTTGCGATTGACTATCGCGCATTAAATAAAATTACTAAGTTTCCGGCCTACCCGATGCCGCTAATCGAAGACATCTTACATAGTTTTAAAGCAGTTAATTATTTGACAACTTTGGACCTGACATCGGGGTATTATCAAGTAGCGGTGAATGAAAGCGACATACCAAAAACGAGCTTCATTTCAAAAAATGGGTCGTATGCCTTCGTGAGGATGCCTTTTGGGTTATCGGGAGCCCCCGCGACTTTTCAACGTACGATGGATACAATCCTCAAACCAGTGTTAGGCCAAAATGTATGTGTTTATCTGGATGATATTATTCTATCCTCAGAAACATTTGAAGAGCATACCGAGCTATTAGCGAAGGTATTAACATTGATAAAAGAAAGTGGGCTCACGGTAAATTTGAAAAAGTGTAAATTTGCACGGAAAGAGCTGCAGTATCTTGGGTTCAAAATTACGCAAAATGGGAGAGAAGCTGACGATTCAAAAATTCAAGCGGTAAAGGAGTTTAAGATTCCGAAATCAGCACGGCAACTTGCATCGTTTTTAGGGCTGTGTTCATATTACAGAACCTTTATCCCATCATTTTCAGAAATAGCTGAACCATTATATATGCTTCGTAGACAATATACTAAATTTCGTTGGTCATCAGAAGCGCAGGACGCGTTTGAGAAATTGAAAGCTGCCCTGATTCAAGCCCCAGTACTTGGTCATCCAGACCCGCAAAAACCTTTTATAATACATACGGATAGTTCAGCAGTGGGAATTGGCGCAGTGATGTCACAAGAAGGGCTACCCATTGCATATGTATCCCGAACGTTAAATGCAGCAGAAAGAAATTATACCACAACAGAGCGCGAAATTTTGGCAATTGTGTTTGCGGTGAATAAATTAAAGGGATATTTTACAGAAAAGCCAGTAGTGATTTATACCGATCATGCAGCACTCACGAAATTATACACGGGGAAAAATTTAACCCCAAGAGTTATTCGCTGGGCACTTAAGCTGCAAGAGTATAATTTAGATATCCAGTTTAAAAGTGGGAAGGAAAATAGGGTGGCTGATGCGTTATCCCGCGCACCATATCATACTGAGTCGGGTCAACTGCGATGTGCACTACTCACTACAGCGGTGTTGGAAAATTGAGAGAAGTTGGCGGCCGAGTTAGAAAGGGATCCAAAGTTTGCAAATATCTACGCTTATTTGAAGGATCCGGCCAATTATCATCCCCCCAATAAAATTGAAATTCAAAATCGTAGCAAAAACTATGAACTCATCGACGAAATCTTGTTCTATACCCTACATCGAAACGAGTTTGGGGAACTTCGACCCGTGATTCCAGAATCTATGAGAATGGAAATATTACATGATTTGCATGATTTGCCAATTTGTGGCCACATGGGAATCCGAAAAACGTTTGCGCGAGCAAGAGAAGCAGTATATTGGCCTAAATTGAAAGAATGGGTCACGCAATATGTTCGAAGCTGCGACACATGTCAAAGAATAAATTATGTGAATCACAAGCCTGCAGGGTACCTCACAAACATTGTAGCGACATTTCCTAATGCTATCGTCGGAGTGGATTTATTGGGACCATATCCCAGAAGTGCCCATGGAAAGTTTAGATATTTGTTAGTGATCGCTGATCATTTTTCAAAATGGGTGGAAATTGTACCCCTGAGGCGCGCATCAGCTCAGGCAGTCACAAACGCGTTCATGCAGAAATATGTGTTTCAATATTCTGCACCAGTACAATTAATTAGTGACAATGGCCAACAATTTGTAAGTAAGATATTTGAGGATATGTGTGAAAAGTTAAACATAAAGCACTGCAAAATGGTCACATATCGAGCGCAATCTAATATTGCGGAGCGAGTAAATCGAAATATTGTGCGGATGATCGCAGCTTACATTGAGAAATACCACCAAAATTGGGATAAGTATATTCAAGAATTTACTTATGCACTTCGCACGGCTCAGCACGACTCCACGGGGAAAACACCAGCAGAAGTTTTTTTGGGACGAAAATTAATGACACCCTTAGATCGAATGTTTTTTGTACAGCAGCGAGAGGTTGAATTTCAAATGAAAAATATAGAACAGTTATTACACGAAACGCGTAAATGGAATGATGCCGCTCGAAACACCCAAAAGAAATACTATGATACCAAAAGGCGAGAAAATAATGTTCAAGTTGGAGATTGGGTACTCATAGCAACACACCATTTATCTAGTGCTCAAAAGCATTTTGTAAGTAAATTTGCACCAAAGTTTGAGGGCCCATATCTAGTGCAAAGTTCCCGAAATAACGTTCTGACGATTCAAAAGCACGGGAAGCAGATCGCGGTAAATGTGGATCAGTGTCGAGTGTATATTAATCGACAAACCATGGTGGATTTAGATCAGAAATTAGAACGAAAATCGAAATCTACACAAAGTTCTGAACTCCAGGGTCAAAATGAAGCAAGCCCCTCAAAATCGCAAAAACGTGTTGCAGACACACCGATTGAGAATTCCGGAAAGAAAAAACAGAATCCGCATTTTCAAAATGAAGCAGGCCCCTCAAAATCGCAAAAACGTGTTGCAGACACACCGATTGAGAATTCCGGAAAGAAACAGCAGAATCCGCATTTTCAAAATGAACATAGCCCTCCACAGTCATGCTTGAAACGGAAACATGAAAACGGAGATCAGACAGCAAAAAAAGTCCAATTTAGAATCCCAGGGCCGCACATAAGGGGAAAACGAAAGTTTTCAAACGGTAATGCAATTCCAGAAAAAAAATGCAAGAAGAAAGAGGGTCCAGCAAAACCCTATTTTTACACATCCAAATTTAATCCAAGGAATGTGCGACGAGAAACAATTGGCCGGAGAATACCGACCTGCAGTTATACAGATCAAAGTTCAGGGCCCACACCAGGACCCCCGAAATCCAGCAGGCATAACACTCAGAAGCAACCGCCTCAGAAACGGCAGTTGGCAGACGGTGTATCGGGGCAATATGAAAAACAACCACGGTACGAACTCAGAAAGAGAAGGGCGAAGACGCAGATGAGTACTTCGCAAAGGAAACAACGCATTTCAGCGGTTATTCCAAACAATAAACAACACCGAAAAGGCAGAATGGCTTCGGGAAAGTCTAGACGGAAGCCTCAAATCAGGAAGGAAAGATTTAGGCCACATTCTGATGTTCGATGGATAGCTTGGTTGGATACAGTGCGAGCCCAGATGTGTGGTGATGTATCAATTCAACATTATTGATTTTCAGTTTGGAGCCGGACCAGAGTCTTCCAAAGTCGAACTTTTTTTTGTGAAAATACATTAATAGTAAAATACCTTGGAACGCAGCTCTGATATTTTGAGTAATCAGTGCTATGAGTCTATAATGATATAATTGATTTTGTTATACAATCTGAATTCTGATTGGTATGTAATAACTTTAATGATGGCTTTGTAATAATTTTTGACGCGAGGTATTTTCAAAAAAGTGTCATGTGGAACTCTGGAATTGTAGTAAGTGAAACTTGTGATAAGAATGTAATTTTATGGCATAAAAATGTAAAATTTTTGAGTATATTGTGATTCTAGTGCATAAAAATGTAATTTTTTTTTTTAGGAATATAATGTAATTTTGTATCAAAGTTTGACTTGAATGTGTAATATTGCTTGCGAGATATTTGATGTTGAATGCGTATTTCGAATTGTAATAATTAAGGTTAAACACGTGTCGTCACTAAGCTGTAATATCCCCTCTCGCAGAGCGATCAAGGTCACACAGAGGAATTTGCAATTTAACCTCGGAAGAAAACCATGGTCTCTTAAATTGTAAATCCCCAACGGCTCTCTGACACGGGCCGACACATTTAACTAATTGATCCCTAACAACACTAGCGCGCGTTACACATTCCACGCACAAACAGATTGCTTTAGTAGTATAAATAGATATATAGATTGTTTTGTTAGGTATTTGTAGATGTATTAGAATTGATAAATATTTACATGTATTGTATTCAACTGACTGTACATAGCAGACATTTCTTTACATTTCTGACATTTGTGATGTCATGTCTGAAATATTTTTTTTAAGTATCCTTAGAACTTGAAACTGAAAAAAAAAAAATAAGGCTTTTAGTGTCAGCCTTGCCTAGATTTAAATGGCATTATATTGAGATCCCGGACAGAAATGATTAATGAACTAAATTTAGGTATCTTATATAACACAATTTAAATTCTGAAGTATCAAGAAAGTATATGCCTAATTTTCACTTTTTTTTACAACTAATAAAATGTTAATACTATGTTTTGTTTGTACAATTGAGAAAACTAACAAGTGAAATACAATTGAAAATTGAAATGTGCAACTGTTCAGTTAGAAATGCTTAGAAATTGAAATTGTAGTTTTAGAATGTTTAAGATTGCAGGTGAATTATATATTTTGGTGCAGGAATAAGGTTACTATGAAACTTGTATTTTGGATGTCTGAACGGGATTCCGGTCAGTCAGACATGAGTGCAGCTCTACGTTTAAATTAGATTATTTTTTGTTTAAGTAGACGGAGGTGTACTTGCAGTGAGGGATACCAGGAGGAAGAAGTGCTGGCTACAGAATGAGATGGACGCACCAGCAATTGCCAGGGAGCCGAAGGACAAGTTCCGATGAAATGCTGCCGATCACACTATACGGCAGAGAAGGGCTATTATTCATTTGAGTTAGTTTTTCCGGGATTCCAGCTATGGACTCCGAATTAAGAACAACCTGCCGATGATGAAGTGCAGAGACTTTTTGTAATAAACTTTACTTCTAGGTTATGTTACTCAAGACGAACGAATGTTAAAAGGGGTAAGGAATCAGTTCAGGCAGAGAGTAGTTTCTAGGGGAGTGTAGGAAATTGCATAGACTCCCAATCGCGTGGGGAGTTTTATTAAAAATCCGCGCCCGCACCCCGTTAAAGGGGTGGCGGTCTAAATTTTTTTGTTGGGTCAGGGAGAGTGTAGGGTTCGCGTGTTGCTCAGATGCAAATTTCTGGAAGCAGCGCTGTACATGCCAGCCAAAGTGAGTTCGGCGCAGGTGTTTGATCTATTTAAAGGGCACACGCTGAGTTGGCAAAAGCCCAAGACTTTAGTAGCGATACGGGTGAGAGCGAGGCAAGCTTGATGGAAGGTGATAGCGGTGTTTAACTGATAGAGCGTGTATTGGTATTTAGCCGAGGTGGCTGCACGACTTCGAGAATTAGCTCAGAGCCGAGGTGTACGTGTATTGTTAGTAAATGCCTACTCTGCCTGAGGGATTCATTGCGACCTTTAGTTTCTTAGTACCGCGGGTTGCGGTACTGTTGTGTATTATTTTGGAAGCCCCAAGTCGGGCTATGTTAGTCTGCCTCTACGTAGAGAATAAAGGAGTTATTCAGAAGTAGCCCTCGTACTTTATAATGGGCCTGGACCGTTAGAGATATAATAAAAAGAAAGGAAGAACCACATACGGTATCGAATGAAGTATGGGGTTCTGAATAGAATTAATACCTCCATGAAGCTTCCAAGAAAGTTTCTTAATTTCAGTTAGAGAGGGCTTAGTCTTGATGTAATTATCAAGAGTACCGTTACTCATGTACCACTCCACAGAAGCGCAATCGCGTAGGATTCTGTTTTGAATTACTTGTAATTTCTTGAGATGAGTGATTGCTCCGGTGCCACAAACAATAAACCCTTAAATCATGACAGGTCAAAGGAAGGCTTTATAAAGAAATAACTTGATTTTTACCGACAGCGACTTTTTCAAGTCAATAGACAGCTGATATAATCCTGTGCATCCTTTGAATTCTGAACTAGTTCTTTCATATGTTGGCGCCAGGTTAATTTTGAATCAATGATAACAAAAAGGTACTTGTAAGAGTCGGCTCAGGGAATCCGCTCTTGATCAGGAATGAAGTTATTGTATGGGATGATAGAAATACCCGAGAAATACACGGCTGTACCTTTATCAGTGTTAACTTTAATCCTCCACGTGAGAAGCCATTCATGATATGCATTTAAGCAATGTTGTATCCTCTGGAGCACAATGTGATGGTGCCTGGGAGTAATAATGGAGGTATCATCGGCATAAAACGCTAAGTCGACGGTATGATGATTAAGCATATCGTTCACGTAAATATTACACATTTTAGGTCCGAGTAGGCTGCCTTGTGGAACCACACTTTTAATGGGACTAGGAGAGGAAATACTATCGCTGACACGAACCGAAAATGATTTGCCGGAAAAATAATCACGAAGAATTTTTGTTAGTTGGTAGGGAAACTTGAGCTTAAGGAGTTTGATGATAAGATCGTCATGACAAATTCGGTCGACAGCTTTAGCCTGGCCACACACCGAATGCAACAAAACATTGCGCAACGTTTCTGTTTCTGGCTTTCTGTATCGGACGCATCGTCTGCAATGTAATCAAAGGAGAGTGCTGCACACCGGATGCAACATTGTTTTGAAACACGTCGCGTCATTTCGGAAACGTTGTTGCAACAAAAGTGTATGCTTTTATGACCGATGTTTCTCGACACACAGCTGGTGAAACATTTCATCTGCGCATCTGCGGGAACACGCGCATTTTATTTTTATTAATGCTCCGTGGTGAGGACTTTTGCATTATTATAATAAAAAGAGATGGAGGTTGATGCTGACAAGGTGATAATTCTTGTCCACGCAAGGCCAGAAATTTATGATTTTAGAGCAAAGGACAACCACAACCAAGATGTAATAAATAAAATTTGGCAAGATATAGCTGAGGAATTGAATGTTCCAAGTATGTACCACACCAATTTATCACATTTAATCGAATAAACCTTGCCCTCAAGTAATCCAAACACCCCCATTTTTTTTAAGATATTGGTAAGAAAGAAAAATAGCGTTGCGTCACTCAGGGCATGCTCTAGGGAAGCGCAAGCAGGGCATCTGCCCAGAGCGGCAAAATTGGTACAAGGAGAAAAAAAATTGCGCCTACGTTGTTTTTTTATTGATTTATTTAAATATTTTATAAGATATGTTTTCTTAGATTTAAAAGTAGATACTTAACTATATATTTGTCTTTCTTTTGTTATTGCTCTTTATATTAATACGTTTACAAAACTAAAAAGCTTTTGTTATTCAACAATGTTATTAAAAGTTATTCCGTAATGTTATTAAAAGCCTTTCTTCTGGAGGTATACTCTTCCGGTAGTTGGTGTTGTTTTTCCGAATCTTGTCTTCAACAAGTCCCAAGAGATAATCAAACGTAGGTATGCTTAACCTACAATAATTGTAAAACTTATCTGGGTCATTTCTAAGTTCTTTAATAAAACTGCCAATGTCTCTTTTTTTATTGATTGGATGAATCCAACAGCTTCTTTATGGTTTTTCACCGAAACATTGCATAAATTGCCACAAAAGAATGGCAACTTCTATTTCCTCACTTGCCATATCACCCACAATTATGACCAAACTACTTTCCTAAACCTGAACACTTCCCTCAACAAAGAACACAATAATGCAGGCCTCTTCAACTCCCGTGTTCTTACTACTAATGAAATGTCAATTCAACCTAGCGTTGCGAGTCAAAATGTATCACCATTTTCCACGATAAAACATTTTGGTTGCGCAACGTCTAGCAACAGAAACGTTGCGCAATGTTTTGTTGCATTCGGTGTTTGGCCGGGCTTACTTATTTCTACGAATATGACTCCAGTCATTTGTTAGTTAGAACGGGCATCCTGAATATGTTCCACAAGACTCCATAGCTGATTCTGTGTGGAATGACGCTTCAGAAACCTCGTTTGTTCGGAGAGAACTATGTTGTTGTTGCAGAACTCTTCAAGTCATCTGACAAGGACATATTCGTAGACTTTAGAAAATAATTAGAGGAGACTAATAGGTTGATAATTAACTGGGTTAGTCGGTTCGGATCCTGGCTTATAAATGGGGAAGACAATAACATAATTCCAACAGCTAGGGAAGTAGTTTAGTTTCAAGAGACTATTTATCAAGCATACTAGGTAGACAGACTATTATTTAGTCGGAAGGTATTTTAGTTGAAAGATTATCTGGGACAAGTGCTTTATCCTTTTTGAGCTTTTCAGTATCACATAAAATATCGGATGGATAACTGTTTGTAATAGGGTTTAAATTATTTAAAACGTGCTTTTGATTATTTATCTTAAAATAAGTTGATTTCATGAAAATGGAAAAGCACAACATGCGATGATTTTTTATAGCGTAAATAGCTAAAACGTTAATAATTTTCTTAATGCTAAAAGAACGATAAATACTTCTCATAGTTACTAGTCGTGGGGTGCTAATTATCCCCGAATCCTCATTTCGAGAATCGGCTTCCTCGAGACAGAAATCTTAAAACCGGATCCAGGTTTCTTCCCTGCATAAGTGGACAGGATTTCTAATGTACGTCTGGCTTCGGTGTAACTGAGACATATTTGAAACTGATAATATTATAAAATCAGAGTTGCTGGAAATTACACGAAATCGCTTATCTGCAATGTTTGAGTCATCTTTACGTCAGTGAATGAGGATAGGACCAGCACTAATTTTCCCTTTTATCAGCGTTTCTGAAGCCGAAAATTATGCAAAGAGTCATTACCTGGATCTCCTCCACTAACTTTCGAAATGGATAAGGTCGAACATCCTAGAGTGGCTGGCAGCGCTGTTTACAAGTCACGGGCTATTAAATTAGTTGTTGAGAAAACGGATTAGATACTCATGAAGTAACCAAGGTGAACGAGTTCCCACATCAACGGTTTCTTTTACGCTCCTTATTTTCTTTTGAAAAGTTTTGTAGTTTGTATTTTGTATTTTGGCAGTTGTTTTTTGTATTATAATTTTTAAAGAATTTGATGCATAAGTTGAATCTATCTATATAATAACAGCTGAAGGTAAACAAATGTTAGTTTGTTAGCAGAAAACGGGGACGGGCTAATCTCGCGAACCGAGCATAGCAGGATATCGCGACTGGTACCGATGGACGCGGTCGGACGAGACGCGTGCACTGGTACCATCCTCAACTTTCAAAACTTTAAACTTTTTAAATTATTCAATTAAAACCGCCGAACTCAAAAGAAGTGGGTAATAGAAACATGTCATTCCGGGTGGGCCAGCTCCTTTCCGTTTCGAAAAACTTCCACTATTTTCATGCATGCAAAATTAAACTTTTCCGCCCACCAGTCAACAAATTTGTTATTTCCATGTGTTCTACAACTCTTCGTCTTTAAGCATATGCACATTTTCAAAAAGTTAAAAATGTTTTTCACTGCAAACGAAGCTTTTTCCCCAAAGCAGTTTTCCGAATTTCACGAAATCGACAATTTTGATGGACAAATATTTCGGTTTTCTGCACCTATTAATGTCAATTTTATAATTTATCAGCATTTCCTAGATGTTCAGCTTCAAAAATATACGAAATACATTTAATAGAAAAAATGTTATCATTCTAAAAAAGCGTACTTACAAAACTCGCTTTTGAAATTTTCATCACTCATCGCCATTGTATCTTATGTAACTTGAATGCCGAGTTTGTAATTTTTCGACTTATTATTTTACTCACTAATAATTCCAGCAAATTCGTGAAATTTGTTTCTAATTAATGAGGAAGTGATGAGGATCCTTCCGCCACCAATTTTGAATTCCTGAGAACTGTCATTCTATTTTTTAAGCCCTTTTTCGCCCCATGAGATGTAATGTTTACATTCCGCCATGTTGCCAAAATAAAAATAACCAAATGCCAAAATAGTTGAGAACGAGTCATTTATTTAATAATTGAAATCCAGAAATAATTTTAAAGTACCAGAAATAATTTTAGTTTCAGGAAAGGAGAAGTTAAAACCTATAGAATTTTTTTCTAATAAGGCGAAACGTCGCAACGTTACTGCCTACGTCAGTTTTCTTCTGCTATAGATGACGTCATTATCGGGTGGCAGAAAACAGAAGCAGTTCCTATGCGTTTGCATGTGTTTTGGGACAATACCTTCATTTTGAGTTAAATAATTTAAGTTTATTTATAAAATTCCTCATATTAGTTGTATGTAACAGGTATTTTAACACTTTTTTTTTTAATATTTCGCAAGGTTTAAGAGAATATAATGAGAATGATTATTATTATGTTGAGATGTATAGATATCAGGATAAGTTACTTCAGGCCAGCGTCTTGTATCGTAACTCCAGTCTTCCTCTGTCAATAAATACGGGTCACATACTGAATAAACCTTTCAGGGCTGTACCTGAATGTTTAATTTAGTGATATACCTTTGTTTAGATACCGTATCTAAAGACTTTGCGTAATCTGAGAGCATTTTATTCAACAAGCTGTAAGAATGCTCATTGACCGCCATGTTAAATTATGCAATTTCTTGCCACTCCACGCTAAACAAGAAGTAAAATCTGCAAGAGTTGAGATGTGACATGCTGCGAGACATTGCCCTATTGATTGAGCTTCTTTTTTTGTTTAAAAAGCAAAATTTGAAAACGGAAATTTGAAAGAATTATTTCAAAAGCCAAAAGCCAAAATTTGAAAAAGGGAAATTTAAATCATCATTTCGTTTTTTAAAAATTCTAATGTATTTTTAAAAGTGATTAAACAGTTATCAATCTTTAAGAAATAAAACCATTTCATTTTAAATCGAAAATGCAACACATCGGGTTGCCATTCTTGAAGTAATGTAATAGCTGCCTGCTCATCTTTAGGCAAATTCCATATTTTAAAATCCATTACGTAAAAATACGGTCCGATTTTCTGATGGACTCTAAATTCATTGCAATTTAAAGTAAGCGTATTAAATTACGGCATTCCATGAAGTTTCGTTATCTCCATGACCACGAAAATTATATATCTTATAACGTCTCGTGATCCTTGAATCTCGAGATTTGCATATTTTAATATTGTAATTTACCAATCATTAGTGTCATTATATCGCGTTACTCTTCTCTCGCTGCGGTGATTTTTAAAAATGCGCCAAATTGGCGTCAAAACAATTGTAGTGCTTATAACGGAAAAGTACCGTTTTTAGGTATCCGACTACCTTTAAAACGTCGATTTTAACGAACATTCCGAAAGTGATTTTATTAATTTTCTTAAAGATTGTAAATTTGTGTTTCTAAATCTGCTTTTATTTTTTCTGAATGATCATTAGAAATGAAATGAGAGCGATTTAAAGTTCAGCAGCAGCTATAATTTCAATACAAGTTGAAAAATTTAATTATGTTTTCTGAAGAACTCATTTTTCATAAAAAATGCAAATAAATGTTGGGATATGTCAATGAAATTTTTCACGTATGTTTTTGTTAATATTTAGAATTCAATGAACTACAGATTTAGTTCTATGTATTTTATTTGTTGATTTATAGCTGCATTTATAGAAAATCTCATAAGAAATTGCTAAAATTTTACATGTAATTGCATATAATGATCTGTAATTTTTTTAGGTTTCGCGATATCGATTAGCTTTTAGTTCCTTACACTCAGGAGGTACTTATGTACATATTACAAAAAGAATTTGTTATATGCATAATTTTTTTTTCAGAGGTAGAGCCGTTTTTGTAAAAATTTGATGAATTTCGACGCAAATTCATAAATTTCGTTAAAAGTTGCACAGTCATGGTCTATTTTTCATCATTTTAGTGTTTTTTGTGTTTATACCCCTTCGAAAAATAAGACAGAAATTAACGGAAGTATTTTTTTTAAGTACTCCGTAGATAGTCGGATACCGTAAGCCTAAGTGCAGTCGAAAAAATGGCGTCGCTTAGGTAGGTTGCATTATTCTGAGTTTTTCGCCAAACGCGAAAAAAATCAGAAACCGAGCCAAATAGCGCCAAGCGGCACAGGATACGGAACTCTTCCCTGTCTTTCTATTTTTTAAGAACTTTTTCCACCATGAGATTTAATATTTACCTTCGGCCATGTTGCCGAAAGGAAAAATTATTTGTTGAGCACGAGTCATTTAATAACTGAAATCCAGAAATAATTTTAGAGTACCAGAACTAATTGGTACAGATTTCGCAGACGCACCGCCCTGCCAAGTTTGGCGATTTTGTGTATGGTGTGGTAACCGTGTGATTTTGACAAAATTTGGCAAAAGTTGAGGCGGTTAAGGAGCCAACGTTCTGGCTCCTGTAAATTCGTGACGTTTTTATCATGTGATTAATTCGTGACGGATGTATCACGTGATTTATTTAGACTAATTATGGGTATTTAATCGTTTTTTGTTGTTGCTTGGATTAGTTTGAAAGTTTTTTGATTGTAAATTGTTACGAGATTTATGATGGCGGCCATTTTCAGTGTGAAGGATGTTGTGAGTAAATACCAGGCGAAAGTTTTGGGTAATGTTAGAGGGCGTTATTCTTGTGATAGATATACGGAAGGGGTGGTAAATGAGTCACTTGTACATGGGTTTATTCATGCTGATCGAATGATATATTTCGAATTCTTGTGGGATTTGAAGTTTTTAAAGCCTGATATATTTTGCGTGAAATGTGATTTAAAAATGAAATTAAGAAAAAAGAATAATGTTTCTGATGGGTATGTTTGGGTGTGCAGAAATAAGATCGATGGGAAGGAGTGTGGTGCGCAGAGAAGCATACGGTTTGGGTCTTGGTTTTCGTGTAGCAAATTGACAATTATATATGCATATGTATATATATATATGGATAGATAGAGGGATAGAGACAGAGAAACATGCAAACATATATATATAGAAACTATTTCCGTAAAAGTTGAATAACCAATGCCGAAAAAGTGTAACAATTTCCCGGCAGATTCTATAAGAAATATGCGTACATCAGGAGCTTATTTTTTATGACTTTTCTTCACAAAGTCTGGGGCCCCAATCCACCCACCCACCCTTATTGGGTATTTATTTATATAGGTACTGGACAGTTTATTAGGCCAATTTTTCGTCAGGTTGGCGCCAAAAACTTTTGACGCCAACTTTTCGTCAAATATTTTTGTCGCCAATTTGTCGCCAAGGGCGGTGCGTCTGAGAAAGCTGTTCCAAATAATTTTAGTTTTAGGAAATGAGGAGTTAAAAGCCTTAGAATTTTTTCTAATTGAAGGAAATTTTTTGTTTAAAAAGCAAAATTTGAAAATGGAAATTTGAAAGAATTATTTCAAAAGCCAGAAACCGAAATTTGAAAAAGAGAATTTTAAATAATTATTTCATTTAAAAAAAATTCTAATATATTTTTAACAGTGATGAAACAGCTTTTAATCTTTAAGAAATAAAACCATTTCATTTTAAATCGAAAATGCAACACATCGGGTTGCCACTCAGCTAGTACTAATATATAAAGAGAGAGCGGATTTTGTATGTGGAGGGTAATCTCCGGAACCACTGCACATATTTGAAAAATTCTTTCACTATTTGAAAAGCACATTATTCTAGATGGACATAGGCTATATATTATGTATATCTGATCAGTAGAAGGAAAGTTAGGGGCCTAAATGTTGAGCTGATGCTTCACCTTTACAATTCTTCCTTTGTCAACCGTATTCAAGTAACCATAGCAACGCATCAAAAGATATTTTCATTTATTATCAGTAAAACATTTAACATATGAATTTTCTTTATCGACCATAGTCAAGTAACCATAGCAACACATCAAACTACATTTTCATTTATTATCAATAAAACATTTAATATTTTAAAGATTCAAGTTTAGGAAGTATTGATAAATAGAAAAAGGATCTTAGAAATTGGCAATGTTTAAGGGTTTCTTGAAGAAAATTACATTTGGAACTACGCTTTTTATTGGACATTTAAGGTAAAAAAAGATTTATATTTTATTAGCTATCAACTGGAAATTTATTGGCATAATATTACAGAATTTTATTTAACTTATAAACTTTACGTTTTTGAATTTATGTACAATTTTATGCACAATTTGCGTAAATCGAACTTGAATTATTGAACTTTATTCAAAAATCAGTGTGTTTCATTGAAACTGTGAAATTTATTGATTATTTCGAATAGGCCTATGTTTGTTCCTTTATAAGTGAAAAGGTATTGCTTCCATTGAGCTGAAATTTTGTATAGATATAATTGATAGTTCAGATTAAAACACAGGCATATTATTTTTTGAAAATCGGGCTTTTTTTAATTAATGTTTTAATGATTTTGCCCCTAAAAGTTGCTTATTTCGACAGCTTCCGCGGCTGTCCTCGCTGACAGGGAGACTATGGGGCCGAATGGTACCAAAATCGGCACACAGGTGGCCCCGGACACGATTCAGTGACTGACTGACAGATAACGCACAGACCAAACCGCTGGACCTAAAGGACTGAAATTTTGCATGGCGATTCTTCTTATAGAGTAAGGGTGCACAAAGAAAGATTTTTGAAAAATTCTTCTTAGATTTTTTTAAATTAAATTTTTAAGCTGTTTTTGTAACTTTTTAAAAATTTTTCATTTAAAATAATAATCTGAGGGTTGTAAAATTTATATCACGAGAAAGATCATAAAAATTCCTTTAAAACTAAATCTTTTTCGAATCTTTACCTCCATGTTCTGATTTTTGGTAAATTTTTAAAGATTAATTTTTAGAATTTAATTTATTAAATGTTGATCACTTAGTTTCTTTTCTTTTTGTGGTACTTTAAATTAATTTTACGTCACGTACATAACAACGAAATAAATCGATATAATTTTTTTTTTCTCTTTCTAATGCTGCAGACAATTGGACATTATCCAAAAAAATATTAAAATACAGTAAAAGAAATGTTCATCAAACTGTACTATATTAACAGTGCTATATTCTTTAGCATGTTCTATTAGATTTAATTTGAAAATTTTCTTTTACATTATTTTGTCTATACGAATTTTTTATAAATATATTTTTGTTTTTCTTTTGGCATTAATTGCATACATTGACAGTTATATTTATTATAAATATAAATATTTATTTTTTTGGCATTAATTACATACATTGACCGTTGTATTTAATTTGAATGGACTCCGTAGCGAAGCACGGGTATTCAGCTAGTGTAGTATAAAATTGGCAGTTCTTTAAAGATTACTGTGAATGGCTTGTTGTGCCATGATTATCGTCAATAAATTTTATTGTTTAATTCTTCACTCGCAGCGATGAACCTTTGACATCGGGTAGATACGGGCTATTAAATAAGTTGTTGAGAAAACGGATTAGATACTCATGAAGTAACCAAGGTGAACGAGTTCCCACTTCAACGGTTACTTTTACGCTCCTTATTTTCTTTTGAAAAGTTTTGTAGTTTGTATTTTGAATTTTGGCAGTTGTTTTTTGTATTATAATTTTTAATGAATTTGATGCATAAGTTGAATGTAGTATAAAATTGGCAGTTCTTTAAAGATTACTGTGAATGGCTTGTTGTGCCATGATTATCGTCAATAAATTTTATTGTTTAATTCTTCACTCGCAGCGATGAGCCTTTGACATCGGGTAGATGTGAACCTGATTGGAATTGCATTTATAAAGTAGTTTATTTTGTTACGCAACATTATTCTTATTTTATTTTTTTTGGCGTCCGCAAACAGGGCGGTTTATTGCTGTTGTTTGATGATTATATTTTTGCGGAACTGTTTCTTGGGTATGGATGTGTTAAAGCTTAAAAGAAAGCGGCAACGTACATCTTTTACTGTGATCTTGAAAACAGCTGAAAATGAATTGTCGAAAAACGATTGTCTTGTTGAAAAACTTCAAGTCATTTTGAATCAGATGTAAGCTAAATTTTAAAGATTAGGCGTAACTCAAGAAAGTATTTTGGACATATTGACCGATGAACGTGATTACTATAATGAATTTGCTGCAGCTGAAACCTATCGTAAGAATTTTTTGTCATTAAATGTTAAAATTGAAAATCGGATAGAAAAACTGAAATTTCCGATATCTAACCAGGCGATTCGAAGTAATGTTTCTCCTTTTGAGTCGATTAGTAGGAATAGGAAATTTAAGCTTCCAAAATTGGAACTGAAAAAATTCTCTGGTGAGTCTAGAAAATATTTAGGTTTTGGAGCCAGTATTCGAAGATTCACGAGGATCCTGATATCGCACCTGAAGATAAATTCCAGTATTTAGCCCAATGTGTGGTTCCGAACTCTCGTGCTACTCATCTGATCAACAGTTTTCCGTTTACTGCTGAAAATTATCCAAATGCTGTTGATCAACTAAAAGATCGCTTTGGACGGGAGTATTTGCTAGTGCATATATACATATGGGAGACTTATTGTGTCTTGTGGTGAAAAGTGCGGCTTCCGGACTTTAAATCATGATTTGGCAGAGCTATATGACAGTCTCGAGAGCAAGCTAACAGCACTGGAAAGCCTAGGACGGAAGAAAGAAAAGTTTGCAGATTTCCTGGTGCCCTTGGTAGAGTCATGCCTTCCGGAAAACATCCTACGTGCCTGGAAGAGGAGTAGAATTTCAGAAGAGGGGATGTCCAAGAACTCTAAAAGAACCCTTGATAATCTTATATGTTTTTTGCTCCACGAAGTGGAATCGGAGGAGATGATAAAAATAGCTCATTCTGGGTTTGGGAATCCTGCATTTAAACGAATTAGTAAAAATTTCCTTACAAATAATTCGCAGGTACCTACGACTGCAGTGCTTGTAAGTACTGATGAAAATTGTAAGGGTAAGAAAAATTTTAATTCTATTATTTGTGATAAGTCTAGATGTTCTAAAGCGGATAAAATGAGTTTACATTATAGGAAAAAGATTATTCAAAAGAAAAGAGCGTGTTTTGCGTGCTTAAGAATTGGACGTTTAAAATGCCAGTGTAAAGCTCATATGAAGTGTCACATATGTAATAACACTCATTTAAAATTAATGTGCCCTTCGCGGATTATGAAAGATGAAGAGAAGCGTACGGAAAATGATTCTAAAACTGACGATCCTCTCTCTAATAACAGCAGAAATAAAGGAGTGTTTTTGCAAACGCTGTACGTTAACATTAAGATTAAAAGTGAAAAGAAGAATGTGCGAGCACTTTTGGATTCGGGGTCCCAGCCTTCTGTTCGGGGTCCCAGCGTGGGGGAAAGAGTTGTTAAGCAGATGGAGGCGAATCCGATTAGCTATGAAAAAGCAATACATGGTTTACTTGGAGGGAAGGAGATGGAACTTTATCACAATCAAGTTTTCTATTGAAATGAGTGATATGGATGATACATTTAGATGTTGTTTTGAGGTCTTTTCCAAAAAGAAGATTTGTGGGTTCGTGCCGAAGGTATATGATTCCAAAATCTTAGAACAATTAAGATGTAGAAATGCTAGAATTACTGATTCCTTATGTAAGGATAATGAAATTGGTCTCCTGATAGGCGCAGATGTTATAGGGAAATTATTACCTACAGAGCTGATGGAATTAACTTCCGGTTTGACTGCTGTCAAAACAAAACTTGGACTGTGATCGAAAACAAGATGAGATGTGTAGTAAAAACAATGTGCTAACAGTACTTTCATTACATGCCAGTAATATTACTTTAAAAGACTTGTGGGAACTTGAAATTTTGGGCATGTCTGAAACCATTGAGGATATTATTAGGAGGGATGCCTCTTTCTAAAATGCAGTGGATTTTGAATCCAAGTTAACGAGACTTTCCGACAGTTGGCATGAGTTAGAATTGCCCTGGAAATATTATTCACCTAATATGCCAGATAATAAAAACTTAACTTTGGTACGTCATGAGAAAATGATGAGGCGTACTAAAGAAAACAACTATCTTAATGAATATCAATAAGTGTTTCGAGAATGGGAAGCTTTAAATATAATTGAAAGGGTTCTAGAAAACGAATTAAGTAATAGATGTCATTTTTTAGCTCATAGACCCGTCATTAAAACCGTTTTATCCCATTGTCCTATTTAAAGGACACCTGAAAAATAGCATGTGAAAATGAGTATTTGTTTGTTGCCAATATTTTATCAACTGGAACACGTAGTGTTATGTATATGCTTCTGACATCTTTAGTTATGTGTCCCTCGACCACCGCCCCCCTCTGGAAACTTTGTTTATTGCCCGCGGTAGTGGGCGTGGTATGAACCTTCTCTTTGCAGTTGCATAATTCCTATTCTGTTTACTTTGGACACTTGGCTTGGCATTTTTTATGTGAAAGTACTCTTTCTTTATCATCCTGTAGGTTAATCAAAGCTTTATTGTGATTAGATAAGTTGTAGCATATTATTTTTTAACTGTCCTCTAAATAGGACAGTAGGACGATACGCATACAATTGACGCGTTATTTCTAACCTTATAACTAAGAGTTTAAAAAAATTCCCGCGAAGCGTTTTACCCCTGCAGAGTCATGTCAATGCAAAGGTTTCTGAAGTTACAGAAAGTATTGGAACTATTAAATAGTTTAGATTCAGATGAGACCGATGTTCAAATTTCTGTACCAGATACCAGTGAAATAACTGACGGAGACGAGGGTGATGACAATGCGAGTAAATACTGGTGAGATTATTGTAAACGACGTTCCTGGGTCTCTGGAGAAAGAAATTGGAGAAAGTCTCGGGCCTGAATCGTCCACAAGCTCTGCAGTTTCGACAACAAAGCTCAGCCGAAAAGCTAAAAAACATCAGTCATCTTGGATAAAGAAGAAATAACCCCAATATATAAAATATAAAACACAGGCTGATTCAACTGCACACGACTTGCTGAAGCTGATGGAAGCTGCATTGAAAGAAAAACTCCAAGGAGAGTTTTTTGAGCAGTTGCATTCCAATGAAGTTTACGATCACATAGTAAAAGAAACTGTGCATGACCGAACCCTGGACCTGTGGTGTGGCAGGTAGAAGGTTTTAACCACTACTCCACTGGTCGTCTGCATTTTCTGTAGTGCCATTGTCTAAATTTCCTGACGTATTTATTCAACGGATAGATAGAAATCGTGACCAGGTATCGAGACAAAATTCCCTCGGCCATACCATACGAGTGCGGATATCGATTATTTACACGGTAGCAAACAAAATGACAGCGACCCTGTTTACGTCTGGATTTACCTACTAATCCAATATGAATATGCACACCAGAACGAAAGCAAACGTTCTTCGCGATCTGTAGACCGTTCTTAGGATCTCTTCAACGTGCAGCTCGCTGCCCTATTATTGTCAGTAGCTAAACGAAGTACTTTATTACTATTCCTGGCCACAGCGAGTGATGTTAATTGCTAAGTTGTCTGCAAAAACCTACAATAGAGAACGACAAAATACTACTGGTCGGGAATCTTACGAAACATTCGTCGGTATGTGGCCCACTGAAGGGATAGCGAAAGGAGGAAATCACCTCCGCAACATCCCCGAGCATGCTCCGACCCATGGCACCAGCCGACAACCCTTTTCTGAAATTGGGATAGATCTTCTAGGATGATTTCCTCTTACGACAACCATAAAGAGATGGATAATTGCATTAACTGATTATCTTACCCGCTTTACGGTCACCTAGATTATAGAGATAGCAAAATTGATCGCCGAGGAAATAATTCTGAAATACGGAGAAATCATTAACACTCCCCGACATGTTATCAATGTATGTAAATGTAGAACAGAAGAACTGGGACTCCATCTTACCTTTTGTCACATTTGCTTACAATTCGGCCAAAGAAGAAACTACAGGATTCATCTCATACTTCTTACTTTATGGAAGAAATGTTGTAACACCACTTGGTGTAGTATTTCCTACCTGCGGGACCGAATATTCAGCTAATTACATAGGGCGACTCATAACACAGGCCGAAGAAGCGCGGCAATTAGCCAAGCTCCATATCCTAAGGGCACAAGCCAAAGATAAAAGTCGGTACGAAGAAAGGCATCGGTAGCTAGCCTTCTCAGTTGGAGATCGCGTGTGAGTCTCCACAACTGTCCGGAAAATTGGGTTATCTGAGAAACTTATTACACGATGTTTTGGAACTCTATCAGGTCATCAGAAAATTATCGGACGTTACGTACGAAGTTGAACTCTGCGACTATACTAGCCGGAAGCGCTGGTACAAAGAGGTTATCCATGTATTACGAATGAAATCATAGAATGCTCCCGACGACCGGGAAGAGTAAAGAAAGTTTCTCGCTTGCGAACTAATTGTCTGAAATTCATCAGACGCAAAGAGGTAGACTTCGTATTTAAGGGAACAAAAACATATTTCTTCTAGCGGGACGCTGTCAACTCTTGAGGGAGAAATGCAACAAAGGAATATTCAAGTAGAACTAATACGCAGCAGAACTGGTGTTGTGGTTTCGCTTGTATTCCTGCTAATCGGAAGATTGCGAGTTCGGAAGCCGACTGTGTTTTATTTCTATAAAGGAGGATTAATAATAACTATTCTCAATAGTAGAATTTCCACGTGACAATATTTTCATTTGCTCAATCGGTGGTGTTGTCACTTGAATTAAGAATGCGGGGCGATATTTGACATCTTTTAACTAACGTTCAATTAGTAGGTTAATCTGGGCACTGAAAGTAAACATGGTCCATATCATCTCATTCGTTTCCATGGAACTAATCGATAACCCAACTCGCAGGCCACGACTGAAGGAATTTTGTCTGGATAAAAGTGATCGATATGCAGAAATATGTCAGTGGGGGGAACTTGCGCAGAATGTAACCGCATTCATTTTTGCAGTTCTTTTTGATTTAAATTGCGAAAATTTTCCATTATGAGTATATATGACCGTCTGTGAGAGCGGGAGATCTAACTCTGGCCATTACCAGATCATTCCAGTGAGATTAACGAATCAGAGGTCTATCCCCTCACAGTCTTCTCCATCTACATTTGCAGCCTGTGAAAATAAAAATGTTTTTATTATTGTTGAACTAAGTCAGTGTTCGCCACATATTTTCTTTTCATTCATTTTCCCGGTGATGCTGATTTACTTTTTTCAGTCATACATATTGTTGAATTTTGATTATCTTTTTTTTCTTTTCTGCTGAAGTTTAATTCTTGCCATTGTCAACAGATGGAGATACTTCTGAAATCTTGCCATCCTTTCTCCCTTTCCGCGAAGTAAGTCAGTTGCATGCTGTCTTGCATGGATGATAGACTTTTTTTTCCTCGCCGTTCTATGTATTGTATTGATATACTGTGCGCGCGCATTTCATGCCAATTTCTGTTCGAATGTATCTACAAGTTTGATGCATAGACATGTGGACATTCTTCCGCGTGAGTATCTAAATATTGCCTTGTACGCAGCGAATTTTCACCTTTCAATAAATACAGTCATAGGAAAAACCCAGCGACCTTCTGAGCTAACATTGAATCTTTTATCCCATATTTGCTGTGTGGTTCAGTCATTTTATATAAATAAGAATTCTGCTTGACTTTACGTGAACTGAACTTACACATACTGTTTTGGTACCGTAGACCCGGAGACTGTATTCTGGTAAAATTACGTGTTTAGAAGTTCAACAAAAGTAAGATTGTCCTAGAGGAAATAATTTTCGGGAATTCTTCATTTCTGGCTATTTAGTGTCAGAGCTATCTTTGAAATTACTTTATTATGAAACGAAAGCGGAAGTAATCTATACTTTAGTACAATGAATTTAGTATCAGTAAATCCAAGGACATTTTCAAGTGTATATTTGAAGAGGTGTTGAAATAATTTACATATTTTGGTTAAATTAGTTCGTGCAATATTGGTTCAACGTCTATAAAAGATTGACGAAGTAAATTTTGAAGCATGGCATTGTGACGCATGTTGGTTTTAGATATACATATTCTAGTGAATTTTTACTATTGTTTTGGTTAAGTATGGTTTTTATATTGTGAAAATGGAAAAATTAAAATTCGAAAAAACAGTATTGAAATCCTCTGTTACAAAATTGAAAGTAGTGTTAGAATGAAAGACTTTTGGCTTAAATAATGCAGATATCACATTGTTTAAAGATAAAATTTATGACTTAAACGGAAAATGTTCAGATATTTTCGTCAAAAATTTTGAGTCATGCAAGGAAGATGAGTTTGAGCTGTATTTGTCTGAATCACAACACATTCAAAATACAATTGATAGATATAAATTAATTGTTCTCCGTGCAGAAGACAAACTAACTCTAGATCACCTTGGCTAATTCACTGTTTCTACAGTGAATTAGCCAAGGTGATTTTTCAAGGGGATTCGAAGGAGATTAATGAACCTTCAACCATAAGTTTAAAACTTCCGGAGTTACGTATTCCTAGTTTTTCTGGCAGTAGCAACTTGGAATGGCTGTCCTTTAGCGATCTATTTACGGCTTCAGTTGTGCAAAATAGTAAATTATCTAATGTTCTTACCAAGTATTGAAGTATCAATACTTGGTAGGAACATTAAAAGGTGATGCTCTTCGGGTTATTCAGTCACTCCCAATTACTGATGCAAACTTCCAGATTGCATGGGATCTCTCAAGGGAGAGGTACTCTAACAGAAGACAATTAGTTTTCACCCTAATTAAAAGAATTATAACTTTACCGCAGTGTACTAGAGAAGACGCATCACAACTGTCATCCATTGTTGACACTTCAAAGAAAGTTACCCATTCTCTCCAGATCCTCGATCTGCAGCCAAGTGGGTTTGAAGATAGCATTCTTGTATATTTGATTATTCAAAAGCTTGACCCAGCAACAAGACCATGGTGAGAAGAAGGGCTTGGAGATGCCAACATTCCTACACTTGAGGAATTGCAAAAATTTATCATCCTCCATGCACGTACACTGCAGCAACAACCACCATATAAACCAGTATTCAAACCACAACAACCAAATGTCTCAAATTCAGCGAAACCACAACGAGTGTCTACTTTTACAGCTCAAGTCAAGAGCTGTTGCAATTATTGTAAAAGCAATGAGCACATGATTCATCAGTGCAACAACTTCAAAAAATTGCACACCTCACAAGGTTTACAATTTGTCAAGGACAAACGTTTATGCTTCCATTGTCTAAGGGCTCACAAATTAGCCAATTGTTCTAGCAGTTACACTTGTAGAGTGTGTCACAAAAGACACAATACCTTGCTTCATTTGGAATCAACCAAATCGAATTATTCTACAGTGTTATCTCCAGATGCCACGAAATTTTTGCCCGCTTCTAATGCAGCAACTGAATCAACAGCTGTACCTCAGCAACCCATTACAAATGTATCGTCTTGTGTATCATCTCAAGCTGCTCCAAATCAAGTGCTATGCACTGCTATAGTGAAAGTACTTGACCCTACAAATCAGGATCAACACTGTAGAGTTCTTCACCCAGGTTCCCAGGCTTCCTTTATAACAGAGACTTGTTTCAATCGTTTAGGTCTTGCTAGAAATAAAGCAAGAGTGAAGATATCATGCCTTGGTTCTTCCAACACACATACTAATGGGGTCACAACCCTCAAGTTTTCTCCTTATTTCAAGGACTCTCCTACATTTGTGACATCAGCTTTTATCATCAACAAAATCATTGGTGATATACCTAATTTCTCCTTACCATCTGGGACAGCAATTCCCTTCTGTGATCTCAAGCTAGCAGATCCAAATTTCTTTCAATCAGGTCCTATTGACATTCTACTAGGTGTTAGTATTGCCTTGTCAATGCTAAAAGGAGAAATTATTAAAACAACTGAAAATTGTCCTTTTGCGGTCAGATCACAACTGGGATGGATCATTTCCGGAAATGTAAACACGAAAACTCCAGATCCACCACTTATCTATGTCATCCACATCCAACTGGAAACGGAAGAGTTGGTTAGCAAATTTTGGAAATTGGATGAAGTTCCGAAAGTCAGTTTACTCACTAAAGAGGAGCAGGCCTGTGAAGATCACTTTGCAGCTACATATTCAAGAAACGATGATGGAAGGTACACGGGGAAATCACAAGTAGTAGATAGAAAATGAGGATTCACCAACAATCGGGGCGGGCTGCGGTGCACGGTGCAAGGGGGGCGTGGTCTCTGCTGAGGAGCAAGGGTCGTGGCCTCTTGGTAACGTCAGCGCCCCCTAGCTGTAGATGAGGACCAATCAGGAGCATGCGGTGATCTTAGCGCCACCTAACGGGAGAAACTGGAACTATTCAGTCTGGAAGATGCAGGATGAGAGTAGGTGAATTCATCTAAGGTGACGAGTATAATTTTTGCGGTGGTGCTGCCATCTGGTGCTAAGGTGTTGAACTATATTTGGACTTTGAAAATTTCCTAGAAGGTCAGGGTATATTTTTTTCAGTGCTGCCATCTGTTGCTAAGATGTTGAACTAGAATTTTAACTTATAATAATTCTGTGGAAGATATATTTTTGGTGCTACCCTCTATCGACAAAAACGAGAACCACATTTTGTCCTGAGCTAGGATCGAACCCGGGTCGGACGGTTGGTAAGCCGACACTCTAGCCACTCGGCCAGCGAGTCTTGTGATTACATGGTATTATACGCTATAAGAGACCTAATTTTATCACGACTTTAAATATTCAAGGTTACAAGCGCTGCTGCTGCCATCTATTGATAAAACTTAGAAGCATAATGAGACTTATGCTTCTTGAAATATATCTTAAAAACTTATTTTTCGTAGGGTTTCAGCATAAAATAACTTTTGTTGTGAATAACACTAAGATATATCTTTGACAATTTATATATAGAAAATACTTAAATTTACCTTGAAGACTATGCACCTATAATTAGTAGAAAAAAGATAGAAATAAAAGGTATACTGTTTTCCACACCACGCAAGGCGTACAGTATATGGCGCCTTATTTCCCTTTTTGCAAGCATTGCGAGGCGGAAATTCCCCAGTAGGGATATTTTTCCTCAAATTTATATAGCAGCATGTTTCTTTTTTTCATTAAAAAAATTTTTTTTTTAAATTTATTCATTTTTTTCACATATCTTATAATGGCCATATGCCAGCGTGTTAACGCCATCTTCTAAAATATATCTTTTATCGTCAAATGGCGATAGAGCAGTTTTATTTTGTTTAATGGTGAGAAGTTGGTGGGATTCGCTACTAATCCTATGCATTTGTTCTTTGGATGATTTTAAATTGAATAAACATTGTTGATAATCTTCGTGTTTTATATTGTTTTATAAACATGGCGAGACACACCTTTAGCTGTTTTTTTTCTCTACATTTTCACTTTTAAATGAGTACATTTTTGCACGTACACCTATAAACTCTTCCAGCGGTTTGGAGTTCATCTCATCCTTAAAACATCCAATCACTTTTTTATTCTTCAAACTGTGAAGAGTATGTTGTGTGGGATAATCCGATGTGTCGTATAAGTGTAGATGTTGTTTCATATCTTCATACACATCAGTGGTTTGAATCTCATAGGTTAGCGAATCAGTGTCTGTGAATAATAGTTTTGCTCTACCTCCATATATTGATTTTATGTGGTTATAGTGGAATTCGTACATTAGAACCTTACTTAGTTCTAATATAACGAATCCCACATATAATGGTTTATTCAATGTTAATGAGGGTATTACTCTATCCACAGCAACCAAATCTTCCGTGAAAATTTTAAATAAATTAAAACTAGGAGCTGCAATTAACTTTTGGGCCTTACTTTCATTATTAACTAATTGGATATCTTTACGTTTTCTAATATTCTCCATAGTTTTCCCGTATACAGAATTATTCATTAATTTAAAAAAGTCTTTTTCAAATGTAGATGTGGCGTTTTTACGTTTTTCTGTGTTGAAATCAATATAGAATTTTAACCAAGGTTTTTGTTTAAATTTTAAAACTTTATGTATTGTAACTAATTTTAAACCTAATCTAATGTATAATTGTAAATTTCTGTGATATGTTGTGTAGTGTAATTTATCATTTAAATTTGGAACAAGTTTTTCGCATTCATGAAATTTAGTGTTATGTAGCGATTGGAAGATTTGTTTGGCTGTTGGAGAGAGCATATCCTCTGTAATTATAATTTTTTCTGGAGCTAACGAATAGTCGTTATGCAAATCATGCAGTTCCTGTGGGTAATGCAAATCCCTGAATGGCTAGGGAGATGAACTTTTCATTTGTTTCCAAACCATAAACCTCTCCGTCATACAATGCAGACAGAAGGGTTTTTCTTTTCAAATTATCATCTGCAGAAAATCTTTTTACACATATAGTGCAATCGAAAGGTTTATCTTCTGTATAGATATAAACATGTTTGTTTATAAGATTGAGTTCAGAAAACCTTTTCTCAAATGTAATGCAGACGAAAAGGTTTCTCTACTGTGTGGCTGCGAAGATGAATTCTTAAAGTAGTCCGTAGGGAAAATCTCTTCTCACATAAATTGCACGCGAAAGGTTTCTCTCCTGTGTGGGTGCGAAGATGTGGTTTTAAAGCACATTTTCGAGAAAAACTTTTCTCACACACAGAACATGCAAAAGGTTTCTCTCCTGTGTGGGTGCGGCGATGTCTTTTTAAATCACCCCGTTCAGAAAATCACTTCTGACATACAGTACACGCGAAAGGTCTCTCTCCCGTGTGGGTGCGGAGATGTGTTTTTAAACTACACTGTACAGAGAATCTTTTCTGACATACAATACATACAAAAGGTTTCTCTCCTGTGAGGGTGCGGAGATGGCTTTTTAAACTACCCTGTACAGAAAATCTTTTCTCACACACAGTGCATGCGAAAGGTTTCTCTCCTATGTGGGCGAGGAGATGTGTCTTTAAATTCCCCTGTTGAGCAAACTTTTTCTCACACACAGTGCATGCGAAAGGTTGCTCTCCTGTGTGGGCGAGAAGATGTGTCTATAAATTCTCCTGTCGAGCAAATCTTTTCTCACATACACTGCATGCGTAAGGGTTCTCTCCTGTGTGGATGCGGAGATGTCTTTTTAAATTACCTTGTCCAGAAAATCTTTTCTCACACACAGTGCATGCGAAAGGTTTCTCTGCTGTGTGGACGCGGAGATGTGCTTTTAAATGATCCTGTCGAGAAAATCTTTTCTCACATACAGAGCATGCGAAAAGTTTCTCTCCTGTGTGTGTGCGGAGATGTGTTTTAAATCATTCTTTCGAAAAAATCTTTTCTCACATACAGTGCAGAGGAAAGGTTTTTCTGTACCGGAAGAGGGAGGATTATCAATAATGTGGTACGAGTGACGCATATTTAAGGCAGCGAACTGTGAAAATGTTCCATAACAATAATTACATTTGAAAATTTCTTCGGTGCGAGTGGGGATATGTGCGCTGTAACTGTTTTAATTTAGACTAATTCTAAACGTCTAACATGGTGAGCATTCATTTTCGGCTTCAGCACGGTTCTGTTCTCATGAATGACATTCATTGGAAAGTTTCTTTACACTGGCAATACACGAAATTATTTGCTCTTCTGGCGAGCCGACACTCCTTTATGCGATTAGAAAACTGTAGCTGTGAGCGATACGTTGAACTTCATAATCTGTGGACACCACAAACAATTTAGTTTCGCATCTAAGTATCTGTACCGAGCACCTGCGAAGAGAGGAGAAAGGAATTTGAATGAGATATATTAACACTATACCATAATGCTTTTTTCGTATTTTTCACGTAAAATCAATCACAATATACAAAAGTTTGGCTGTGCTAGGAAATGAGGTATCTATAAACTAAGATTTTATAAATTACGTTCTGCATTAATTAAACTACTGAGCATTTTAAATTTATTGTAATTTGAGCACGAGGTTCTTTAGCCATCTTTATTCTTTTGTCCTAGTAGATGATAAGGACGTTTTGGTTTGTAGGGATCTCCACAAAAATACTGCTATCGGCGCGGTCAATAATGGATACGCAATTATAATATTTTCCCCCCTTCTTATTCATTCCAAATGTCCATAGTTCAAAATAATTTCAATATCAATTAATAAGTTTAATAATATGTGAAATTCGAAATAATATTTAGATTATCCTTTAATTATGAGACAAATTAGAAACATTCCCTTGATAGCTTGGTAGAATTTTAGGATATGCAATTCAATTGTGTACATAAAATTAAACTTTAAAAAGGCAGACCAAAGAAAAATATTACTTATAAAATGTTCTACAGAGGGAAAGAAAACAGAATTTAGATGAAACAAATTGTTAAATAAGATGTCAAACAATCTTAAAACTCCAAAAGCAAAAGTTTATTTACTTTTTTTGGGGTCTGAATTTTTTTTTTCAAAATGTATAAACCTTGCTTGATTCAATCCGAATCTGAACTTTAACAAACATTAATTACTAAAACTAAGTATTTCAGTTTTATAGAAAATATTCAATTTTATAATTTCCAATGTCATAATACGAAGCTCAAAATATTGAAAGACTAATATTTTTAATTTTTGTTAACTTTTAACTCAATGAAATACAAATGCATTAATATTTAAAATATGACTATTTAATCGTTTGATACTTTAAAAAAGCATGTGTAGAAGGTATGCGATACATTTTTTTATTGTTATTATGCAAAGTAAACATAAACCCGAAACCTACAGGTCATTCCTTTTTAAAATAGTTTGTCAAAATTTGCTTCTATTTTTTCTATTCATTTGTTAACATCCTTATTTAAAAAATGCTACAACGAAAAATTTTCGTAGGAGTCCAGTGAGTTTTTATTAACAAAGAGTGGATCGCGGTTGAAAAGAGTTTTCGCACCACTGGTGTATATAATACATTAGAAATGACAATAGTTTAAATTCTTCAAATTTCTTTCCGTCCTTCTACCGTACAGTAAGCACTTAGTGTGATTCTTCAAATGATCTGAATCAAACATTTTAAAACCGTTATTTCTAGACATCGTGTAGAGATATACGTCGGGTGATACTTTATATGTAGATTTTATATGACATTCTTTAAGATTGAGTGATTAGAAAAGTAAACATTTTTCCAATTCAGATTTGCAAACATCTACTCAGCGAGCTACGTAAGCACAAGACAGGCAACTACATAAGAAATGTATTAGAAATAAATTTGCATGCCTATGTATAACGATGTACACTGGGACCAAAAATGTGAATTGTGGACAATTATCTTTTAAACACTCTTCAAACTTCTCGATAATTATAAAATTGTTTTGCTATAAATCTAGAAAACTTAAGAGTTAAAATTAGAAAATTGAAATTAGATAAATTAAGAATAATTTTATTTAAATTCTGATTATCTCGAGTTATCTTTATAAAGGATAATAAAATAAATAAAAGGACTGTGATTCAAAGAATATTGGAAAACCAATTTGTTCATGCAGGATAAGATATTATCATAACAGTTTTCCTATTATGAATCAAGTCAAATGATTTCAAGATATCCACATAGAGTGGAAATCTTTTGGTCAAAACTCTACAATACTGTTCAGTGCTACAGGAAATCAGGCGAACATTTAGCTATACCTATTAGAACACTTCTCGGTTAGAGAAAAATTACACATATCTCTTTAAACATGAGATAAAAAGAAATTGTCAGTTTAATGTTTCATGATACAGTAAAATTTTAATACCATATTTAACAAAACATATATACTTAGTATACAAAACAGAAATACTCATACAAATTAAACCTTTTAAAGGATAAGTTAATAAAATACAAAATCTGGAATGATATAAAATGCTCTACAAGATTAAATTTAAACTGTTTAGTTCATTTACAAACATGTTATGGTATTTTTATAAATTACTTCCTAAAGCTATTTACCTTCCTACTTCCCATCCTTCCAAATTAAAGAAATTTCACACATTACATATAATAATGAATGTAAATCCTTAGAAATAATACACTTGACAGGAAAAAGAAAATGTAATTTTTCTCTATTCTGTACACATAAGGTAACGTGAGGATACTGCCAAAACATTCATTTTGAGCAAATGTGATAAAAAGAAAAAGACATCGCCTAACAAATGAGTTGTTACTTTCAAAATAAATTGCACAGCAAAATTCTCTTATATAAATCTCATTGGAATGTAAAATATTTACAGACTAGTAATTAACAATAATGGATTGTTGAGCTCATACCAGAATGCTAAAAAAATTTATAAAACTCAAGATATCTGAGGTGTAGAGTTAGGATTAGGAGCACTTAAGAACTATTAGAACATAACTAACATTTCATGAGGTAGAGAGCAAAAATTAATAACTTTTGTGATTGGATTAGAGAGCACAAGAGGCTGATTATTATCTACCTTCACTAGAAGTCAATTTATGAGAAATTCAGCACAGGCAAGATTAATAACAGGTGCCAGAGGAGAAGGTGGCTCTTAGTCACCTATAACTTTGCAGGCAAATACAGTGTGTAACAAAATTATAAGACCACCCAAACTATCACTCATTTTAATATTACACTGCATAAAATGAATAATTTTAAAATTTGAAGCAAATGAAAAAAGTTATATTTTCTCAAATAAATCGCTTAAAGGAAAAAAAATTTGAGTTAATTTCACATAGCAAACAATTTTTTGAAATCTCGGTGTAACATAATTATAAGACCACTTATTTTTCTATTTAAAATCGTTTGTGTTTTTAAAACTATTTTATTTTTTCTTTCAAAATCGTAGATAAACTGTAACTTTACATCATAAAAAAGTCCAAGCGATAATATTGTAAAAGAAAATAGAATTTAATTTGATTGTTTTTATGAGGAAATTCACAATGCCGCGTGGAAGAGAATTATCTGAACCAAAAGTTTGAAAAATTTGGTTTTATAAGGGCTCTGGAAAATCGGAACGTGAAATAAGTAAGATACTTAAACGTTCTAAAACTGCTATTCATAACGTTTTAAGTAAAAGAGATTTTTATGGAAAATATAAAAGATCTGGCAGAAAAAGTAAATTATCAGCTCGAGATAATAGACGAATTTTCAAGTTTGCAACGAAACAGAACTTGTCTACTCGTAAAATAACACAGACAAGTAAAACTATTTCACATATGACAGTCTGGCACACTTTAAGATCAAATTCAAATGTTGCTCTTCGGAAATTAAAAAAGAAAACAAAGACTGTTAAAGCATCATAAAGAAGGAAGGCTGAAGTGGGCAAAAAAAGTCATGACCTGGGATGCTGCTTGGAAAATATTTTTTCCGACGAAAAAAATTTTAATTTGGATGGCCCGGACGGTAATATTTCCTACTGGCATGATTTACGAACGGAACCTCGGGTTTTCTTCAGTAGACAGATGGGTGGTGGCTCTGTGATGGTGTTGGGAGCTTTTGCATATGATGGGAAATGTGATCTGCAGCGAGTTCTCGGAAAAATGGACTCCATTTGTTATCAACAACTGCTTTACCAACACCTTATACCTTTTGGCCCATTTTTAAGAGGATCAAACTGGAAATTTCAGCAAGACAATGCGCCATGCCATGTGTCTAAATCAACTAAAAACTGGTTTCAAAAAGAAAAAATCGAGGTCTTAAACTGGCCAAGCCTTAGTCCAGACCTGAATCCCACCGAAAACTTGTGGGGCCATTTGGCTCGTCAAGTGTATGCAAATAACCGTCAGTATGATTCTGTGTATGAATTGGAACTAGTTATCATGGATGAATGGGACAAAATTCCCAAATATTTGCTCAAAAACCTAATTAATTCAATGAAAAATCGAGTATTTGAAGTTATTCAGAAAAATGGTGGAACAACATCATATTAGTTTTATTTAAAAAATTTGTTTTAACTAGTGGTCTTATAATTTTGTTACAGATATTTGATTGGAAAAATTTGAAATTGTTGATAAAATAATTAGTATAATTAAATATCTCTTAAAAATAATATACATATATTTTATATTTCATTTATTAACATCAACCTAATTTAATTTAAAAAAAATATACTATTTATAGTAAAAATAACAAAATCCACAGTGGTCTTATAATTTTGTTACACACTGTATATCACAACCCTCTTTCCTGCATTTCATCAGAGAATTTCAAGGAATTTTAATCAAATTTCATTAACTTTATCTATAAACCTCGGGCTTTTTCAAAAAGATATTGATAAAATTCAGAGCTATTTTAAGGTTTTCCAACAAAATCATAACTTTAAAGAAGATCAGGACATATAAAAGTAGTGAAATAAGGTGCAAGAAAATGCCACAGAACACCATAAATATGCTAACATAAATTTGCAATAATTAAATTGTGAATACAATTGCATATATACCTATGAATACAAATATCACATCTCAACCCTTTTTAATTTCAATGATCAGGACATGTTAGACTTTCAAGGAGGTACTATACACTATTTGGAATTATCTGATTTCCTGACAAATGATTAATTTTTTTTGCCTTAGTTTTTTACATCTTTCAAGCCTTCTGTCATCTATATTATTTCCTACAGAAGTAAAGCGAGAAATAATTCTAACATATTCGAGAGAAAAAGAGGAGATTTATAATATTTGCAAAAATCTACAACTAGAAATATACTGAAAACTTAAAATAAATGGGTGCTTTCCATGCCCCCATATTTTCACTGTTTTGTATGTAAAGCATCTTGCAAACCTGCAGTGTATAGGTTCTTAATGGCGCGTCCACACACATGCAGACATATCTGCAGTAAGCACGCCCCGACTCCTCTTGACACATTTGGGGGTCGATTAGTCACGCTCCCCCCACAAGGAACACTAGACTGTCTTCCAGACATTCCCCCATTTAGAACCCCTCCCCCAAGGTCACTCGTGTCTCTTTGATGATCTGTGAAAAACCGCTCGATCGAGGGATCGCTGCAGAGCACTCTGCCCCATAAATCATTGTTTTCCCCCAGAATTCTGTGCAGTGCAGATGTGTGTGGACACAGTATTACAGAGCAAACTCAAGAACTGAAGGGAGATAATGCCAAAATTGGCATTTTGAAGTGAAATCTCACTACAACAGTATGAATATTGCATTTCAGATACATTTTTAACAACAAAGTACAAAGAAATGTGGAGGCTAGGTCATAAAATTTTTTCAGGCTAAAAATTTTTTGCTTATTCTTGTAGCAGGTTAAGAGCAATTAAAACTAGAAGCTCAAGAGATTCTCTTGTGAAAAGATGCCTGCAAATTTAGAAGATGAAAAAACAGTCGAAGGGTTTAAAAAAACTAAATTTATACAGAAACTTGATTTACCAAATGATATGCAATGTGAAACGTACAAAATACCCACTATTTTCCTGTCCTGAGTAGATTTATGTCTATATCGAGATAACAAATACTGGTTACTAGTCAGTGTTCTCTTTATAAAAATTTTAAAGTATGTGACACCAAACTCAGCACAGTTCACCATGGACTTAAAACGATATGAATAACCATAAGACAATGCAAGGAACACTGTGCAGAAAACGATAGAAAATACATAAAGAATAAATTATGAAAGGCTATAATTTGATTGGACTTATTGGGCCCCATACTAGTGTAGAGCCGAACTTGCAGAAAAATTCAAAAGAAGTCTGAAAGGAAATATTGTGATAATTTAGAAATCTTCTAGAATGCCTGAGACAAAATATAGCAATTGTGATTTCGATCAAATTTTAGTTAGAGTAACTGAGCTTGCAAGTTACTCCAGAATTTCGAGAAACATGTTCAAGAAAATTAGAAAAGATATTTAATTACGAATAAGCAGATGAATCAATAAGTAAGGAAAGAAATGTTTGAGGTGCATTGTTTGAAACAAATACTATACAAAGCTAGACAAGTTTATTCCAGATTCCACAGAACAAACATAGAGAACATGCATCGGTGTTAGAATTGCCTTAGAATTGCCTAATGACCAAATAAAGTCTATAAAAGATGTAGATGCTATATGCTGGTCAAAGAAATGCTAAGTATTAAAAATCTATTGTTTCGGAAACCTTATAAAAATTCTACAATAGCTCAAAATGACAGCAACTGGCTTTTCAAATGCATTTATATCTTTGCAGATATTTTTAACAATTTATATAATTGTAGCATAGGAAAAAGATGCTTTTCTAGATAAAAATTAATTAAAACATACTTGAGGTGAATAATTTTGCAGGAGAAACTTGCAATACAATAACCTTGTAATACTGTTTATAGAGCATGTAGAAACAAGGAAATTAAAATTTCAGGAATTTATAAATGATCTTGTTGATTCAAAATCTACAGAATTCATTTGTAAATAATTTTTTTCTGTGAATAAAATATATGTACTCTAGCTACCTTTTAGTTTTTCTTTTCTTATAAATGTATAGAAAAATCAAATATGACCAGCTTCTTAATTTTTATCTTTATGCTTCACATTAAATTTTTTACATTTAATGTATCTTTGAAATTTGAAGGACCTCACCGAAATTTCTGCAAATATGCCCTGCAATGACTAAGGCTGGTTATGATCAAAGGCATGAATGACAAGAACTCGAATGTCAAAAGTTCCAGTACTAAGTAATTAACTGTTATACTCTGTTACCTTAATAAATTAAGTTAATGTAGAAATTTCCAAATTTTTAAATATTAAAATGTAGAATTCACACAAAATCTTCAAATTTCTTAATTATCAGATTTCTATACATTATGTTTAAAAAACAAAGTTATATGTAACTAACTGTCAACAAAACAGATAGTGAGTAAGAAACTTCAACATGAAATGCAAAGCTAAGAAAATGACTGCAAAGGAAAGAAAAATGTTAAAATCTCTCAAGTATAAAGAATATGCAGGTAAGAGAGCAGGCAATTAAAATCTAGTTCTAAATTGACCCAAGTATAAGTTTTATAATAAAAATTAAAAAAAAAAATCATACCAAAGCTGCCATAAATATCTGTTAATACAGATTTTATAAATCTTGAAATGTTTAGAACACATGGTGCAAAGAAAATAAACCTTTTTTACATATAATAAACTAATAATTCTGTACAGTTTTGTAGTGTCAAATAATTTATTTCTGCTTTCATAAGAATCTGAACTTTAAATATTGAGTATTAATTTTAAAGCATCCTCTTTGAAAATATATTGATTTAAAACTTTAAAAGAGCTAATTATAATGAGTGATGCACTGAATATGATGAATGATTTGGAGTATTCCATTCAATGCTGATACAATTATCTTTGTTGTAATCAATGATTAGCAGGAATGTTATTTATTAAATCTTTTCATCAAACATTTTAACACTGAATGAAGACAGAAACAACAAACATAAAAATGCAATTATAAATCAAAATTTCTCTGATTGAATAATGATACAAGAAAGCAACGCTTAAACTGCAGATTACTGTTTATGGTACCAAAGCTGTAAAAAAAATTTACCAAATTTGATGTCAGTTCATCATTTATATGAAAAATTTAATTATTTCTATGTATAAGGTTCACATGAAAGTAACACTGTAAATCAAATTCATTGGAATTAAAAAAATTAAATGCACATTAAAGATGGTTTGTTAAATTTGATAAACTTTAAATGCTTTAATAATTTTATATATTTTAAGCATAGATTCGAATGGAAAAAAAAAAACACTAAACACATGAATGTTTTAAGGGTGCTGGATTTTTTGTAACAAATATGGTGAATATATAATTTGTTCCTTTATATATGTTGTGCTATTATTAGGTTGTAATCTTTATAATAAATTTCTATAATTCAGTTTAATGGCTTAATAGACAACAAACCTGATCTAGCTAAGCTTCGCTTTTACATCAGCAAAGTTCAGTGATTATAGCTCAGAAATGGCACTTGGTTTTTCTCGGTTTCAACTAATTTAATTTGAATGATGATTATTTAAATCAGGGGTCGGCAACGCCGTGCCAGCGAAGCAATTTTAAAGTGCCCGCTGCTCAAATATTTAAATGTTATGTATTTGATTTTAGATATTTTTGATTACTTGAGTTTAGATATTTGAATGAGAGCGGTGAGTAAAGCGGTTTTTAAATTTATTTCCACAGGTGAAAGAATTCCTATTATTCAGGAATGAAATTTGTTTAAAATTAAGGCAAAAACATTGGTCAATTGAGCTAGTCTAACTGATTTAACTGTAAAATTGAAGGAACTAAATTTGAAACTACAGGGTAGAAATCATCATATATTGCTTCTATGACAAGTACGATAAATGCATTTAAAGCTAAATTGGCGCTCTGGAAATCGCATATGAAAAATATAATTTATCTCATTTCCCAAATTTAAAACTAGTGATAGAAAATTATTATAATAGAAATGCTACCACCTATCAATTTGTCAAACATTTTGATTCCTGATTGGAAGAATTTAATACCAGATTTGAAGAATTCTACGAATTGGAGGTATTCTTGACATTTTATATTAATCCTTTCTTTCATACAAGGGACGATGTGACTAATAAAATTGCAACGTATTTTGATATTTCCAATATGGAGGACTGAGAATTCGAAATTATATATATAAGAAATGATAATGAATTAAAATTGTTAGCACCAAGGGTTAAAAATAAAGTATATTTTTATCCCCAATAGGTTTTCCCCAGGCTTTGACATCCAGTCCAAAAATATAAATAAAATAGCATTTGTTTAAATTAAATATTATTTAATTGTAATTGATAATTACCTTTTGTTCTTCTGCATAGTTAAGAGCTGTTCACTTACCTCAGCAAATGTTTTCATTTGGAGGAAGTTGAAGTTGTAGTATGATAGGCATGTGATGTCATTTGATAGCCTGTTAATTACTCATTGGTTCCCAGGTATGAGGTCATCAAATAGTGATTGAGTATTTGAAGTCGGGTACACCTCAACCCTGGGTTTTAATTTCTTTTTGATCAAATGGCATCACATGCACATATTTTCAGAATATGCAGATTTGTTTTACATATGATGATATAAAAGGCCAAGTTTGGTCAGTGAGCCAGCGAGCAAGCTGCAGTCAGCATCAGGATAGATGTGATTATTTGTTTGAATATACTGCTGGACAGTACCTTTATTTCTTTTTTGTTTAAAATTTAAATAAAGTCAAAATTATCCAAGTTTTTTTTTTGCCTTTCTACTTATATGATCCAACAGTCAACAAAAATCACATCATAACGAAAAAAATTCTGGAATTTAGTGAATGGAAATAGCTTCCCATTATTGAGAAAATGGGCTCCGAAATTGAACTCTCTTTGCGCATCGACAAATACTTGTGAGCCTTTGTTTTCCAATATGAAATACTTAAAATCAAAGTACTGATCAAGCCTCACTGACAGTCATTTAGACCATTGCATGAGAACTGGAATTTCAACTTAAGTACCACATTACAACGAGTTGACCGCAGATTTGCAATGTTAAATATTGCATTAATTATCAATTTTAAGAATATTTTGTATAATGTAAAATTTGAATTGATGTATTAAAAATTTATGTCGCATTAATATTTTCATGTTTAAATATTTACCCTTCCCCCCTCTTAATCGAGTGGTGCCCACCAAAATCTTACATTTCTGAAATATGCCCTCCTAGTAAAAAAAGTTGCCGACCCCTGATTTAGATGATTTAGCCATTGAAATTTAAAATTAGCAGCAGCAAATGAATTATACATTCAATGAATGAAAAATATAATGAATTCTTTTCATAATAATTTTATTTTCTCCTTTTTTAGGAAATACAATCCAGAAGAGAAGAGCTTAATCTAGGTTATTCATATCTAGATTATAGGTCTAACTCTAGACCTGAGTGCATCTGGTATATCACTTCACCTATGTTAGAGCTTTTGAATTATAATTTTTTCAAATAAAGATCCATTATATTTGTTTTTAATTAATTTTGCACCCTTTCCTAAGATAGTCTAATATTCTTCTTCATTTTATGAATTGATTTTTATAGGTTGGAAATATTTTAAATTTAAATTTTTGCTTTTAGAATTCAACGAGAATTCTATTGTCATCATCTTTCCCTCCATTCTTCTATATACGTTGAAATCATCTTGCTACACACCATAAATTTTATGTACTGTATTTAATTTTTATAAATAATTTTTTCATATTTATGTATCTATTTTGAAGAATTTAAATGTTTATTTTCAATATCTTAAGATTTTTTTAATTAAAAAAAAAAAATTCGTTATTTTGAATATATCGTTTTCCCTAGAACAGAATTCCCCAAACTTTTTAGCCCAAGAGCAGCACTGACTCCCCCACTAAGACTCAAGGGCTCAGACCTAGATAGCTAGATCATCATACCAACATACTGTAGTTTTCCGCTTTCGGCACTACTTATTTGTGTGAAAAAGCATTCTTCAAAATGAATGCTTTTTCACACAGGGTGAAATAGGATAAGTAAGAACGTTGGCTTAAAACCATAAAAAATTGAACTTAAAAAAAAAAAATTGTAAAATGGAAAATTTTGAAACCTACCAAACCTGTATTCTTCTCTAGCATTTTAACTAATGTACCCAAATTAGAGTACTAGCCAAAACAAAAATCATAACTAATTAACCACAACACATAAAGTTATTTTGAAAATACCCACTTATTCATTAAGAAACAAAGAATACAGATAAAATATATAAAAACCATTTCTTTGCAATATTACTTCATTACTGCAGGGTCTTCACTTGTCCCATAAAAATTTTGTGTCGGTATAGTGAGAACAGCCATTTATACTTGCCCCATACACTGAAAAAAGCCTACCTTTGTGTTACAAAAGCCATATAAATAGTTTTTTTCTTCCGAACATAGATTTTCTAGCTGGAGAAACTTCCTAACCAACTACCTTATGCCATGTTTCTTAACCCTTCAATAATTGTGCGGTTGACATATGTCACCTACCTGCTTTCATCTTCCCTAATGGCGGCCATCGGAAGGTTGGAAGTCTCACTTTTTCCTTCTACCTTCAAATGAGCCTTCCCTCTTGCCCCCTCTCTTTTCACTTTAGTTAGTCTCTAAATGTTCTTTGATTAAATCGCGCCAAAGTTCACTGGTTGACACCTGTCCCCCACGCGACCATCTACTTAACTTTTCAAGAAAAGTGAATTTATTTTATTCTCCGTAAAATTTAGATCCTTATCTTTATTTATGATTAAAAATCTAATAAAAGAGTGTCAATCTCTAATAGGTGCTTTACATCAAACTTTTTTAATGACATTTTTGAATGTGATAAAAAAAAAAAGTTTGTTAGAAATGTCAGAACAAGGCAGGAAAACATTATAACACATCTTCTAGGGCCAAAAGGTATAGCAGCAATCTTTTGTATCCAGAAAAAATATTAGATTTGTTTATTGACGAACATGTCTATAAAATAATAACAGACTGCACAAATATTTACATTGATTCTATGAAATGTAAATTTGAAAGGGATCTCGATGCCAGAAACACCAATGAGGTAGAAGTCAGGACCTTATTTGGTCTTCTTCTTTTGACAGGCACTTATAAAAGTTCCAGGACAAATATCGATAAGTTATGGGATAACTCAAACGGTAATGGGTTAGAATCATGCTACCTAACATTGAGCAGAAACAGGTTTGCGTTTCCTCTCAGGTGCCTTCATTTTGATGACATTCTTGATAGGGCATCTTGATGAGAATTTGATAAATTTGCTCCCATAAGGAATGTATTTGAAATAGTGTACCTCAGGAGGTAAAGAAGGTGCAAGAGGACACTGTTCAGTGGCACACCCAGGATTTAATGTTGGGGAGAGAGACCGAGTTGAACGGATAAAAATATTTATAATGCAAATTCAATATTCATAATGCAATTTCTATTTCTTTGGGGGTGGGGCAGGGCCCCTTTGCTCACCCCCTGGATGCACTACTGATGCTGTTTCGCTTGTGGACGACAGAGAGACAGAACAACGTGAAAGTGCTGCGAGAAATGCAGAAAGTGGATATGTAAAGACCATTTTAAAAATGTATGTGCAGAATGTTTTAATTTTATGTATTTTGAATGTATGGTTGATTTGTAATATATAATGTTTCTTTTTCTAAAAATTGTGTTTTATTTGTAGTTTATACTCCTAAAAAACTATAGAAATAATAAGGTTACAAAAAAGTTAAATACGTATGGATATAAAACTGACATAAAAGTGGGTGACACTTGTCACCCACGCGACTGTTCGTGTTACAGCTAGTGACGCGAGTACTGAAGGGTTAAACAGCTGATGATTGTTTTTAATTCGTAGACATTAAAAAATAGTAAATTATGCAAATGAAACTAGTTTTTTTTTCTTGTATGTTTGAAAAAGTGAATTTACTCCAGATAAATGCTGTATTCAACAGTTTTTTAATTAAAATATTCAGTACTTCCTTTTTATAGTGACCTTGGCCAAGGCGGAAATTGGTGCAAAAACAAATGGTTACCAATATGTAACCATTTGTTATATATGTTGTTGTTGTCCATATAAGCTTGCAGTCTGAGGGGAACATCTCCAGTTTATGATAACACCACAAGGGTAGGAGCCAACTTAATCAGGTGCGTTCTCAATTTTGACCAAGCACCTCCAGGCGTGATATATGGGAGGATTATACCTTCTACATTCTTAAACCTCATAGAAGGACTTTCCGGTTTATGGACTTAACGAGCTAATATCCAGTTTAGAAAAGAGATATTTAATGGCCCTTGTTGGGATTAGATCTGAGAACCCTCAGTACCAAAAGCTGAAGCGCTGCTACTTAGTTACCTCGGGTCTGTTATATATGTTGCTTGTTTTAAATAAATTACTTATAAAATTGTATAAAATAAAAAATTCTGTATGTATTTATTAAATAAATTGTTTAGTGTAGATATTGAACGAATTCCTTGTGTATAACGGTAACCATTTGTTTCTCACCAATACCATATTCTCTCCAAGGCTGTTATAAAAAGAAAGTACCAAATATTCTACTGTTGTTTATCAGATACATATAGTTGAATTTTCACACAAAGTGTCGTCAGGCTAAAAGTTTTAAAAAAATAAGATATAGTATTTTCTTAAATTTCTCATTAGGTGAACACCACTTGGTTGAGTTTCACAACTTTTCGCTGAACAGCACAGGATATGGAACTGTTCCCAGTATATTTTATCTTTTACCGCAATTATTAACAGTTCATAAACATTTGTATAACTGATAACCAGCAAAGTTGCTAAACAAGCTATATCTGACTTGTATAATGATGATATATTTATAAATTTTGGATAAAAATTGTAAATAAATCTATCACAGAAATCAGATTTGCAACTTTTAGCATTCTATTGAAATCGTGATGTATATATTGTAATAGAATGACAACCTCGACCAGAAAGTAATAATCTACTAATTTCCTAAAAATAACATACCATGGCTAAACATGCACCTTTAGTACAGATGTGCCACACACAGTGGCTGCCAAATTTGGTGATTTTTTGTCTGGCATGGTAACCATGCAATTTTTTTAATGAAACCATTTTGGATTATATTTGTAATACTTCTGAGATAATCGGGATAAGGATAAGGTGGTTGAAATTGATGAAGCTAAGTTCAAAAAAAAAAGAAATATATATATCATCGAGGGTATACAGCTGAGAGGCAGCAGGTGTTTGCAGTTGTGGAAAGGGGGTCTGGTATATTAAGTGGGTATTGTGGTTAAGACTAAGGAAACTCTTATGAACTGTATATAGGAGTACATTCTGGAAAGAAACTAAAATACATTCAGATGGCTGGAAATCATACAAAGATGTAGGAACAGATAGATTTAAACATTTGTCTGTTAATCATAGTATTCATTTCATTGACCCTGATTCTGGATGCCATACTAATACTAATAAAAGTACTTAGGCATGTCAAAAGCACCTTGCCAACTCATAATTATTAAATTGACTTTCAGTTTTATTTCGTACTGTATATGTTTCATATCAGCATGCAGAAATCATTGTTAATAAATTTCTGGAAATAGGCAAATAACGTGGGAGGAATTTAAAAATTTAAGAGTGTTAAATAAGGTTTTATATTTTTGTTTGGTTATTTTTCTAATTTCTGCTGTGCTTTTTGTCAAAAATGAATTTACATTTTTAGTAGCTCTTTTAGTGTCGTTTTCCCTTTTTCGAACAATAAGTTCACTTTTTCTTATATTGTGTAAAATTATTTAAGTTTTTTGTTTACATTTCACACTTGAACCTTAGAAGGTTTGTGAAAACAGGGTTTTTTCATGAAAATTTTTTGGCAGCAACCTTTTTGTGAACGTGGTGCGTATGTCACATCTGTTCAACAGTTTTTAACAGTATAATACTTATATGTATTGGTATTTAGTTTCACTCATAAAAAATAGCATAAAATGTAGAAAGCATATATAGTAAACTCTTTTTTTACACCAATTTGAAGGTATACAGTCCTAGAATAAAAAAACTTATTTCACGCTCTATTCAGTCTAAAACGATTTTGAAATCATCATCTTGTAAGTACATATCAAAAATCTATAACCATGCTTAAAAAACTAGCTATTTTAATGAACAAAAGGAAATGAGTGTTTTGATAGAAATGTATACTGACAAATATTTCCTTACTGTAAGTTTAGGCAAGTGTAAAGTTACTTCTATTATATTGCCGTGTTTATGCCAATTAATAAGAATTTAATTATGTTTTCAGTTAAACGAAATTACGTTTAAAAAATTCATTTAATAAATAATATAATTACTAAATATTAATTTTTATTTCTATATTTAATTAAGTTTTCTACGCTTAATTCTGGACAAACCTAATATTTTTTATTTGAAGTTTCTCGATTTCTTTATTTAGTCTGTTTGTTTGCGCGACTAATTTTGTATATGAATTATGTATTCTGAACTAAATTGCTCAATAAAAGTGCATATTATGTACGTACGTACGTATATCAGAACTTTTACAGTAGTTTAATTATTTTTTTACACGGAATTTCAAAATATAGTTATTTATTTCATCTTACACAGTTTTCGAGTTACATGGCACGTATCTACCATTTTACTATAGGAATCGTATCCTTTTTTACATGGTTCATTTTTACACGGATTTCGGAGGAAGGCTTTTATTGTGTAAAAAAAGACTTGGGTGAACTATATCATTTTCAGAATCATAAAAAAACAATTGTGTCATAAAATACAGAAAAAATACCTGAAAATTATAATTACTTCAATAGCTCTTTCGTTTTCTAGCATGTAGATCAATCTAATTTAAGTCAGTGATCCATTTTGATACCTCCGAAAGATAAGCCAAAGGCACCAGTCTTTCGATTTAAGTACTAAGATTATAGCGAATTTAACGTAACAATGAAGCTACTAGTAGCTTCATTCATGTAACTAGCTTAAGCGACACTGTTGCCACTACTAATTATAAATATATTTGAAAGTCAAAGTCATGTAGTTGATAGAGTACCTAGTTAGTGGAGGTCGAAGTTCTCCAATTTACCTCCGATCGTAAGTTGCTGTGATCGCAGATCTTCTATTGGGCACATTGTATTCGATGAGCAGGCGTGCCACCTTAAATCCACTGCAAAACGGTGACGGGATCATGAAGCAATTGAAGTGTTTTGGGAGCGTATTAAATAATAATAATCCACAATCAGAAGGTTAGAACATCAATTCTTTTATTCGTCGCTCACTTTATTCCATCCATGAAGCTACAGAAGGAGGAGTAGCTCAGTGTTAAAAATGTGTCTCACATTTCTTCGCCACCAATAGATGGCGTGCGCGCAAAGCTTGAGGTTTTGACACGGAAACCATAGTATGGATTTTTCGTACTTTTCAAGAGAAAACATGTTGTTTTTTTAAGTGAGTATTTATTATGAATTCATTTATTCAACTTCTTTTTTAACTTACTCAAAACGTCGTCAGCCATATTAATGGTTATGTGTGTCACAATATTTTTTTATATCAAACTTCAGTTCTAATCCAAATCTATACAAATCTCTTCTTTCTTATATATATATCTCAAAGAGCTCTCATCCCGTCAGGGATGCCAAAAAATGTTGTCACTCCGCCCAACTTTTAAATTAAATATTTCGAAGTGACACCGAACATATTAGGTTACACAAAATTCCTACCTGAATTGTCCCAGGGGAGCTCCTTAGATGAGATAAATCCTTATGTTCTTGCTTGATGTAAATAAATAGTCTCCATATTAGACTTTTAATCCTGTTTTCATATTACACACATACACTCACTATATTTACAAATTTTGAGAAAAGTTACATACTAAGGGCCTGTTTACATAGGAGTCCGAAGCGTTGCGTTAAGGAAAATGTGACGTTGAGACGAAAATAAACCAATCATAGGCCTCCAAATGATTAGCAATGAAATTTTTAATTTTCCTATGATTGGTTTATTTTCGCTTAACACTACTTTTTCATCTTTCCCTTAACGCTACGCAACGGACTCCTATGTGAACAGGCCCTTACCGTCTGTTACGTCATATAACTCTTTAGTGTCACGAGATGCTTCCGTGTGCCCTCTAGCGGCAGTGTGTAAAAATAAGTAGAAGTACGAAAGCACCGCTTGACAGCGGTCGACAGCTACTTTGCCTCCCGTTAGCGGAGAAATCAAAATAAAGTTAATTTTGCAGCAAACAAAGCTGTTGGTCTGTCAGCTTATTTAAGCACGAAACAATAGTCTAATCATTGTGATCCTACCGAGGACGGGGACGAAACCTGATATGGATACTAAAGGAAAGAAATCAGATATGCATGTAAAAGAAAAGAAATCAGGTATGGATGCAAAAGAAAAAACACCTCCCACTTTGAAGGATTTAAATAGGATTCGTGGGAGGATAAGAAAAAATTTACTCATATGCATAAGTTCATCGAAATGTATGATTCAACTAAAGAAGAAATAGAACAAGAAATAGTGTTGGAACAAAAGTTAAGTAATCTGCATCAAATAAAAGAAGAAATTAACAAGCTATTTATTGACTATTTAGAGCTGGAAGAAGCCGATGAAGAAACCCTGCCGAAAGCCGATACAGAATTACTTGAAATGGGCGAAGAACTAGATAATTTAGAGGTAAATGTCAAATGCTTACTTTCTAAACTTAAATCTGATGTATCTGAATCTCAGTCAACTAAAGCTGGGCAAAATATAAACTTAAAATCTGTTATGCCGAATCAGTTAGAACTTAACACTAAATTACCGGAAATTCCTTTGCCATTTTTCAGTGGCCAAATAGAACAGTTTACTAACTTTAAAACTCAATTTGTTAGTTTGATATCAAACAATAAATGTTTATCTGAAGAACAAAAATTGTTCTACCTGAAGGCCGCCTTACGTGGTGAAGCCAAATTTATTGAAACAAGTGATGATACTTTTGAGTCGTTATTTGCTGCTTTAGAGCTGAGGGATGAAAATAAACGGGCTGTCGTTGACATTCATATCCAGTCTATTCTCAAAATAGAAAAATTAAATGTTGAGTCATCAAAGGGTTTAAGATTAATTACAGATACAGTAAATAAAAGCTTAAGAACCTTAAAGATTCTAAAATTAGAGTGTAACGAACTTACGAATGCAATATTTGTAAATATAATTTCACAAAAATTAGATAAAGAAACAAGAAAGGCATATGAAATGTCTCATATCAAAGGAAATTCCATCGCTTGAAAAGCTACTTCAGTTTTTACCTGCAAGATCTCTTGTTTTAGATCAGATTTACAAACCCCCAACCACAACTAAATTTCGTCAGGCTACAACAAGCAAAGTGAACAATTTACTTGTTAACCAAAATAAGCAAAAAAGTTATGTCAAACCCAGTGTTTTGTGTAACATAGATCATCCGTTGTACCGATGTTCGAAATTTTTTAATATGACTGTTCCTAAACGTATAGAAATATTAAATGAAAACAAATTGTGTAAAAATTGTTTAAAGTTTCATAATGCACCCTGTAAATCAACGTTTGTCTGCAGAATTTGTAAAAAATCAGGTCACAATTCTCTAGTTCATGTTCCATCGGAATCGGAACTACCGCTTTCGAACTGTGGAAGTTGTTCTCAGGTGGGTGAATCATGTGGGCCTTCAATCAGGTGGGCCTTCGGATAGGAGGCTGGCGCCAAATGCCCCACATGTTATGCAATCGTCTCTAGCCGCTAATTCCAAACATAGTGTGTTACTCTGCACTGTCAGCTTATATATTGAAAATAAATTTGGAGAAAAAATAAAAGTAAAAGGTATCTTGGATAGTGGTTCCAGTATATCCATCATGACCTCGGAAATAGCTGAATCATTAGGATTGAATAACCAAAAAGTTAACACAGCGATTTCGGAAATAAATTGTGGTGAATGCTTAAATAAAGTTACAGAAGTATTTGTCGTGGGTTTTGTCGGGTCACGTGACATCACGTCTCCGGCTCTCACTAATCCTGAGACTGCGATTTTGGAGGCCATTTTGTTTTTGTCGAAAATCGGTGTATTAATTTTCTCATGAAAGTACATAAATCTGACATATTTGGAAAGAGCTTTGAAAACTGATAACTTTTTCTGCTTACAGTTATTCTGTTACTTTAATAGTTTTAAAGATATTTCAATTCTAAAAAAGCACTCTACCGGAGAAGCAATCCACTCCAAGCAGTATGGTGCAGCTATCTGTCGGCAGTGACGGGAATGAAAATTGACGGGAATTTAATACAATTGTATGGCCCTGAAAAGGGCCTTTTTTTTGTCTTTTGTGGGGCCCGAGCATAGCCGGGCGAGGCCCGGCTAGTGAAAAATAAAACCACAGCAAAAATATCTAGTGAGGAGGGTGATTTTAGCCGAACTTTATCATTTTTTATTTTGCCTCGTATTAGTGGGTTAACGCTTACTCCACGAATGGATATATCCAGTGTTTATTTTCCCAATGAAATAAAACTTGCTGATCCAGATTTTAATGTCCCTAGCAGAATCAGAGTATTGTTAGGTTGTGAATTATTTTTTGATTCGTTAAAGGCCGAAAAATTCAGATCGTATGACGGTTCATTATTATTGCAAAACAGTGTTTTCGGATATCTAGTTACAGGGTGGATCAAAAATACAGATTCTTATTATTTTTCTGGTCTAATTTCAGAATCTGAAAATTTAGACGAGGTTGTAAAACATTTCTTTGAGTTAGAATCCTTTCGTAGAGATCGTATAGGAAATTCAGATGACTCAAAAACATTCAAAAAACAGTACTGTGAAGAACATTTTAGTTCTACAATTAAAAGAGATGAAACAGGAAGGTACATTATGAGATTTCCAATTATTAAAGAAAAACTGCACACTTTAGGGTATTTTAGAGAAATCTCAGAAAGACGTTTAAACTTACTTTGGAAAAAAATAGATGAAAACAAGACAATGGGCACATTATATAAAGCTTTTATGGATGAATATGTTTCTCTTGGCCATATGGAAAGAGTGATCAATGATAAGTGTCCTAAGGAGAGCTATTTTATTCCACACCATGCTGTTTTTCGCCCAGAAAGCACATTAACACCACTTCATGTTGTGTTTGACGCTTCATCAAAATCAAGCAGCGGAATTTCTCTGAATTCCATATTGCTGAATGGTGGGACAGTAAAACAAGAATTATTTTCCATAATAGCAAGATTCCGTACTTATAAATATGCATTAAGTGCGGACATAAAAAAAGATGTACAGACAGATTCTTGTAGATGACAGGGATAGAAATTTACAAATGATAGTGTGGAAACCAACTCTTTGTGCTCCAGTGGAGGCATACAGACTTAAAACTGTCACTTATGGTACAGCTTGTGCTCCGTTTCTAGAGACAAGAACTCTAAGAGCACTGGCTGAAGATGAACAAAATAATTATTCCAAGGCGTCCTTAGCACTAATCAATGACACTTATGTAGATGACATTTTGTTGGGATCAGATAGTTTAGAAGAAGCAAAGGACTTGCAAATTCAGTTAACTCAAGTCCTATCTAAAGGAGGTATGGATCTGCACAAGTGGGTGTCTAATAACCCTGACTTATTGAATGACCACAAAATTGAAGAATATGCATTTTCATCAGACTTGTCCACTGTTAAAACACTTGGCATGCTGTGGCAACCCATGTCTGACAATTTGAAATTTAGAGTCGCAGTACAACATTCAGAGAGCTACACAAAACGTGATGTTTTTTCAACTATCGCCAGACTGTTCGACCCATTAGGTCTTACCGGTCCAGTTGTCACAAGGGCGAAAATATTTCTGCAAGGACTTTGGCAGTTGAAGCTCATGTGGAATGATCCCATTCCACCAAACGAATTAAATGACTGGTTGAAAGTTTTAAAACAGTTACCTGATGTCAATCAGCTGCAAATTCCAAGGTTTGTCTTTCTTCCAAATGCTACTACTATTGACCTGCACTGTTTTTGTGATGCATCAGAAAAAGCTTACGGTGCAACAATTTATATATCTTCTAAACTCATCAACGGAGAAGTGAAAACAAATTTATTGTGCAGCAAATCAAGAGTTTGTCCAATTAAGAAATCTATTCCTCGTCTTGAGCTCTCCGCTGCTTTGTTATTGGCTCGCCTCGTGTTGAGGTTGGTGCCAGTCCTGCAAATTCCCATTAACCACATATACATGTGGAGTGATTCCACCATCACTTTGGCGTGGATTCGTACACTTCCGGAAAATTTAAAGACCTTTGTGACTAATAGAGTGATGCTGATAAACTCTTTGTGTCCTAACTATGACTGGAGATATATTCCCTCTTCAGACAATCCGGCAGATGTTATATCACGTGGCGCATCAGCTGCTGACTTATTGCAGAACTCTTTGTGGTGGCATGGCCCCACTTGTTTAAACTCAGACATTCTATCTTCAAGTGACTGGGATAATCAAAATGATGATTTATATAATAAGGAACTTAAACCTTCTGTTCCAATAGTTTTGTTAAGGGATACAAAAATTGATTTTCTTGATAATACACTGCTGGCCATCCAAATTGCAACACCAAGAGATATCACAACAAAATTTATTTTGTAGATAACATGTTGACCAAGTATCAAATGATTAAATTTATAGACTTCTGTGATGTGTGGTTCCTGCCAAAATCAGTAGCCAGAGTAGCCGCCATTGTTGGAGATCACCGCTGCCACACGCCTCGGCATTGATTCAAAGAGACTTTGGATGAGTTTTTGGGGTACAGCAAACCAAGCAGCTTCCACACGTTGCCAAAGTTGATCTGCTGTGGCAGCTGGCGATGGAATCTGTGTCAATCGTAGAGCAACCATGGACCACATGTTTTCTATCGGCGAAAGATCCAGAGAGCGAGGCGGCCAGGGAAGCAATTCAATCTGGCGATTGACGAAGAACCGTTGGACAATGCGTGCCACGTGTGGTCGCGCATTATCCTGTTGAAATATGGCTGTGGGCAAGCCCTGAAGGTAAAGAAGGACAACTGGCTCCAACACCTCGGAGATGTAGCGCTGGCTGTTTAAAGTACCGGCATTGCGTACTAGAGGTGTGCGAGAGTGATATCCAATACCGCCCCCTTACCATAATACCCGGAGCAGGACCAGTGTGGCGGTGCATAACGCAGCTGTTCAGCATCCTCTCTTCACGGTGTCTCCAGACTCGAATGCGACCATCGTGGTGTTGCAGACAGAAGCGTGACTCGCCAGTAAAGACAATTTCATTCCATTCTGCCGTCCACATCCTTCTGTCATCGCACCATTGGCGGCGGAGACGTCTGTGGTTCTGCGTCAAGGGTAGACAAAGCAATGGACGTCTTGCGGACAGACCATTCTGCTGTAAACGGCGTCGAATGGTACGCGCAGACACTGGATGATGCGTTACAGACTGCATGTGCTGTGCTATGGTTCGTGATGTGACTGAGCGATCCGTCACTGCCATGCGCACAATTAGCCTGTCATCACGTGAAGTGGTGCGCTGAGATGGATGCGATCGAACACGCCGGTCCATCGTACCCTCCTGCATCCAACGATCACATATCCGCATTACAGTTGTTTGGTTTCGTCCAACACGACTACCGATTTCCCTGAAAGATAATCCACAATCTCGGTAGGCCACTATCCTTCCTCTGTCGAACTCGGATACTTGATCAAAAGATGATCGCTGTTTTCGACGAGGCATAATTGATCGTTTTTTTTGAAAAAACCACAAGAAAAACACAATTGCCGAACTTGAAATCGTCGAAATCTCCAAGCCTTAAATAGCGCTTTGAAGTGGCGCCACAGGCGCGCGTGATGTGCGTCTGCGCTGGAATTCTAATCATTTGCATATCTCACCTCCGCTAATGCATGTTGTAAATTTCATGTTATTTTCATGTTTCCTTCAGGGTGTTGCATTTACAGTGGCCAGCAGTGTATTTTAAATTTAAGTAATAATTTCACTAAAATTTGTCGTATTTTAAGTTAGAAATTCAAAGGAGCGCAAGTTAGGTAGTCTAACAACAGAGGAGCTCAACCATGCATCGGATGTATTGGTAAGATTGGTTCAAGGAGCTGAATTTCCTGAGGAGATTTCAAGTTTGACTAAACTCAAACCTATTAAATTTGGTAAATTAACCAACTTAAATCCATTTTTGGATAACAATAAGATTCTTCGTGTAGGTGGTAGGTTACAAAATGCTAATGTAAATGAAAATACCAAACATCCAAAACTTTTGCCATCTAGATACAAACTTACAAAAATCCTTATGGAAACCCGCCATAAGAAATATTTACACTTAGGCCCTCAGGCTTTGTTGCATTGTGTCAGGCAAGAATTTTGGTCAATTGGAGGAAGAAGTTTTGCAAGGAAAATTGTTAACGAATGTGTCACGTGTTTCAAAACCAAGCCCATTAGTTCCAACCAATTACTAGGAAACTTGCCTGCGGAAAGAGTCAATCCTAGTCCTCCATTTTCTCATTGTGGGATTGATTTCTGTGGCCCTTTTTTTAAATCAAGTATAAGGGTATATTTCAAAAGGTATATGTCGCAGTATTTGTGTGTTGTGCCACTAAAGTGATTAATTTAGAAATGGTCACAGATCTAACTTCAAATGCATTAATTGCGACACTGAAACGCTTTTTGGCTAGACGTGGAAAAAGTTTTTGAATCTTTTATGACAACGCCAAGAACTTCATAGGAGCTAATTCTGAGACCAAAAAATTACATAAACTAACGAGTAAACCTTCTGGAATGTTTGTAAATTATTTAGTCACAGAAGGAATTAAATGAAAATTCATCCCACCTCGGTCCCCAAACTTTGGAGGGTTATGGGACTCAAGTGTCAAATCGTTTAAATATCACCTTAAAAGAGCAGTGGGTTCTACAAGGCTTACATTCGAAGAATTCTTAACTGTAACAACAGAAATAGAGGGTATTCTCAATAGTACACCTATTATGCCTATGTCTACAGATCCCAATGATTGTAATGCATTAACACCTGGACATTTCTTAATTGGCCGTCCATTAATTTCGATACTAGATCCAAATTTAACAGAAAGTAAAGATGATTATTTATCCAGATGGCAAAAAACGACCAAATTAGTTCAAATGGTCTGGAAAAATTGGTCGGGAGATTACTTGAATCATTTACAATCACGAAATAAATGGAAATATACTAAGGATAATGTAAATCCGAACGACATGATATTACTAAAGGATAGCAATTTGCCACCTTATAAATGGAAGTTAGGACGTATACGTGAAGTTGTAAAGGGCTCTGATGGAAAGGTCAGAGTCGTTTGGGTAAAAACTTCTGAGGGTATCTTCAAGAGGGGTATAAATCAAGTTTGTTTATTACCCATAGACTATAAATAGTTGTATATAGAACTTTTCAGACTGTATATAATTGTATATAACCTTTCCTTTACTTTGCATATTATCATTTTTTGTTATTTTGTTTTTGTAAAATTTGCGTAATTGTTGTTTTAACTGTAATTGTAATATGTGTATTGCATTTTGATGAAAATTTATGTGTTAAGCTGTTATAATTGTTGAAACCTTCGATTTTAACGCGGGGTGTATGTTACGTCATATAACCCTTTAGTGTCATGAGATGCTTCCGTGTGCCCTCTAGCGGCAGTGTGCAAAAATAAGTAGAAGTACGAAAGCACCGCTTGACAGCGATCGACAGCTTCTTTGCCTACCGTTAGCGGAGAAATCAAAATAAAGTTAATTTTGCAGCAAACAAAGCTGTTGGTCCGTCAGCTTATTTAAGCACGAAACTATAGTCTAAACACCGTCGTAAAAACGGGACCGAAAAGTAAACTCACCAACAGGCGCTGTATCTTAACTAACATAATAAAAAAGAAAAGAATAAACTCAAAATTTAATTATGTTTTGCCAAACATAAAAAAATTATCTCGTGAAACGTGGGAGAAGTCAATAAAGGTAAATCGTGTAGTCAAAAGAGGTAAACCATGGAGTCTGCGACAGATATGTTTGTGGAATGTAACAAGATATTTGAGAGGGAATTTTATACCTAGCCTACACTTTTCATTTTATAAATATAGCTTTCGGTAAAAGGTTTTGTTGAGAATCGAGCCTTCAATTAATATTTCGTGCTATTGAGTGGCATCTCTTATATTGTGTTATTATGTTTTATGCATCTGGCATCACCTTTTTTCGTGTTCCATTTGTAATTTATGTAAACAGTAAGACGTACTGTGTTTCTCTTCCTACTTTCTATTCATCAAAGTCCTAAATTCAACTAGCCATCACTTTATTTCGTTGTTATTGCAACAGGTTATGGGTTTTAGTGACGTTTAACTGCGCAGATGAAGTAACGATGGCTATGACGACGTATTTGAATCACGGATTTTGACTTCGAGTTTCGATTTCGGATTTTCACTTTTGATTTCACCGTATTAGCTGGACTGTGTGTAGGTAGACGACTGTGTACCGATAGCTTTTTTTTCGCACACTTTGGTGAATGACAACGTAATAATATGGAAGCTAAAATTTTTCTTCAGTGCACCAAATTGGATGGTTCATCCAACTGGACTGACTGGAAATTTGAAGTAAACTCTTTGTTCGTGCTCAACGATTGCGCGGGCATCTTCGATGATTCCCTTGTCGAGCCAACAGCACCGGCAGTAGACGCAAATTAAAAAACGACTCGCGACTACAACCAAGCGGTAAAAGCGTATGCAAAGGCGAATGCGAAAGCTGCTGTGATCAACCGCACAAATATATCAGCGAATGTATTAAATTTGATTCATATGCATGGTAATTCTGCACGAGCGATATGGACCGAGTTGTTAAGCAACTTTGAGAAAGTGTCAAGCGTCAGATTGGACACTCTTCTGCAACAGATTTTCACTATCCGGATCGAAAAAGACGAAGATGTAATGCATTCACTCGCACGTTTGCGTACACTGTGGGTGGATCTTCAACGTGAGCAAGAGTTAAGCGGTGAAGGGAAGTTGCCGCAAAACCTGCTACTACCACGCATCTTGTCTATTCTTCCTGATGATGAATATCGTGAGTTCAAGTCACAGTGGGACTCAACGCCAAGAACAGAAAAGTCACCTGAAAAACTAATCGAACAGATATGAGACTGCAAAGACGAAATCAAGAGCTTAGAGACGATACTACGACAGCATTCATGTCAAATGCTAAATATGGTGCAAAACATAATGGAAAGAAATGGAAGAAGGGTGGAAAAGGGCCCCAGATGGTGAACCAACCCCAACACTTAACCACAAATAATGAAAACGATGAATAGACTTAGTAGGACCAGTGATGGTGTGCAAGGTTTCAATGGCATCTGTTTTCGTTGTAATAAACCTAGGCACATCGGAAAATTTTGTCCAGATTTCCATGACAAGCCAACCACGACGGGTGGCAGAACAGAAACCGTCTTTGCAAATACTCAATGCAGTGCATTTGCTTGTCAAGAGGATGATAGTGGCCAAAATGTGTGGCTTAAGGACGACGGAGCTACAGTACACATCACGAATTCAGCAGAGTACTTCAAGACGTACCGCTATTTTGACAAACAAGCAGAAATCACAGTCGGTAACAAGCAGAGAATACCGGCTTATGGCTGCGGGGACATTGACATATGCGCAACGGTTGGAACTGTACAAAAATCTATTGAACTCAATGATGTATTGTATGCACCAGATATCGGCAAAAATTTGTTATCAGCTTCAAAAGCAGTGAAGCGAGAAATCTCGAACTCCGGAGATTCAGATGATATGATTTGTCGTTTCTTCCGCAAGGAGACCCCAGATATTGTACTTTTAGAGGCTCCATGCTCATCAAATGGACTCTTTGAACTGCGTGCAAAACAAGTCAAGCCACAAAGGGGTCCTGCTGCTTCAGACTTCTTGGTTGACAAAGAAACGACAACTCCTTTTGCTGAAACGGCAATGACGACGACGACAAAGTTGCCGTTATCACTTTGGCATCGACCGCTTAGGTACCAGGGAATACAGTATATGACGCAGTACCTGCGTCAGAATTGTATCGATTTCCTCGACGATAGACTGTTTTGTGAGCCATGCTTATATGGTAAACAAAGTCGACGAACATTCAAATCAAAACGATTCAAGACGAAAAAGTCTGGTGAGATCATACATGCAGACTTGCTCGGATCGCCAGTCTTGTCAAGAGGTGGAAAGAAGTACATGTTAGTGCTTAAGGACGATTACTCGAAGTGTTTCGAAGTGTAGAATTTCTGAGACATAAAGACGAGGCTGTGGATAAAATCAAGCAGTTTCTTGCTCGGGTCAACAAGGATGGTATAAATGTAAAAGAACTGGTCACAGACGGTGTTCGTGAGTTCGACAATACTAAATTGGTAAAACTGACTGATGATGCAGGCATCAAGTTGCGAATCACTATGACGTATACGCCAGACCAAAACGGTTTGGTTGAAAGAGATAATCATACAATAATGGATGCAGTTCGCACTATGCTCAAGGATGCAAGTCTACCACAGTTCCTATGGGCAGAAGCAGCATCTACAGTTGTTTACATTCTGAATCGAACTGGGCCAAGTAAGACCACAGGAAAATCTCCATTTGAGGAATGATTTGGACGCAAGCCGGCAATCAACAGGATTCGAGTTTTTGGATCAACTACATTTGTACATGAACCAGATGTCAACAGAAGTAAACTGGACGACAAGGCTATAAAGGTCTATTTGGCTGGTTATTGGGATTACGATGGATATCGTGTTTTCATACCATCAAAGAATGACACGATAAAGAGTGCCAACGTAGTGTTCAATGAACAGCCAATCGGTCCTACTTCCCAGCCTTTAGAAGCGACATCTAATACCAGTCCATCAAGCGGTATGGAGTTTGAAATTTTGGATACTCCCGATGATGCAGATGATGCAGGAGGCTGGTGATCTTTGCACTGATGAAGACGAACCAACACAGCTGACGGCGCATGCATTGCGAGACCGTTCGACTATCCAACGTCCTGTCCGATTTAACGATTACGACGTGTACAGCAGCATTCTGAAGTTGAATGAGCCCAAAACATATGACGAAGCAACAAAGTCTCCTGAATATGCCGACTGGAAACGAGCCATGGACGACGAAATGGCTTCGCATGCAAAGCGCGGGACGTGGAAGCTTATTCAACCACCTAAAGGACGGAAAATCCTCGACAAACGCTGGGTTTACAGGGTGAAGACAAATCCTGATGGTTCAATCGAGAGATTCAAGGCTCGTTTAGCAGCAAAGGAGTATACGCAAACGGCGAATATCGACTACAGAGAAACATTCAGCCCAGTGTGCCGCTACGACACTATTCGAGCTGTAATTGCAACGGCAGCCAAGGAGAATCTAAAGTTATTTCAAATTGACGTGGAGACGGCATTCCTTTATGGCGACCTGACTGAGGAGATCTACATGCACCAACCCGGCGGATACGATGAAGGAAGTGGGCGTATATGCAAGATGCACCGACCTTTATACGGCTTGAAACAAGCTGGACGATGTTGGACTGTTTACTGACGTGCTAAAGAAATATGGCATGACCCAAAGTAAATCCGACCACTGCCTATTCATACGCAATGATTACGGACACAAGATGCGGATGGCGATTTATGTTGATGATAGCATTGTCGCTGTTCAGGACGAAGCGACATTCTTCACTTTTATGGACGAGCTCAAGCAACATTTCAACATTAAAGTGACGACGTTGAATTTTTTTCTTCGTCTGTAAGTTGAACGGTTGAAAGACGGCTCACACTTCTTGCACCAAGAAGCATTTACAAGAAAGATGTTAGAACGATTTGGAGATGCCAAGACATCGCGCATCCCAGTAAAGAAGTCGAGTCTCAATGTAGACTATGGTCAGCCAAATGACGATGGCATGATCAAGATCAAGGAGGCGAAGCCTCTCAGCAGTGAAATTCCATACCGATCAGCAGTTGGCAGTTTGCTCTATTTGGCGATGGGGACTCGACCAGATATTGCTTACGCAGTGAGTTTGGTGTCTCGTAAGTTGGACAACCCCACAGAGACTGATTGGGAAATCGTGCAGACAACATTAAAATACCTTTACAATACCATTGGACACGGAATTTTGTACAATAATGAAGATGACAGAAGCCTGATGTTGTTTAGTGATGCAGATAACAACAGCTGTGCAGAAACACGCAGGTCTCGCACAGGTGTCGTTTCTTTCTATGGTGGAGGTGCAATTACGTGGCGAAGCAAGCTACAGAAGGCCATATCCAATTCAACAACAGAGGCAGATTTCATGGAAGCAGCTGATGCCACAAAAGACCTGATATTGTTGAAGCGTATGTTTAACGAGATAGCCAACAATGTCTCATTACCAATCCTGCAGATTGATAATCAGAGTGCTATCAAATACATCAAAAATCCGATGTTCCATGCGCACACAAAGCATATCGACCAAAGATACAAGTTTGCCTAAGATGAGTTCTGAAAGGGACACTTTGAATTAGGCTATGTCAGAAGTGATGAGCAGCGAGCAGACATTCTGACGAAGGCACTTCCAGCACCTCAGTTTCATTCTCAAAATAAGTTGCTCGGTGTGAAAGCAGTCAATATATATAAGTGACAGTTTAACCCATATTAACAATGACTATTTTCATGCTCGAAGGAGGCTGTTGAGAATCGAGCCTTGCATTAATATTACGTGCTATTGAGTGGCATCTCTAATTTTGTATTATTATGTTTTATGCATCTGGCATCACCTTTTTACGTATTCCATTTGTAATTTATGTAAACAGTAAGACGTACTGTGTTTCTCTTCCTACTTTCTATTCATTAAAGTCCTAAATTAAACTAGCCATCACTTTATTTCGTTGATATTGCAACAGGTTTTACTGATTTGGGAAAGTTCACTCCGATCATCGAAAATGTGAGAAGGGGGGACCATGCTTTTGTGCTCATGTACCTGCCCTCTATAAGAAAATGGGTCCAAACGCTGGCATGCTTTCTGAGTACAGAGACTGCATCTGGTACAGTGCTCCATCATCTGATTGTAGAATATATCCTTCTGCTTGAGCATTCTGGTTTTTTTGTGGATGCTGTCATCAGTGATGGAGAATCATGGAACCGGAACATGTGGACCAAATTTGGTATCGAATCAGAAAATTTAAGCTGCATTCATATTTGTGATCCCGAAAGAAGATTGTGGTTCATTTCTGACTTCGCGCATTTTGCTAAGAACGTGCGAAATTTCATATATTCCAATAAATATATAATGGTATATTATTAATTTTCTTTATATTATGTCTTCTTTAGATTTGCTGTATTTTAATGATGAGACTTCTATATTCTATGATTCTTTTAGACTCTTGAAGGTCTTATTGATACAAGATGTTGGGAAACAGTTATGGAAATGGATAATCCAATGGGCTTTATATGAAAGTTTGTCCCAATCCTTTTTGGGATTCATTTTATCCCAAATATTTCCAGAAGATGTATGTGAAATTATTAACTTTTTTCTCACTACGCGCATGCATTTTACATGTAAAGAAATAAAAAAATATTCTCAACTCTGCGCTAACGTTAAAAAATTAAGGAAACAATCAAAAATATAAATCTCATTATTTATTCTTAAATTTTAGCTTTTATTTTATATTACTTTTGAATTGAATCATTCTTCACATTTGATAATTTAACTGAATATATTTTATTATACCATTAAAATTTACTATCATACTAAATTTAACTGTATTTTTATTCAATTTGTAAAGTTATTCCCTTGTCAATATCAATGGATAATGTTGTCAATATCTGTGGAACCTGTCATGTATAAATTTTTGTTCAAATTTATCTATAGTAAATTGTATATTAAGCATTGCAATAATGTATTAATAGTGTATGTAGTTAATTTCAATTCTTTATAATTAAGAAATACATTTTTTCTATTCAACATATTTTGTGGTTATGGCAAATTTAGATACATGTCTGAGCTAAAGCGATCATTTTTTTTAATCTTTCACAGAAATAAAATATTTCCAGTTAACTTTTCTACTTGAAATTAATGTTTTTTCTCTGCTCACTATTCGTCAAAAATATTTAGTATCTGTTAATAACTTTTTTACTATGGAAACTTCATAAAACTGATGAATATGCTGGAACCTTAATATAGAATTTAATCACTATTAAGTAAGTTTCAATAAATGAGTTTTTATTGTATGATAAACTATGTTGTTACTATAAATGCTTATGCAAAATATATTTTGTATAATTTGTAAAAAAAATGATAATAATAATATTTTCAGATTTATTAATGTCAGTACAATGAAACCAATACTTTGTGAAAATTAAAAAAATATAGCTAGTTTGTCCTTGTCAATATGAATTGGGTATTTTTATTTTTAATTCGCTGAAAAATTTTGCAATCGATACTTTACCAACTTGAAGGAAATTCCTGTATATGCTGGAACATTAATATTGAGTATTGAGTTCAATCACTATTAAATTAGTTTCGATAGGAAAATAAGTTTTCATTGTATGACAAACAATGTTGTCACTATAAATGTTTATGCAACATCTGTTGTGTATTATTGTTTAAAAAGAATGATATCTTCAGATATTTTTACTGCAAGTACAACGAAACTTATACTTTGTGAAAATACAAAAATATAGCTAATTAGTCCTTGTCAATGTGATTTGGGTTTTTTCTTTTTACACTGGTGTAAGAAATTAAGAGAATTTGCAGACTTGGACTATTATCTCTAGAACTACTGTACCGATTTTAATGAAATTTGATATGCACATACATTGATACAATACAAAACAAATAACCATCCAATAATTGTAATACACACGCATGATCGTGCGTAATACTCGTTGGAGTCGGAAGGTATGAAACAGCGGTTGCAGAATAAACAAGAAAATGGGTTAATAGATGGGTTAATAGGGGGTATGGTCCCCTTTTACAGATATACAGGTCTCGCAGCGTGATTTCATACTTGAAATAAGGCAGTTTATCATTTCCTGTGGCAATTGGTCCCACTCGTTCTGCAACGCTGTTTCCATTCCCTGGATGGTTCTCGGAGGGGGGTTACGAGTTGTAATTGCCCTCCCCAGAGCATCCCATACATGCTCTATAGGGTTAAGGTCTGGATATCTGGCTGGTCAATCCATCCGGCGAATATCCTCATTCTCTAGAAATTCGTTGACCACAAGAGCTCTATGTGGCCTCGCGTTATCGTCCATTAAAATGAACTCAGGGCCAACTGCACCCCTGAAAAGGCGAACACAGGGCTCCAATACCTCATCCCTATACCTCACACCAGTCACAGTGCCTCTTTCAAAGACACGGAGAGGTGGTCGGCCATCCAACATTATGCCTGCCCCGACCATTAAACCTCCTCCGCCATAATGGTCGATTTCGCGGACATTGGAGGGTAGGTAGAGGGTCCCTGGTTCTCTGCATATGAACGCACGGCGAGAATCGGTGTTTAGGCTGAATCGGGACTCATCAGTGAAGAGAACGGTCGTCCATTGATCCATACTCCAATCTCTATGCTCTCTGCACCATGATAAACGGATTCTCCTGTTCGTAGATGTGAGCGGGACGCAAACAACAGGTCTTCTTGTAAACAAACCTCTCTCATGAAGTCTTTTGGAAACAGTCACCCTTGATACACGGGTTCCTGTGACTGCATACAAGTCACGAGAGAGCTGAGACGATGTAGCACTCCTGTTACGCCTCGCTATAATCGACAAATGGCGATCTTCTCTGGTCGTAGTGGCTCTTGGACGATCTTGCCCAGGCTTTCTCTCGATGGATCCGGTATCCTGAAACTGTTCCATAAGTTACACACGACGCTGGGCGTTAAATTGAACTCTCTACAAATTTGGACTTGAGATTGGCCTGCTGCTAGCCTCCCCACAATTCGCCACCTCATTCCATCATCTAAACGTTGGTGGTTACTCATTTTTACTGTTACAATTTGAAATTAACCGACTGCTGCAAAATAACACCAAGAAATTCGCCGAGGTGTGCTAGCGAACGAAATGCGTCTTAACTTACGCGCTTATAAAGCCTGTTTCTCTACTGGCTCCGCCTACAGTCACGTGTACGCTTACGTATTTGACATACAAGATTTGCATTTTTGTCTAGAAGCAGTGGTTTTACATTCAGTTCAGTTCTTTTCATGAAATTCGATAAAATATGCAAATTATCTTAATTTATTTCACCACTGTAATTCGCTGAAAACTGTTGTATTCAGATATTTACCAACTTCATGGTAATATCTGAATATGACGGAACCTTATATTGAATTTAATCACTATTAAATTAGTTCTGATAAGTAAATAAATTTTCATTCTGTGATAAAAATTGCTGTCACTATAAATGCTTAAGCAAAATCTGTTGTGTATAATTTTTTTAAATAATATTTTCTGATCTTTTTACTGTGAGTACCATGAAACCCATATTTTGTGAAAATGTAAAAATATAGCTGATTTGCCCTTGACAATGTGATTTGGGTTTTTTTCTTTTTAATTCGCGGAAAAATTTTGTAATCGGTAATTTACCAACTTGAAGGTAATTCCTGAATATGTTGGAACCTCAATATTTAGTTTAATCACTATTAATTTAGTTTCGATAGGAAAATAACTTTTCATTGTATGATAAACAATGTTGTCACTAAAAATGTTTATGCAAAATTTGTTGTGTATAATTGATTAAAAAGAATGCTATCTTCAGATATTTTGACTGCGAGTACAATGTAACCCATACTTTGTGAAAATGCAAAAATATAGCTGATTTGTCCTTGTCAATGTGATTTGGGGTTTTTCTTTTTAATTCACTGAAAACTGTTGTATTCAGTTATTTAACAACTTGACGGTTATACCTTCAGTTTTAAAAAGTGTAATATGAGATGATTTAAATGATTTTTTTCCAAAGGAAGATAATTCAAAGTATTGTGATTAATTAGTGAATTGACTTCCTATTCAATTAGTCCTGATTAGAATTTATTTGTGGTAAATAAAACTACTCTTATATTACTATGTTTGTGTGTGTGTTCGTTTTGGCTAATCAGTAGTATTTCTCCCAAATTTTTTTATCATAAAAGATTTCCTTCACATTTCTTTTCTGTAATTTCATTTCCTTAACTTTTCAATTATTACAAAATTCCAAACTCTTTTATTCTGAAACTAATACACAATTATTCTGAAAAAGTTTATATAATGAAGTATGACTCATCATGTGTCAGATGTTTGTCATCTCATGTTTGGGCATTACATACTCTGTAGCTGCAGTTAGTGTGTGCTCTTAGGGTGATTCAAAAGTCAACGTACAAACTTTTAGGGAAGGTAGAAAACTCAAAAAAAAAAACAGAATCACATAGGAATGCATTACTGGAAACGCAAACCTTATCATCTAGAGGATAAACTAAGATGCAGAAATGAAACGCCAATAATGGGTGGAAAAACTCTTTATTTACAGATACTTTACATTATGACTGTACGTGTACACGTTCAGTTTCACAGCAAAACGTTCAGTTTCGGCATTTCGCGGACGTTTACAGCTGCGACGGAGATTCTTGCGACGAGGTTGGTTTCAGAGTCAACGCGAGTCTCATACAACACGGATTTGAGGGTCCTATACAGGAAGAAATGCAGATTATATGAATTAGGCGATCGTGGTGGCCATGGGACGGGACCTCCACGCCCAATCCATCGAGTTGCAAACGTATTGTACAAGTAATCACGTACGACACGGGAATAATGAGTTGGAGGCCCATCGTGCTGGAACCACATTGCACGCCGAACAGACACTGGAGCAATGTCCAGTATTTCCGGCAGTACCTCCTCCAGAAAAATGCGATATTTCCGGCCATCCAGTGGGCGTGGTAAGAGTTGTGGCCCGATTAAGTAATCAGCCATAATACCCGACCATACATTCACTGAGAAACGTTGTTGGGCAGCATGTGGTAACATACATCGTGGGTTGCCGTGGCTTCACACATGAACATTGTGTTGATTAATGATCCCTTCACGAGAGAATGAGAATCCCAACTACAGAGCCCTCAAGCGTCAGGTTTGCGTATCCAGTCATGCATTCCTATGTGATTCTGTTTTGTTTTTGAGTTTTCTACCTCTCCAAAAAGTTGGTACTTTGAGTTTTGAATCCCCCTGTATGTGGGGGCCCGGGATTGCCTCTTTGGATGGCAGATCTGTACTGTCCATCCTGCGCCCATGGTCCAACAATAATGAAAAATGTCACCGAACTTGGGAAATTAACCCTCGGCTGTGTATACAGGACTTGCTACGTAGCGACCGGTCGACAGTTTGAACAAGGCGTATAGGGGAAAGCTGTGGTCACTGTAATTTATCTAATACTCGAATACTCACCTTGTATATGCATGTAACTAACTAGCTTTGGAAAATAATGTATCATTATTTCTCATTTCATTTAAGAATTTTAATGAAGTTTAGCAAAATAAGCTGTTCAAATACACGATTTGAATGAAAATAAACAATTGTTATGTTGAATAAATGAATTCATATTAAATATGCACCAAATAAATTTGTTTTCTCTTGAAAAATACGAAAAATCCATATTAAAGCGCATCGTTTCCGTGTCAAAGCTCAGGCCCTATCTGCGAGCGCTCCACCTAGGGCGGCGACCAAATGTGAGACACTTTTTTAACAAGCAGCTACTCCTCCTCCTTTAGCTTCCTGGACGATATGAAGAGGGCTACGGTTGGCTTCCATTGGAGAGTCAATGCTCGCGCAAGGGGCGAGGGGCTTTCACAATGACAGTTCCATCAACCAGGAGCGCAGGACAACGTCCGGACGAGCCTGATATCAAGGAGTAGTTAGGGGGTGGGGATGGGGGTGGCGGAAGCGAAACTTCAACGGTGAGAGCGAAAGATCTCAGTAATAGCAGGAAACTAAAAACTCGTTTCCAAAGCATACGGTTTCCAGTAAAGAATACAAATTCTCAACAAATGGGAGGCAGTATGGTAGCTAAGTAACCACCCAAAAGAATGAAAACGAGAGAAGAGACAGCTTGATTGATCGATCCCCGCCAAGTATAGAGGTGAAAATTCGCGGGCCGAAAGGGGCAGGAACTTAAAGTTACCACTAATGAATTTTGAGCGGAAAGTGAGAGAAGAAAACCCAGAACCCCAACAACAGTTTTCTCCCTCCCCTCTTTTTCGAGGGGTGCGGGGAGCATTATTCGGCCTGTAAAGCAGGGACGTGGGTCGCTTTGTTGACGAGGAGATACTCGGGTCGTACGCCGGAATCGAATGAAGTATGGAGTTCTGAATAGAAAATCTCTACGACGCTTCTAAGCAAGTTTCCTAATTTCGGTGAAAGAGGGCTTAATCTTGAGGGAATTATGATGGGTACCGTTACTCACATACAACTCCGCAGATGCGCAATCGCGTAGGATTCTGTTTTGAATTACTTGTAATTTCTTGAGATGAGTAATTGCTACAGTGCCCCAAACAATAGACCCTTAAGTCATGACAGTTGAAACGAAGGCTTTGTAAAGAAAAAACTTGATTTTAACCGACAAGCGACTTTTTCAAGTCAATAGATAGCTTTTAGAACCCTATGCAGTCTTTGATTTCCGAAGTAGTTCTCTCATCTGTAGGCGCCAGGTTAGTTTTGAATCTAGGATAACACCTAGGTACTTGTAAGAGTCGGCCCAGGGAACCGCTCTTTATCAAGAATGAAGTTATTGTGTGGGATGATAGTACTACCCTTGAAATACACGGCAGTACATTTATCAGCGTTATCTTTAATTCTGTACCTGAGAAGCCATTCATGATATGCATTTAAGCAATGTTGGAGCCTCTGGAGCACAATGTGATGGTGACTGGGAGTAATAATGGAGGTATCATCGGCATAAAACGCTAAGTCGACGGTAAGATGATTAAGCATATCGTTCACGTAAATATTAAACATTTTAGGTCCGAGTAGGCTGCCTTGGGGAACCACACTTTTAATGGGACTAGGAGAGAAAATACTATCGCCGACACGAACCGAAAAGGATCTGCCGGAAAGATAATCACGAAGGACTATTATTAGTTGGTAGGGAAACTTGAGCTTAAGGAGTTTGATGATAAGACCGTCATGGCAAATTCGGTCTAAAGTTTTACTAGTTTCTACGAATAGGACTCCAGTCATCTGTTAGTTAGAATGGGCATCCTGAATATGCTCCACAAGACGCCATAACTGATCATGCGTTGAACGACGCTTCAGAAATCCTATGTGGTCAGAGAGAACTATGTTGTTGTTGCTGCAGAACTCTTCAAGCCTTCTGACAATATTCGTAGACTTTAGAAAATTAAGAGAGGGGACTAATTAATAGGTCCATAATTAACTGGGTAGTAGGTTCGGATCCTGACTTATAAATAGGGAAGACAATAGCATAATCCCACCAGCTGGGGAAGTAGTTTAGTTCCAAGAGACTAGTGATAAAGCATGCTAGCTAGACTATGTATTTCGTCAGAAGGAATTTTAGTTGAAAGGTGATCTGGGCTTTACACCAGGGGTCGGCAACCTCTTTTACTAGGAGGGCATATTTCAGAAATGCGGGAGTTCGGTGGGCACCGCCGTTTGAAGAGGAGGAGGAGGGTTAATATTTAAACATGAAAATATTAATGTGATATAATTTTTTAATACATAAATTAAAATTTCAGTTTAAACAAAATAATCTTAAAATTGATAATTAATACAATATTTGTAATTGCAAATCTGCGACCAACTCGTTGTAATGTGGCACTTAAGTAGAATTCCCAGTTCTCAGGCAATGGTCCAAATAAGTATCAGTGAGACTTGATCGGCTCTTTGATTTTAAGAATTTCGTATTAAAAAACAAATATTCACATGTATTTGTCGACGCACAAAGATAGTTCAATTTCAGAGCACATTTTCTCAACAACTGGGAGCTATTTCCGTTCACTAAATTCCAGAATTTTTCTTCGTTATGATGTAATTTTAATTCAATGTCATTTCTTGCATTTATTATTTCGAATTCGCAGTCCTTCGTATTCGAAATATCAAAATATGTTGCGATTTTATGAGCTACATCGTCCTCTGTATGAGAGAAAGGATTTATAATAAACGTCTCAAGAATGTCTCCAATTCGAAGAATTCTTTAAATCTGGTTTTAAATTCTTCCAATAAGGAATCAAAATGCTTGGCAAACTGATAGTTGGTAGAATTTCCATCGTAATAATTTTCTATCACCATTTTTAAATTTGGGAAATCTGATAAATTCTCTTTCTCCATATGCTATTTTCACAGCTCCAATTTAGCTTTAAATGCATTTATCGTATTTGTCATAGAAGCAATATGATGATTTCTACCTTGTAGTTTCATATTCAGATCCTTCAATTTTACGGTCACATCAGTTAGAAAGCCTAGCTCAAAGTAAAAAATATAAACAATTCAAATAAACAAAAGTTAAAAATCAAGCATAGACTGCTAAATCACTTTAACATAAAACATATCCTGCAAAGAAAACATAAAACATTTTCAATAGAGGATAGCGCAGAAGCTTCATATCCCCATAATGAAAAAAATACAAATAAATAATCCAACAGAGATAGATAAAAATAATACGAATATAGACAAAAACAGAAATCAAGCACTTAGGGCATCCACGCACCAACGGCAAGATTCTGTATAAGTGCCGGAACTGAACCATAAAACAACATAGAGGTAACCGACAGGTCTCGTCATCACGGAGCCTAACCAAATCAGTTACCTCAAGGGGAACTTTCTGAATAGGATGCAGGTAAGCCCAAAAGACATCCCAAGGCCCCGAGTCCCCCAAGGAAGCAATTAGTCAAAAGAAAATGAAAAGACAAACTCAACCTACAGTGTGGGCTCAGCGCACCGTACATGCAAGCACACAAATAATCCTAATGCAAAGTAATAGATGCATACACACCCCAATTCCGTAAGTGACGGTTATGGCGAAACAGCAGCCAATTCATCCTAGAAGTTACGTCATTGTAACATTACTACAGCGCTACCCCCCATTACAGCTTAACCAAATGAAAACATAAATACTATTCTAAACATCTTTAAAAATTCCTGAGTCTAAATGCCATTTTTTTAAAACTTTTAAACTGCCGAAATTTTTAGGGAAATTTCCTCGAAAATGTTACATGCCTCCAAAAAATCCCCAGCGTTGTTACATATGTTTTTTATTCTGTAAAGTTGTGAGTAAAAAATATTATAATAAATTTTATAGTTAATAAACTATAAAATTTATTATAATATTTTTTACTCACAACTTTACAGAATAAAAAACATATGTAACAACGCTGGGGATTTTTTGGAGGCATGTAACATTTTCGAGGAAAACTTAAGTAAAAACAATTTCCCTAAAAATTTCCTCGAAAATGTTACATGCCTCCAAAAAATCCTCAGCGTTGTTACATATGTTTTTTATTCTGTAAAGTTGTGAGTAAAAAATATTATAATAAATTTTATAGTTTTTAAAAATATTATAATAAATTTTATAGTTAATAAACTATAAAATTTATTATAATATTTTTTACTCACAACTTTACAGAATAAAAAACATATGTAACAACGCTGGGGATTTTTTGGAGGCATGTAACATTTTCGAGGAAAACTTAAGTAAAAACAATTTCCCTAAAAATTTCGGCAATTTAAAAGTTTAAAAAAAATGGCAATTAGACTCAGGAATTTTTAAAGATGTTTAGAATAGTATTTATGTTTTCATTTGGTTAAGCTGTAATGGGGGGTGGCGCTGTAGTAATGTTACAATGACGTAACTTCTAGGATAGAATTGGCTGCTGTTTCGCCATAACAGTCACTTACGGAATTGGGGTGTGTATGCATCTTTTACTTTGCATTAGGATTATTTGTGTGCTTGCATGTACGGTGCGTTGAGCCCATACTGTAAGTTGTGTTTGTCTTTTTATTTTCTTTTGACTAATTGCTTCCTTGGGGGACTCGGGGCCTTGGGATGTCTTTTGGGCTTACCTGCATCATATTCAGAAAGTTCCCCTTTGAGGTAACTGATTTGGTTAGGCTCCCTGATGACGAGACCTGTCGGTTACCTCTATGTTGTTTTATGGTTCAGTTCCGGCACTTATACAGAATCTTGCCGTTGGTGCGTGGATGCCCAGAGTGCTTGATTTCTGTTTGTTTTTTGTCTATATTCGTATTATTTTTATCTATCTCTGTTGGATTATTTATTTGTAAAGCCTAGCTCAATTAATCAAGGTTTTTTTTCTAATTTTAAACAAATTTTATTCCTGAATAATAGAAATTCTTTCACCCGTGGTAATAAATTTAAAAACCGCTCAAATACCTTTCCTCTACTGATCTCTCTAAATCAAATATTTAAACGCAAACAATCAAAAATACACTCATGGACAAAAAAATTAGCGCACCAAGAAGGAGTCGTCAAAATGAAACGAAATTTTACATACGTAATGACTACTTTGATATATGTAAATGATAAGAAAATCAAAGAAAAAGAATAATTTATTTCAGAGAAAAAGGCAAAAGAACGGAGGAGTTAATACTCCGTTGGACCCCCTCTAGCGCGAATGCACGATGCGATACGATCGGGCATTGAGTCATACAAGTTCTGTATGATGTCTTGAGACATTTCGTTCCATATTTGTTGTAACCTTGCCTCTAGTTCGTTCAAACTCGTGGGATGCCCAACTCGTCGTCCCAAATGATCCCAGATATGCTCGATTGGAGACAAATCTGGGGATCGGGCAGGCCAAGGAAGGGTAGTAACAGTGCGGAGACAGTCTTGTGACACCCTTGCCGTATGAGGCCGAGCATTGTCTTGTTGAAAAATGGCTCCTGGGAGCCGTTGCATGAGTGGCAACACATGTAGTTGCAGGATTTCATGAACATACCGCTGGGCTGTCATGGTGCCACGGAACAATACTAGGCGTGACCGTGTATTGTAGGCAATGGCACCCCATACCATCACACCAGCTGTGGGAGCGATGTGTCGCTGTACAGCAAAGGCAGGGTTGAAGCGTTCACCACGGGCTCTCCACACACGAACACGATTGTCATCACTGCCGAGATTGAATCTGGATTCGTCGCTAAAGACGACCTGGTTCCATTCCGCTGCAGTCCAGTTTCCTCGTGCGCGGCAAAACTCCAAACGGAGGCGTCGATGGGTGGGCGTCAAGGGCAGCACACGTAATGGGCGCCGCGATACCAACTGTCCTTCAGCCAGGCGCCTTCGTATGGTTCGAGAAGACACAGAGGCCCCTAGTGAAGGTACTACCTGTGCCTGGAAGGCGGCCGATGAAGCAGTTGGCTGTACGCGTGCATTTCTTACGATGTGGCGGTCTTCTCGACGACTGGTCTGTCGAGGGCGTCCTGAGCCTGGTCTTCCTGTACATGACATCTCTCGGGTCCACTGGTCCCAACACCTCCTCGCAACACAATCAGAGCGGCTTAATTGACGAGCTACTCGCCTAGCTGACTACCCAGCTTCCATCATCTCGACGATTCTCCCCCTCTCAAACTGCGACAACTGCTTATATTGTCTTCGAACACGGCGTAATGGCATGTCTATCTCAGCTCTTCCTTTGTAAATGATTCAGCACACTCAAACAAGCTTTGGTTACCTGTTTTATACTCAACAGAGTACGATGTTCAATGCCCTCTACCGGCTATACGTAATGCGCAATCACGCTGCATTTCTAATCATTTGCATATCTCCCCGACATGTACCTTCATTGCAAGTTTCGTTACGATCCCGCAATTATTTCTTGGTGCGCTAATTTTTTTGCCCATGAGTGTATCTAAAATCAAATTTCTAATCTCAAATAACTAAAATTTAGATATTTGAACGGCGAGCACTTTAAAATTGTTTCGCGAGCACCACCCTGCTGACCCCTTGGTTAGTGTTGCCGACCCCTGCTGTACACTTTTTGAGATTTTTAGTATCACATAAAATATCGGATGGATAAGTGTTCGTAATAGGATTTAAATTATTTAAAACTTTATTTTGATTATTTAATTGATGATAATTTTGTTGAAGTACTAGCATGGGGGAACGAGTATGATGCAAGGTAAAAATCTTAAAATGTACGTAGCTTGCATGAAAATGGAAAAGCAAAACATGCGATGTTTTTCTTATAGCGTAAATAGCTAAAACGTTCATAATTTTCTTTTAGGCTCGGTGCACACGAGCGATCCGGTGCCGGTGTGAAATCGCATCGGTGCCGCAGGCTTCAATTCACACGAGAGGCGATCTCGTTGCGGTTTTGGCTGTTCTGTGAAATTCACGTGACAGACAGATGGTGTACATGAGCGAACAATTAGAGAACGCGAGGTGTAACATTGAGGACACGAGAGTTGGAAGCGTACTCAAGAAAAAGAGTTGTGTTTTCGTACTTTATTTATAAGTATTTAAAATACAGAAAAAGAAATTATTGGGTCCACCCACTGGTGAGTTAGAGGATGTTAAAAGGGACATCTTCCTTATTATATGAAGACTTGTGTCATGACGAAGCAAAGTTTTTTAATTACTTCCGAATGAGCAAACACTCTTTTGAAGAAGTGGTTCATTATACTTCAACTACAAACATTATTTTTCTGTGGTGTTATTAGCAGTTGCTGATTCACAATATAACTTTTTGTATGTAGATATTGGCTCCTATGGCAAAGATTCGGATAGTTTAATTTTCCAAAATAGCTCTTTCAATAAAAAATTAGAAAGCGGAGGCGTGAAAATACTAACAGGTAAACCCCTGCCTGGGATGGATCACCCAGTCTTGCCCTACGTGTTTGTTTGTTGGAGATGAAGCATTTTCCTTGTTAAGAAATGTTTTGAGACCGTACAGCGGTAAATTTTTGTTCAAAAAAATAAATAAATAAAAATTTTTAAAAAAAAATTTAAAAACAAATTAATTAACTACCGACTATTTCGAGCTCGAAGATATGTCGAATGTTCGTTTGGAATTTTGAGCAACAAATGGCGAATACTACATAGGCCTCTAAACGTGAAACCTGATTTTGCTATAAGCATCATCAAAACGTGTTGTGCCCTTCATAATTATGTTCTCAAAAGAGATGGATATAAATTTGAAGATACATTATGTATCGAAGGATTTTATGACAGCGGCCAAAATCAAGGATCCCATCAAAATCAAGGAGAGATCAATTTAAATCAGATCAGAAATACATGGGCGGACTATTTCATTAGTGATGTCGGAAAACTGCCATGGCAAAATGACTGCATTTAACAATAAATGTGAATGAAAATGCGATATTTAAAAATAACAATAAATATTTAAAAATTTAATAGATGGAAATTAATAAAAGTTTAATAAATCAAAAAATATGTTTAATTTTTACTTTCTAGCATATTGTTTAGATTTGTGTTTAATTTTTAATTAAGTTATATACTGCTATGCTCTGCTGTTTTTATCTAATTACATTTGAGGAAACATCAAAAATTAATACGAGACTGAAATATGAGTAATGTAAATTTATCTGAAATATTGTAAACCTGATCGTCGTGATCCGTTAAATAAATGTCACCTGGCACCTCCAGGCATGCGTTCCTTTTTGTCAGCCTGACACCCCGGGCCTTGAATTGTCTCTTTGTGGTCTTTTCCAAAAAATTGACCCCTTTTTCCACTTAGGGAAGTGGCCCACCATTATGTATTTAATGGTCTGCTAGATTCCTTTAACAAAAAGTCACATCTGTACTGAATTTTCCAAAGGTAGGATTGAGTCTGTTTTCAGACTACAGCTCCGATTCAAAAAATTAGAAAGAAAATATGGTCAAGGGAATTGCAAATCTAATTTATCAAATAAATAATCAATGATATCAAATATAAATTATCATAATACAAATCTGCATATTTTGTAGATTATAAAAATATGAACATATTACAATGAAATAGAAAATATATTTAAAACAGCAAGTGAAAAAAAATTCAAAATATTAGAATACTTCATAACATGGTTCAAAAAATTAGAATAATGTAAATATATTGTACACAATTTAATATATTGTAAATATATTAAATTGTGTATTTAATTTGTGTAGTTAATTTGTGTACAATTTAATATATTTAATATATTGTAAATATATTGTACTTTTCACATTTAATATCCCACAATTCACGAAACTTTTTAACTTCCTCTATTAAAAGTTCTGTGTCTACACTTTCAGCCATTTTGTTTTTGCGGCAAAATGTCGTCCGTGTGAATAGCGCAGTTGAAATGAAGGTACTTCTAAGCCGTTGTCGTTCGTGCGATGAAGCAGTACCCGGGGTAGAAAAACCGGTCGTTGCGAGCTCGCAGCGGCTCAAACGTCCGTGTGAATCGGTTAGTTCAACTCTATGTACTTCTAATCGCAACTGCCGTGCCGCACCGGCGCCGCATCGCTCGTGTGCACATCGAGCGATGCGGCATTCCATTCGCATTTATTGTTAAATGCAGTCATTTTGCCATGGCAGTTTTCCGACATCACTAATGAAATAGTCCGCCCATGTATTTCTGATCTGATTCAAATTGATCCCTCCTTGATTTTGATGGGATCCTTGATTTTGGCCGCTGTCATAAAATCCTTCGATACATAATGTATCTTCAAATTTATATCCATCTCTTTTGAGAACATAATTATGAAGGGCACAACACGTTTTGATGATGCTTATAGCAAAATCAGGTTTCACGTTTAGAGGCCTATGTAGTATTCGCCATTTGTTGCTCAAAATTCCAAACGAACATTCGACATATCTTCGAGCTCGAGATAGTCGGTAGTTAATTAATTTTTTATTTTTATTTTTTTTATTTATTTATTTATTTTTTTTGGAACAAAAATTTACCGCTGTACGGTCTCAAAACATTTCTTAACAAGGAAAATGCTTCATCTCCAACAAACAAACACGTAGGGCAGGACTGGGTGATCCATCCCAGGCAGGGGTTTACCTGTTAGTATTTTCACGCCTCCGCTTTCTAATTTTTTATTGAAAGAGCTATTTTGGAAAATTAAACTATCCGAATCTTTGCCATAGGAGCCAATATCTACATACAAAAAGTTATATTGTGAATCAGCAACTGCTAATAACACCACAGAAAAATAATGTTTGTAGTTGAAGTATAATGAACCACTTCTTCAAAAGAGTGTTTGCTCATTCGGAAGTAATTAAAAAACTTTGCTTCGTCATGACACAAGTCTTCATATAATAAGGGAGATGTCCCTTTTAACATCCTCTAACTCACCAGTGGGTGGACCCAATAATTTCTTTTTCTGTATTTTAAATACTTATAAATAAAGTACGAAAACACAACTATTTTTCTTGAGTACGCTTCCAACTCTCGTGTCCTCAATGTGACACCTCGCGTTCTCTAATTGTTCGCTCATGTACACCATCTGTCTGTCACGTGAATTTCATAGAACAGCCAAAACCGCAACGAGATCGCCTCTCGTGTGAATTGAAGCCTGCGGCACCGATGCGATTTCACACCGGCACCGGATCGCTCGTGTGCACCGAGCCTTAATGCCTAAAGAACGATAAATACTTGTCATGCTTACTAGTCGTGGGGTGTTAATTATCCCCGAACCTTCATTTCGAGAATCGCCTTCCTCGAGACAGAAATCTTAAAACCGGACCGAGGTTTCTTCCCTACATAGGTGGACAATATTTCTAATGTACGTCTGGCTTCGGTGTAATTGAGACATATTTGAAACTGATAATCTATACTAATATATAAAGAGAGAGCGGATTTTGTATGTGGAGGGTAATCTCCCGAACCACTGCACCTATTTGAAAAATTCTTTCACTATTTGAAAGGTACATTATTCTAGATGGACATAGGCTATATATTATGTATATCTGATCAGTAGAAAGAAAGTTAGGCCTGGACTCCACTTCACCAGAAAACGCGACAGAAACAGAAAACAGAATCGGAAAATCTACGCACTTCCGGTTTTTTTCCGTTTCTGCCCAGCAGAATGACGGCGGAAAACAGAGTTGAAAATGTTGAACTTTTCTGTTTCCGTCCGCGGATTCCGCGTGTATGACAGCCAATAGGAATGCTTCTTGATCCACGAAACACAAAACAGCAATGGCGTCTCGGTTTGACATGGAAGCGTTTATTTATGAAGTTGGGGCTTACCCATTTCTACCATCACCTCCATAACTGCAAGCTAAATAAGTCAAACAGTAAATTCTACTAGAATAATTTGCTGGAATAATGATTTTCTATTACCAGATAATGGATTTAGTGCAAACTGATCTGTAATCTTAAGATGTCACTTTGTAAAGGTCTGATATTTTTAACTATCCAAATGTTATAGAGATGATATACACTAAACATGACAACTAAAACCCTCAGTAATATTTTGTCGAAATTTCTATTACATACTATTTGTTATGCACTACTGTTTTTTCAGAACTCCTGATCGGTAGTTCGAAGATCTCTAATTAAGGTGTTGTGAATACCATGTTTTTCCCTTTCTTGGAAAATCTTTCGAACCCAGAATCGATGTTTTCTTTTTTTTTGCTTCAGAGGTTCTAATTAAAGACAGCAGACTTAGGAAGTGCAAACTCGCCATAGCAAAATCTGTGTCGTTTTCCATACTTTCTTGAGCATAAGTATTTTATGTCCGAATCACAGCCAATGTAAAACAATAAACAAAAAAAAACAAAAAACGACGACAGATGGCGCCAGCTGAGCGGAATCTGTCTGAGCGGAATCTGGTGAAGTGGAGTAGAGAATGAACGGAATCTCAGCAGAAACAGAAAACAGAAAAAAATTCAGTTTTCTGTTCTGTTTTCTGTTTCTGGTGAAGTGGAGTCCTGGCCTTAGGGGCCTAAATGTTGAGCTGATGCTTCACCTTTACAGCTTTTCCTTTGTCAACTATAGTAAAGTAACCATACAAACACATCAAACTACATTTTCATTTATCATCAGTAAAACATTTAATATTTTAAAGATTCAAGTGGAGGTATTGATAAATACCAAAAGGATTTTTGAAATTGGCAAAGTTTAAGGCTTTATTAAAGAAAATTACATTTAGAACTATGCTTTTTATTGGACATTTAAGGTAAAAAAATATTTACAATTTATTGGCTATCAACTGGAAATTTATTGGTATATATTATATTGGTATATAATATTACAGAACTTTATTCAACTTATAAACTTTATGTTTTTTAATTTATGTACAATTTTATGCACAATTTAAATATTATTTTTTCTTTCTAATGTGGCAGACGATTGGACATCATCCTTAAAAAATATTAAAATACAGTAAAAGAAATGTTCTTCAAACAGCACTATATTAACTGTACTATATTTTTAGTATGTTCTATTAGATTTAATTTGAATATTTTCTTCTACATTATTTTGTCTATAAAAATATCCTTTACGATTTTTTTATAGATATATTTTTTATCTGTTTTTTGGCATTAATTGCACACATTGACCGTTGTATTGATTATAAATATATATTTATTATTGTTTTTGGCATTAATTGCATATATTGGCCGTTGTATTTAATTTGAATGTACTTCGTAGCGAAGCACGAGTATTCAGCTAGTAATATTATAAAATCAGAGTTTCTGGAAATCACACGAAATCGCTTATCTGCAATGTTTAAGTGATCTTTACGTCAGTGAATGAGGATAGGACCAGCTCTAATAGTCTTTTTTATCCGCGTTTCTTAAGCTGAAAATTAGTCTAAATAGCTAAAACCTTCATAATTTTATTAATACCTAAAGAGCGATAAATACTTCTCATGGTATCTAGTCGTGGAGTGATAATTATCCCCGACCCCTCATTTCAAGTATCGACTTCCCCGAGAAAGCAACTTTAAAACCGGTCCCAGGTGTCTTCTCTCCGGAGGTGAACAGTACCTGATTATCTTCCTTCGTGGCATGTGCTTTGGCAATCTTGACCTCTTCGCAGTCGACCATCACGGAAATGTTGCTCATGTATATCCCGTAGTTGGGATCAAACATGGAGATTCCAGCCAGGATTCCATATACCTCCTTGCGGGTCATCGTAGAAATATCCAGGGTCCGTAGCGTGTCCGCGAACAGTGGAAGGAAAATCATTGGAACAGGTTAGAAGTTAGTTGGAATACTCTCAGAAAGAACACTCGGACATGCCAAGTTCACCATCTTGGATGAGAGTCAAATGCTATATTCCTGTACTAGCTGAAAACCCGCACTTCGCTACGGAGTACATTCAAATTAAATGCAACGCTCAATATATGCAATTAATGCCAAAATAAATAAATATATATATATATATATATATATATATATATATAATAAATACGACGATCAATGTATGCAATTGATGTAAAAAAATTATATATTTATAAAAAAATCGTGAGGGATATTTTTATAGACAAAATAATCTAGAAGAAAATATTCAAATTAAATCTAATAGGACATACTAAAGAATATAGTATAGTTAATATAGTATAGTTCGAAGAACATATCTTTTACTGTATTTTAATATATTTTTGGATAATGTCCAATCGTCTGCCGCATTAGCAAGAAAAATTTTTTTTTGGTCTATTACGTTGTTATGCACGTGACGATAAATTTATTTAAAGTACCGGAAAAAGAAATCACGTGATCAGCATTTAATAAATTAAATTCTAAAAATTTGTCTTTAACAATTCCCCCCAAATTAGAAATTGAACGTAAAGATTCGAAAAATATTTCATTTTAAAGGAATTTTTATGATCTTTCTTGCGATATAGATTTTATAACCCTCAGATTATTATTTTAAATGCGAACTTAAAAGAAGTTACTAAAACAACTTAAAAATTTAATTTAAAAAATCTAAGAAGAAATTTTCAAAATTCTTTCTTAGTGCACCCTTACACTATAAGAAGAATCGCCATGCAGAATTTCAGCCCTTTAGGTCCAGCGGTTTTGTCTGTGCGTTGTATGTCAGTCAGTCAATCAGTCAGTCAGTGAGTCAGTCAGTTACGGAACTGTTTTATATATATAGATAATGTACGGGTGCAAGACATATAATGGAACTTAGTTACCTGTGATTGAAATATGTTATCTGCTATGAGTCAAAGTCAAATAAGTCACTGAGGGGATGATTTATTCGGACTCGCGAGTTCTCCCCTTCGTGCTCATATGGTTCGTTCAGTCACTCTGTGAGAGTCCCCCTCCACTAAGGTACGGGCTTCTCGGGCCTTAGCTGCTCTCACTTATTCTCCAATTAGTACACATCATTGTCAATAGGGTTTAAATTATTTAAAACGTGATTTTGATTACTTAACTGATGATAATATCGTTGAAATACTATCATGAGGGAACGAGTACGATGCAAGGTTAAAAGTCTTAAAATTCGATGATTACACGAAAAGCGAAACGTGATGGAAAAGCAAAACTTGTGATGGAAACGCAAAACATGCAATGGAAATGCAAAAACTGCGATGCTTTTCTTAGACCCTAAACTGCTAAAACCGTCATAATTTTCTTAATGACTAAAGAACGATAAATACTTCTCATGGCTACTAGTCATAGTGTGTTAATTATCCCCGACCCTTCAGTTCGAGAATCGGCTTCCCCGAGACAGGAACCTTAAAACCAGACCCAGGTTTCTTTTCTCCATAGGTGGACAGTATTTCTGATGTTCGTCTGGCTTCGGTGCAACTGAGACATATTTGAAACTGATAATAATCTTATAAAATCAGAGTTGCGGGAAATCACACGAAATCGCTTATCTGCAATGGTTGAGTGACCTTTACGTCAGTGAATGACGAAAGGACCAGCATTAATAATCTTATTTATCCCGTGTTTCTTTAGCCGAAAGTTATGTAAAGATTCATTACCGGGATTTCCTCCACTAACTTTCGAAATGGATAAGGTCGAACTTTGTAGAGTGGCTGGCAGCGCTGTTTATAAAAGTCACGGGCTATTAAATTAGTGCTGATTGAAACCCGTTCGTGAAATACGCGGGTTCATTCATCTGTGTAATAGCAATACAACCGGAAAAATCAAATAAAAATTAGTGAAATTTCAATGACAAGGGGAAAATTAATCATATAAAAATAGCGAGGTGTTAGAGAGTATATTTTTATGAATGCAGTGACTCTAAAAGGGAATAGTGTGTTTGGAAAATTTTTATTTTATTATACTGTACACCCATACCTCGCTTTACGGCCTAGAAACGTTCTGGAAAAGTTGGCCGCAAAGCGAAAAGCCGTATAACGAATCAATTATTTTGATACAAACCCGTGCAAATTTAATTGTATCTGTTCCAATTTTTTTATAAATACACCTATACCTCGCTATACGACCGCTCTTTATATGGCATTTCGCTACAACGGCCTTTTTTTAATTACGGAAATTTTTCGATTTACGGCCCACAATGTTTCGTCATACGGCCACAACAGCGAAAAGTGATTATAGCTTAGTGATTCTTCATGTTAATGTTCGTCATCACATTAAAATAGCTTTTAACCATTTTATTTTATGTTTTTTATTATATGTGTACATATGCGCATATGATTTCTTTTGTTTTTTGTTTATATGTTTATTTTTTGAATTTCTGTTTATTATTACATTGTTTTGTACTTTTATTTTTATGTAAGCATTTTTATAGGAAATAAAAAAGAATAAAATTCTTTATGAACTAATATGTAATTTCTCTCGTATTGATGAGAAAAGGGCAAAATGCAAAGCGTTTATTAATTTTTTGTTCTTTCTAGAATTCTTTTTATATATTGAACAATTTTTGATTTTTTCACACATTTTTTGATTGCTTGTATTAAAAATTACTTTGTATATATTAGAAATTATTTGTAACACTCATTTATTTTTTCTCTTTGGTTTTGAAATTTTTCAACCCAAATTTTTATCTATATATTTAAGTTGCTAAGCCGACTTTTTGTGCAGTCCGTGAGAGAAAACTACTGCATCAATTTACTTCATTTTGGCCTTAAACGAAAGATTGTAATCTGTAGATTTGTCAAATTTGGTTTTTGTAACCACAATTTCTATTAATTGGCGATAATTTACAATTAAAAATTGATTTTTGCGCATGCTCAGTCGCATGTTTAAATCTGACTCTAGAAACTTACTGTTTCTGCGCATGCTCAGTGACATGTTTTAATGATAAACACGTTTATTCCGAGGAGTCTCTCTAGATCCCTCTCTGTCATTTTTATTTTTATGATAATTATGCTTATGAAAGATAAGATATAAGATTAAACCTGATTGAAATTGTTTATTTCGCGCTGTTTAACTAGCGATAATTTACAATTTAAAAAATCGCTCTCTGCGAATGCTCAGTGACATTTTTAAATCTGGCTTTAGATACTCACTAAGCACGAGACCGCTTAAAAATTTGTGTCTGCGCATTATTATGATTTTCAATATTTTGCAATGATGTGTTGAGTATAATTTGCGCATTATTGCATTTATTTACTTTCTAGCCGTCATGTTTTGACGGGTACCAACTATGTAGGAAATTAGAATTATTTCAAATAAATTCTTTTGAAAATATGTAATCGATAATATCAGGAATATAATATAGATATTCCGATATTATCAGAAATCAAATATATCAGAAATCGATATTATAATATCAAATATCGAAGAGAAAACATCGATATTTCGATAATATCGATATCAATATCCCATTCCTAGTTGCCAAGCATTGGCTTGGCGCTCGCCATGTAGGCGCTACCTTGGGTAGTCAGCGTTTGTCTGGGCAGTTAGCTAGTTGGTCGGGACCTGAGCTCTTGTGAGACTCGGTTGCTCTCATATTCAAACATTTCTACTATGTTCTAATAGGTTTTTTAATAAAAACCCCTTGATATTGTTGAATTCTACTACGTTTATTTTTATATACAGTCCGCTTTATACATCGATTATAGAAAGCTTCTTATAGACAGTTTCCTGCTATTTTGCACGCCCACATATATACAACGTGTCGTAGGGTGCGACATTCTAAATAATTTGGGATGCAGACGAACCAATTAAGTCGGACAAACGGGATGAGAAACGGAAGAATGAGGTGACGCCATAATTACAAAAAGCCCGGAAGAGGGGTGTGGAGGTACAGACTGCACACCAGCGCATCATGGAGTTGATATTAAAATATTCAAATTTCTCGGCTTGTAACGTCATCACCGCGGCAAGTATTTAAGCCGAGTCCGAGAGTCAACCAGGGCTGCTTCCGTCCAATTTCCCCGCCTGCTGCTTCGGAGTTTCTCGCGGGATGTGTTTTCCCCTTTCTGTTTGTTTTGTTGTTGCTCAAGTATGAGCACGGTTGTTAAATTGAATTTATTTGTTAAATTTTACAGCTGTTGGTACTTACGTTATGTTAGCAAGAATAAATTGTTAAGTTTGAACTTTTCGTTCGTACTGACTCGAATGGCACCAGCATCGGCTTATGCTACAGTGGTGACCCGGTCTACAGGCACGGTCTGATGATATGCAATGTTTTAGCCTGTTTTTGAAGTGTATTGAGTCGGATGGAGTTTTAAATCCCCCCCCCCCCCCCCGCTCAACAAAATAAAATCTGCTCACGGTATGTAATTCGAGTGTGACTGCAATGGATCAAGTAAGTTTTTTACACATCTATCATCTGCTCATTCTGACAATTCAAATAGTTGTTGCTAAATAAATTCTACTTTGTATATTATACCTAGGTGAAAGGAGTAACCTTTTTGGGTTTATTTTGTGTGCATTCATTGTCATTACTTTGTACTGTGTATGTATTGTGCATTTGTTTTTGTATAGCAAGTAGTAAAAATGAGTAACCCGGGGGAGGGAAACAGTGAGGATGGCTCGCAAGTGAATAAAATTGCTTTAAGACTGCCAAACTTTTTGAAATGAAAATCCAAGTTTGTACTTTTCCCTAGTAGAAGCAAACTTTATATTATCGGGAATAACTCAGGAAAGCACTAAATATTGTAGCTTGATTTCCTCGCTTAATCAACAAACTGTGTTGGCAATTGCTGATCTTGTGCGTAATTCTGAGTTAGAAAATCCGTATACCGCTGTAAAAAAACAGGTTAATAGAGGTTTTTGAAATATTGGATACTAAAACAATTCAAACTTTTATGCAAGATTTGACGTTGGGGGATCGTAAACCTTCTGCGTTGCTTCGCCATATGCAAGACTTGGCGAGGGATGGTTTTTTGGAGCAAGTAATAAAATCTATTTATTAGCACAATTGCCTGCTACTGTACAATCTGTACTTTCGGCAAGCAGTGAAAGATTAAATAATCTGGCTGGACTAGCAGATAAAATTTTTGAGGTCACGGGCTCTGCTACTTGTTGCAGTGAAATTAAACTTGAAACCTCATTACAGAATGAAATTTTCATGCTTAAAACTGAAATTTCTAAGTTAAGGCACCAAGTTGAATGCTTGCAACAAAATCAGAAATCAAATTTTCACCTCCGTAATAGGTCTCACTCTCGTGAGAGAATTTCTAATAGAGATGCTCTTAAGCAAGGCAATTTAGGGGATGAATTCACTCAAAGGCAATCTAAATATTGTTGGTATCATACTAAATATGCAGCAAAAGCTCATAAATGCATTAAACCATGTGCTTATAATTTAAACTAATAAGCCCGGCTACGGATTCGGTGATCCCTAGTTTTACGAGAAGTTTTGAAAGCCACTGACTTTTTGTTACTGACCGTCAATCTCGCTTATCATTTTTGGTGGATTCAGGGTCGGATGTAAGTTTATTGCCAAGGTCATTTAAAGGCCAGAGGCCAATTGCAAATTATATGCTTAAAACTGCTAATGGTACTAACGTTAATACATTTGGATCTAAGTTGTTAACCTTAAACTTTGGGTTAGGCAGAAAGTTTTTTACATTTATTATTGCCGATGTTTCAAAACCTATCCTTGGTGTTGATTTTTTAAACAAATTTGGTTTAGTAGTGGACATTTAAAAATAAAAAAAATAATTGATCCCACTACTTTGTGTAAATGTAAAGGAAAAGTTTTGCCATCTACGATACAAAGTATTAAAACAATTACCGGTACCCGTAAATATCATGATTTGTTTCAGGAATTTGTAGAAATTACTAAGATTAAATCCAATCCTGTTAAAATCAAACACGATACTGTGCATTACATAGACACAAGAGGTACCCCTGTGGCTGCAAAAGTTCGGAGATTGAATCCCGAAAAATTAAGAGGCCAAAAGTGAATTTGATTTTATGTTAAGTCAAGGGATTTGTAGGCCTTCGAAGAGCCCTTGGGCGAGCCCTTTACATATGGTGCCGAAAAATAATTCCGATTGGCGACCAACAGGAGATTATGGGGCTTTAAATGCTCGAACTCGTCCTGATAAGTATCCTTTACCGAATTTACAGGATTTTACACAAAATTTGTTTGGTAAAAAAGTGCTTAGTAAAATAGATCTGTTTCGAGCGTATTATCAGATACCTGTTTATGAGCCTGATATTGAAAAACTGCTGTAATAACCCCCTTTGGGTTATTCGAATTTAAATATTTGCCTTTTGGACTTTGTAATGCACCCCAGACATTTCAACGTTTTATGAATGAAGTTTTGTTTGGGTTAGATTTTGTATTTGTGTATTTAGATGATATGTTAATAGCAAGTAATAATGAAATAGAGAATATAAATCATTTGAAATATGTTTTTAAAGGCTACAATTGTATGGTTTAACGATTAATGTAGACAAATGTGTTTTCGAAGCTGAAATCACATTTTTAGGTCATGTAGTTAATTGTTTTGGTATTAAACCTTTGCCTGAAAAAGTGCAAATAATTAACGACTATCCTAAACCGAACACCCTTCGTGAATTACGAAGATTTTTAGGGTGTGTTAATTTTTATCGGAGGTTTATACCGCGAGCGGCGGAAATGCAAGCACCATTGAACTCCTTATTAGGTGGTGGAAAAAAAGGTGACGGAAAATATATTGTTTGGAATGAAGATTTAAATAGTTTCCAAAAATGTAAGGACAGTATTGTTAAAGTCACTCAATTGTCGCACCCTGAGTTTAATTGCGAGCTGGTTTTATTCACTGATGCAAGTGAAACAGCCGTGTCTGGTGCATTGCATAAAAAAGTCGCTGGAGGGTACTTGCCTCTGTCATTCTTTTCAAAAAAGTTAAATAATGCTCAAGTGAAATATTCTGTCTATGATAAAGAATTGTTGGCTATTTACCTTTCTATCATACATTTTCGCTATATGTTAGAGGGAAGATGTTTTTATGTAGCTACTGATCACAAACCCTTGACACATGCATTCGTGCGAGTTTCTGAAAAATGCCCTCCAAGACGTGGAAGATATCTCGATTTTATTGCACAGTTTACAACTGATGTAAGATGTATTGAGGGCCACCAGAATTTTGTGGCGGATTCATTGTCAAGAATTGATGAAATAGTGTACCCTGTAAATATTGACTATAGTGAACTAGCAAATGAGCAGATGGTGGATGGTGAGTTACAGAATTTTTTAAAATATCCTGAGAAAACTAATCTTAAACTTAAATTACTATTTTTTGAACATTTAAATGTGGAAGTAAACTGTGATGTCTCTCGATATAGTGTCAGGTTATTTGTTCCTGTTAAACTTAGACGAATTATTTTTGAATCTGTGCATGGTTTAGCACATGTTGGATCGCGAGCTACTTTGAAACAAATAAGTTCCAAATACATTTGGCCTTTTATGCGTAGGGACGTAACTGCATGGTGTCGCACGTGTTTGGCTTGCCAAAGAGCTAAAATGCATAGACAGTTTCGTCATTGCAAGAAATTCAATCGCCTAACGCTAGATTCCAACATGTTCACGTAGATTTAATTGGTCCGTTACCAATGTACCAGAACTTTAGATATTGCTTAACGATAATCGATAGGTATACAAGATGGATCGAGGTCGTTCCCTTACGGGATATAACTGCTGACACGGTCTCGAGGGCATTTTTATTAAATTGGGTGGCCAGATTTGGTGCACCAGCCCGTATATATCGCGATCAAGGGAGACAATTTGAATATTTTACATTCAGGAACTTAGCTAAAACGTTGGGTGCTGAAATTCCACGTACCTCTGCATACAATCCCAAAGCAAATTGTATGATTGAGCGTTGTCACCGCGTCCTAAAAGCGGCTTTAATGTGCAATACTATGGACTCGTGGGTTGACGGCTTACCCTTGATTTTGCTGGGGTTGATAACTGCAGTACGGGAGGAGTGGAAGCACTCAGCAGCGGAGCTTGTGTACGGACAGACACTACGTCTTCCAGGGCAATTTTTTAGGCCTGTTGAATTTGATACCTCGCACTCGCAGTCGGATTTCATCTATAAATTATATACTGCTTTCAAATTTGTTAAAACCAAACCTGCTACTTCTCATAAAGAACAAGTAGTGTATATACCAAAAGATTTAAAAACATGTACACACGTGTTTATGCGACAAGATGCGGTGCGCAAGGCGCTTCAACGACTTTATCAAGGACCATACATTGTCCTTAAAAGGAGACCTAAAATCTTTCTTTTAAAGATTGCTTTGCAGAAGAAATGGGTGTCTATGGATCGCCTTAAACCAGTTTTTCTCCCGGTGGACTCTATGCCTTTGCCACAGTTAGCCTTGGCCGCAGGGAAGGAAGACCAAGCTAGCAAGTCTTTGAACTCCTACACGACCCGGAGCGGAAGGAAAGTTCGTTTCAGGTCAGTTTGACCCTTCAACTTCGGAGGGGAGTGCTGTGGAGGTACAGACTGCACACCAGCGCATCATGGAGTTGATATTAAAATATTCAAATTTCTCGGCTTGTAACGTCGTCACCGCGGCAAGTATTTAAGCCGAGTCTGAGAGTCAACCAGGGCTGCATCCGTCCAATTTCCCCGCCTGCTACTTCGGAGTTTCTCGCGGGAAGTGTTTTCTCCTTTCTGTTTGTTTTGTTGTTGCTCAAGTGTGAGCACGGTTGTTAAATTGAATTTATTTGTTAAATTTTACAGCTGTTGATACTTACGTTATGTTAGCAAGAATAAATTGTTAAGTTTGAATTTTTCGTTCTTACTGACTCGAATGGCACCAGCATCGGCTTATGCTACAGGGGAAAGAAATTGAAAAGAGAGCAGTTAAAAAGACAGGGCAACGAAAGGAACAATAAGTGAAAAGGGTGATTGTTGACGAAGATAAAACGACCCCACACATACGAGATTTTCTAAGAAAACAAAATTCCAAGAAGAGCATGGGAAAGTCGAAGGCTAAATTATTTTATTGAGAAACGCCCCTCACTCGGAGTGGTCAGTAAAGAAGACTTAGGGGTTAGAATAAGCGAATAAAAATAAGAGTAAGACAAATGACGTAACATGGTCAACCAATGGAATTAAAAGGGAGGAACGGCGAAATTAAATAATGACAAAGAAGATGAAAAAAAAGAGAGAGAGTTAGTTTTTTTGACAGAGATTATTTGCTAGATTGCGCCCAGACTCAGCGCACCGTTATGAGATAGCAGCCAATGTAAGAGAGAATTGTTTGAGAGAGTATCTGTTAGATTGCGCCCAGACTCAGCGCGCCACTATGAGATAGCAGTCAACGTAAGAGAGAAGTTTTTAAGAGTATCTGCTAGATTGCGCCCAGACTCAGCTCACCGCTATGATATAGCAGTCAATGCAAAGGGAGGAACTAGATGAACGTCGGAGCCGAAAGAGATTGTCTGACCCCTGCAAGTCAACGATGAGAATTGATTAAGTAGAAGTCCCCGTCGGAAAGCAGCCTACCCTGCCGTGGAGACCGATAGTCGCTAGATGTCATCCCGCGCCGTCCAGCGAAATTTGACGAATGCGCTCACCGGAGAGGATTGAATCCCGATGAACAACGGAGACTCACAAATGGATGCGAGGTACCCTGCCTGAGACTGATTCCAGTGCTGTCTGCAAAACGGAGGTAACCTTTTATTACCAACTGCGAAAAGTCTATAAATCCCCTGAATAGTATAATCCAAGCTAGAATTAGGGAGTAACAATAAATTGCGTACTGAGATTAATATCAAATTAAATGAATTAAATAATATGATTGAGTAATTAATTGATGATGAATGGTTTTTATATTGACATAATTATTAATAATGAAATTTAATGTGTATATATAGATATATATGTGTTTTATGTTAATAAATCAGTGTGTTATTCATAAGTCAGAGTAATGGTCATTAACTACCACTATACGAGATCACCCAACGAAACAATATAACACAACG
>OU015499.1:37374527-37392027 GCA_907164885.2 Dolomedes plantarius | reverse complement strand
GTGGTTCGCTATATCCGAACCATTAAGAAAAATGTTAGATTTCACAAAATGTAACTCATTAGTTGCTATGTATATTCAATAATGATGTATTGAAATAATGATAAAATCTATTATAAATGATCATTAATGAATTAAATTAACTAAAATCGATTACATTAAACTGACACAATACTAATTAAATTAACTAAAAATGAAGACAAATGGAAATAAATTGATTTTACCTTCAATTGTTGCTCACTGCTTTGATACAGCAATAATCGGTAATCTTCTGCTGACGTGATGCCGATTTGAAAAACATTTTATGAATTTGTTTGTCCAATACATCAAATGACTCCAACACTCTTTCTTCCACTGTTTTTGTTGACAAAAACTGATTAATTACACTCATCGCTGCTGTAGCATCTGAGATGGTGGAGATTTCGTCATTTATGTGCTCCTCTTCATCAGCATCAGAAGCAGAATCTTCGATTTCAGAAGGATTCATTTTAATTTCTTCCACAATATCTTCATCTGTCGGATTTTCACATGTAATCCCTTCATCATCACATGTTTCGAACAATTGCACGCCACAATCTGAGAATGATGAAATTTTGTGCTTTTCTATCCACATCGCGATAGGTAAATCTTCATCCTCTTTTTCTTCAACATTCTTTGCTTCTTCAACAATAGCGCCCTTTACACGTACGCTCTATCGCGAGTGCTTGGAGCGTATGGGATTGCGTGCGGAAAAACTTGCAGTACGCTCCAAAGCAGCTTTCCCTTCCACTCAGACACCTTCACACGTGCACTCAATCGCGCGGGATTGCGGTTTCACGCGGGGAAGAGAGTACGTGTAAAGGGCGCTATTCGTTGTATCTTCAACATTCTTAAAAAGTTTTAGTTAAGAAATTAAAAATATTAATTTCTTAATTCATATTATTGAAATTAAAAATATTCAGTTGTTGACTGAAAAAAAAATGTTCGTTATAGCCGATTCTTAAGATTTCGGAGGTTCGCTATAAAAGGATAAATTAGCATTAAATACAATAGGAAAACAGCGGGATCAAAATTTTCGTTCGTTATTTCCGGGAGTTCGTTATATACCAGGTTCGCTATAACGGGGTTCGACTGTATATTTCTGAAAATTACAAGAAAATTCAAAGTTAGACAACAGTAGTATAATAAAGTAGGACACAGTATAATAAACAACCCGTGTTTATGCTGATGATAAACTGACACTAACACTCCTCTGCTGTACTGTACTAGGCAGCGTTCCGCTCTCTTATCACACATTTCGTCCCGAGATTTGGTTATGTTTAGACAGACCTTATAAAATAAACTGTGTAATCACACGTAATATGTAATACTGGGTGGGCAAAAAGTCCGTAAAAACTTTAAAAATTCATAAAAACCGGAAAAATAACCAAAAAAAAAAACAAACGTTTGCAGGGTTGGCAACGCTAGGTCACGGGATTTTTTTTTAAGACAGGAAAAAAAAAAATAACTCAAAAACAAACCGACAGGCGGCGTTGACGTACATAAGTCAGGGATGCACCATCCCGGGTGTATCTATCTGGTCCAACCAATCTGTTGGAACTGAAAGATGTCATCCGCCGAGAGGTGTCATGTATATATTCGGAACTGCTGCACTCTACCGTTGCTGGATTTGTGACTCGCCTGCAATGTGTTATCCCCTGTGATGGGGGTCATGTGGAAGACCTACTGCTGCATTAAACCAGTGTTGCCAAACTCTACGTAGCGCCTGCCCCTAGCGCGATCTCGAACCCCCCTTTTTTTCCCCTAACACCAACTTGAGATCACCCTAGACCTTCCTAAAAGAAATTCTGGTTCCAAATAGGCATCCTGTTTGAGAGAGAAATTGAAATAAATAGAAAATACACACATAATGAAATGGAGGTTTATTTACATTTGACATATGTATGGAACTTTAATCTAATAAAAAAAAACGCGTCTCGATTGCGCAAAATATTCAAAAATGTTCCCCCCACAAAATGTCCTTAAAAAAAATGTGGCCCCTTAAAACACCCCTTTACATCTAACTTACCTCCAAATTTAGAGGGAAGACCCAAGTTGGCAACACTGTAATAAACGATTTAGAAGCATTCTTTTCGTTATTTGCGTACGGTATTTGCGTTTCGTTATTTGCGTATCTTTTTTTGACTTGTGTACGTCAGCGCCACCTGTCGGCATTTTTTTTAGTAATCTTTTTTTCCCGTCTTAAAAAAAATTCCGTGACCTAGCGATGCTAACCCTGCAAACAATTTTTTTATTTTGTTTATTTTTCCGGTTTTTATGAATTTTTAAAGTTTTTACGGACTTTTTGCCCACCCACTATTACATATTACGTGTGATTACACAGTTTATTTTATAAGGTCTGTCTAAACATAACCAAATCTCGGGACGAAATGGGTGATAAGAGAGCGGAACGCTGCGAAAAAACACCATAAATACGTGTGATTGCATAAATACCCACCCGGTATTTATGCAATCACACGTTATTATGTAATTTAAGTTTCTTTTAAGAATGATTTCGCTTTATCCGAAAAATTCGTTAATCCGAAAAAGGTCTGGTCCCAATCATTTCGGATTATCGGGACTTCACTGTATTTCCAAAAGTCACTGAAATATAATAAAAAAGTGAAAAAAACACTGATTTATTTTTAAAAATTATCTTTTTATAAGTGCAGGTACCTGTAGAATAATTAAATGAACACTCAGGGCTTAGCTTTTACTTCAAAACATAGTGAGTAACAAAAATTTCATTGAAATATATCGAAAACTTTTTAAATGATCAGCTTTCTCATTTACAAAAGTAGCTGAAAAATGAATTTTCCAGAAAAGGCATTTAAAGATGCTACTTCCAGTCTTTCAATGTAACTTTCAGTTTATTCAATTGGCCATAAGTTCTCATCGAATGATCGTAAGAATGAAAGTAAAGCAGTTTTAGAATCTTAAAAGATAGGCCTTTCAAATTGAGCAATAAGAAAAGAAAATTCGAAATTTTGCACCCAAACGGCCATTTCAACGTAGGCAGATTTATTACTTTAACTATTTAATATGCTTACTATTTTCAATCTGCGATGGACAGAAAAAAAATGTTATAGCTATTTTCTAAGAGAAATTTATTTTACCCTTAAAAAGACTGATAAGCAGTATTAACGATAGCACGATTTGAATGGGATCCACACGTGAATCCAATAGCGAACTGTAAACAGAATACGGAAAGTGCGCCTAAAAGTTGAGCTGCTGCGATCCTACTGATAAAAATAATTGCAAGATAAAGACATTTTATATACCATGTTTTTAAATTTTCTGTTGAATCATATAAACTTGACAATTCTATATATTAATAAATACTTTTAAAAATTTTTTTTGATGAATTATCCCATCAACTTGAAAGAAAATGAAGTGAATTGGAAGTTAACTTGCATTTGACTTGTTTGACTTGTTGCATTAGACTAGTTCCCTTTCCGGCCAATAGATGGCTGCACCAGTCTACAAAACAAAATTAACTGACAATAACTGAAAAATAATTTAATTCTTTTTAAGATGGCTAAAAGTATTAAAAAATGCATTGTCATCGTGTTCTGAGCTATTCTAAAAGTTTCAAATGTGTAGCTAGTCGGGAAGTTAGTTAAAAATCGATTGCAAGATTTGTACTAGACAAACACGCATACAAACACACAAGAAAGCAAGTTAATAAAAACATGGTAATAACTGCATGGCTAATAAACATGGAATTAGCCAAAAAAAAAAAAAGAAAAAGAGATATATATATATATATATATATAGAGAGAGAGAGAGAGAAAGAGAAAGTAAAGGTAAACAAACCACAGCTGGGTGAGTTAAATGACCCACACTTGTAATGTTTCCATCGGAACTATTTTTTTCATGTCGTGGCTTTGAATGTTCTAATTGGAATATTTTAACGCGGTTTACTTCAAATGATTCAGAAATGTTCAAATATTCTTAAAATTCCAAAACCCCGATTTTTTTGAAGATTTAAAGGTAGATGTCTCCCCAAAGTCTACACTACACAATCTATTTAATGTATTTCAGGGCGCAGTGGCCCAGTTGGCAAGAGCAACTGGCTAGTGATCTGAACGTCACCGGTGCGATGCTCGACGCTGGCAAATCCACTGCCGTGTACACTAATGGCGGATGGTGCCCTTAAAATATGTCGTGGCTGCAATGCTCTCCAAATTCTCAAAATACCTTTGGAGGTGCGGGGTCAAGTGTTCTGGTCTCGTCACTTGACTCGGTTCAAAATTACGGGACTGGTCCTCGAGCCAAGTCAGACTCGACCCTTGTGGTGCTAGTCCAAACAGGAGCCGCACCTTCAACGCCCATAGCTTTCGGGACTTGATCTGATGTTGCTGTCAGTCAAGTGGCATAAGCAACAACAACAACACAACAACATTTAATGTATTTTACATCAGATACCAGAATGGTACTTTTTCTTTAGCGGAGCGCATTTGGCGTTTGCCCTACCAAGTATCGCCATTGGCGAGCTTGAAAACACGTGCCCCTGATAACCCTATGAATACGCCGGATGATTTGTTGCAACTGCGCAATCTTTTATTGAAAAGCTAAAAGTTTTCAAAGCTAGGGTAGGTTTTCAGTAAATTTGTTCGGCAGTCTATGCCCGCTTTATAAGTTTTAGTTTGTGTTGGATTGTTTACATTATTATACGCCTGAATAGATAATAGATATGCTAAATTTTGAAGAAACATTGTAGCACTATTACATACATAACATTGACGAAATTCAAATTTTAATCATGAAAATTTGGATCCTACCTGTATCAGAAGAAGTTGTAATTTTTTTTTCAAGAATAAGGGATTTTGCCATTAAATAAGACTCGGGAAAATAACCATCAAATGAAACTTCGTTTTAACGATGTTTTTAAATGGTGATGCCACGTATATTCATGTTGCTACAAAAGAGAACTTCCTCATTAGAAAAACGCGAGCAAAAAAATATAGATGGTCCAAATATGATCGTTGAAGTGGACGAAAAGTTGTTCACTAAACGAAAAATCCACGCTGGACATGTTCTACCGCAACTGTGGATATTTGGCGGTATCTGTAGCATTGGCGGCTCCAAGGGGGAGGGGGCAGTAGGGGCAATTGCCCCTCCCAAAAACGCCCGGCGTATTTTTTTTTCATAGCCTAAAATTATATAATCGTAGACCTAATACTAAATGAGTCTAAATTTAAAATGAGACGATATTTATTTCTTATATATATGTCACGGATGGTGTTTTCACCCGTGTTTAAATATTATTCCTGCAGTCGTCATATTCTTTAATTAGTTGGACGAGTGGTAGGGAATGGAATCACAAGAAAGTCAACTGCTCTTAATCCTTCTTTATTGCGTTTCTTAAACGAACCATGCTCCAGGGTAATCTGTTTCACGTAGCCAATTTCCCCGACATGCCTGCCGCGAGCATCCGCTATCAACGAAATTTCCATTCAATCTACCGCCATAATTCTCATTTCTCAGCGCTCTTGCTACACAGCGCATGTGCAGACCTCTTCCCTGGACATCTGGAACCTCATTTCTGCTGATCACACATTTTAACTGCGAGTCAAAACCAGTACCCTTCTAAAAATAAATCCTCTCGCTAGAATTATTCACTTTCCGTTCAAAGTGTCTCTTTTAAAGGATGATTTCCCCACAGAAAAATACGCACGCTTTGTAAATGGATTGTTAGATTCTTATTATTTTAAACCCCCCTTCCCCGTACTTCTCAATTATATTTTGACAGCTCAGTTATATTCTGACACACACATATATATATATATATATATATATATACTAAGGGCTTCTCCCCTAGGCTCGCTACGCTCGCTCCTCTGTTATGGCTAATAGCGAGATACATAGGGGTGATTATCGGGCAATGTAACAGCTTCCATCCATTTACTGTATTTAATGCGAAGGGCGTTTCATCACTGTTGAATTATCAGCTTTAAAATTCAATTAAAAATCGAAAATTTAAGATATAGACTTGAAATGAGGTTTATATGAATAAGAAAGCTTTCAGCTTCCAGATGATGTAAATATTTTCTTTGTAAGATAAAAACTCGAAGAGCATCGATATTACATCCACATAGGAGACGATATTTCTTGAAACACTGTGTTTCATTTTTTGATGAAAATATTAGTCTGTTTTAAAATATTTTTAAACAAATGAGGTCTAGTTGAAATGTCTGTAGTCTTAGATTGTAAAAAGATCAAAATTCTACGATCATTTTTTAGCGAGTTATCGTAATCTGAAGATGAAAAAGTCAATATTCTCCCACAAAACGCAAAATAAAAAAAACTTAAAAGTCCGACGAAGATGAGACATGTCTTACTTTGGTCCTCCCCCCATTTTTCTGCATCCATTGGTATCGCTCTCGACCCCATACCCCCAGCCGTTTCGGAGGAGATAGCGTGACAAGCTTTTGACAGCGGCTGCGGGAGTTACATTTTTTAGAATATATATATATATACATATATATATATTATATATATATATATTATATATATAAACTTTAAGAGCCGACGTTGAACCCCCCCCCCCTCGCCTAAAACTCGGGACTGGAGCCTCCCCTGATCTGTAGACAAACAAATGAATGCTTTGTGGTACAAGTACCTAACCGTTCAATGTCGGTGATAAAGGAAGCAATTACGAACAACATAAATGAAGGATCCATCATTTATTCGGAATCTTGGAATTAGTACTAAACTAAAAAATTAGAGGCAGATGGATTCCAACACCTTAAAGTCAATCATAAATTCAATTTTGTGGGTCCGGAAACCAGTGGTGAATGCACTGGTTTTCAGACCCACAAAATTGAATTTATGCATTTTTTTTGCATTCACCCAAAAGATTGAGAGATTGTGGGGAAGCGGCATATCGCGAAATAAGAAACATCGATGAACGGCACGCCACCATTTGCAATCGTACCTAGCTGAATTTCTGATGCGACAACAAAAAGATCCGTTTGAAGAAATTTTGAAGGACATTAAATATTTGTCGCCTAGTTAATTATTTACTCGATAAGGAATAAATTTCCTGTTTAGTGTGCATTTTGTTCATTCGCGCACATTAATCACGAGAATTACAGTTAATAAACAAAAAAACAGAAAAAATGCGACATATGAACCACATTTGGCAATTTATCACTTGCGCCCTACTAAAGGAAAAGTACCGAAAGAATTTAATGAAAATTTGTATTTATTATTATCCTATATATAATAGCCGTTGTCTCTGTATAACACTTCTGGGCTGTACTTATCTTTCAATTGAAGCCCTCAGAAAACAAACAGCCGGTAAGGCTTAATTTCAATTTCAGATGTGGATCAGATTTTTTTCTTACCTAAAAACTAATATCTTCTCCATCAAATCACGTTTGTTCAGCCTATTTTTCTATAAAACATTCAGAACTAAAAAAAATTGGATGCTTTTAGCTGTATATTTAACAGTTTTTAAAAATCTGTTTACTTTTGCGATGAATTCTGAAAGTACACAAGCTTGAATGTGAATGAATCAAGTAGCTCAAGTATTCATATCGCGTAGTGAGCTGTGAAAAACTGGATGGCAGTCTACTACTCCAATCGCATGAAAAACTAAATAAATAAAAAATAATGAAAGGGTTTGCTTTTACAAGGTGTCGATTAAATACAATATTGTTAGATAATTCGGGATATTTTTTAACTTTCATATACTTTTTTCCATTATGACGTCATTATTAATATTATGACGTCAAAATGACGGGCTACCTTCTAGTTTTATATAATACAGTTTTGTAGGTAATTTATGTAAAATATACAGCATATATAACAAATTATTGCAGATGTAATCTATATATATAAAATAGTTCCGTAACTGACTGACTGACATATAACGCACAGACCAAACCGTTGGACCTAAAGGGCTGAAAATTTGCATAGTGATTCTTCTTATAGTTTAGGGGGGCAATAAGAGAGATTTTTGAAAAATTCTTCTTACATTTTCAAAAATTAAATTTTTAAGCTGTTTTTGTAACATTTTTTAAAGTTTGCATTTAAAATAATAATTTGAGGATTATAAAATTTACATCACGAGAAAGAGCATAAAAATTCCTTTAAAATGGAATCTTTTTCGAATATTTACACCCATTTTCTGATTTTTGAATTTCTAAAGATTAATTTTTAGAATTTAATTTATTAAATGCTGATTACATGGTTTAAATAAATTGACAAAATTTTTTTTCCTTGCTAATGCGGCAGACGATTGGACATTATCCAAAAAAATATTAAAATACAGTAAAAGAAATGCTCCTCAAACTGTGCTGTATTAACTGTACTATATTCTTTTGTATGTTCTATTAGATTTATTTTGAATATTTTCGTCTACATTATTTTGTTTATAAAAATACCCGTTACTTTTTTTTTTTATAAATATATATTTTATTTTTGGGGAGGCATTAATTGCATACATTGACAGTTATATTTAATCTGAATGTACTCCGTAGCGAAGCACGGGTATTCGGCTAGTGGTTACATATATAACAAATGGCAACCGTTTGTTTCTAGTCAAGGCAGAAATGCGCCAATTTCTGTTTCTCGAGGAGTTATAACGTCTTCAAAAGGCTGTAGAGGAAATTCTGAGACGTGAGCGACATATTTCTGACGCTGAAAATTTTCACAATCATGTATCACCAGGCGATAAGTGACATTTCGCCTGGAAAAGAACTAGCTAGGTCTGTTGGCTTTCAAAAACAAAATTCGCTAAAACACGTATGCCAGTTGGAATGATGGAGTATACAGGCAACCCGAACCGTTATCAATAAAAAAATGTATCACAGTGCTCATTTACAGTGCTGTTGTATTAGACCTACCAGACATCGTAAGGCCCTGCCGTAACAACCTGCTTAAGGCTGCTGTGTGCTAAGCCTATTGGATTCGCTCACCTCAGTGTTTTCCTATGGAGAAAATGTGTCCAAGGATTGCCGACTTGGATTGAAAGATTTTTTTCTTTATATTGTACTCCGTAATAGAGAAAGAAATTTTACACTTCGGGGCATTTTTTTGAAACAAAAATGCAAATAATATTTTAAAATTTAAATTTTTCGGAAAAAAGAATCTGGTGTAGTATGCTTTAAGTGATCCTAAATTTCTTTGGTGGACGAAATTTATAAAATGAATCCTGTTGCAAGGTGCAGAAAAGTTCAGGCTGTCTGAAAATACCATTTTTTAATGGATTATCGGCATTTGTGTAGCTGTAAATAGTAGACAAATTTTCTCCATAGGTTAACATTGACATGAAGGAATCCAATAGGGTTAGTAAACAGCAGCCTTAACAATGAAAAGCATGCATACTGTTCAGTTTTCCTGGCTTCGATAGGATTGAATAAAATCTTTTCAGAAAGTGCACAAATTCAAACAGAAAACACGTAAAAACTGTCTTCTATACAGCAGACAACTCTAAACATGCAAGTCAGGATAACAGAATCTTCAATACAATACACGCCTAACGCACTTTCAATACATTCAATTCTCAGCAGAAAAGAACACTTAGTTCCAATGCCAATGTCAGGTATATTTATAGACTTCCAAAGCGCCCTCTATCGGTCGACCAGGTAGATATCGTTAGAAGATTCCAGACAGGTCTAGAAGGTTGGCGACCATTTGGAGCCATATCGCCAAATTTGGCGACCAAAATAAGTCCCCAAATCCATCGCCAATTCGGCGATAACTCTCATATTTGGCGAGATTACCATAGACTCTTAAAGTTCATAACAATAAATACACCGAATATGCTTTAGCCCTAGCCCATAGGCTTTTGTATATAAGTTTTCTCGGGTTGTGAAATATGTCGTGAACCATGCCTTTTCAAAATTCAGCTGGCTTTACACCTCACTGAACAGCAATATCTTCGAATTACTCGAGACACATCTCAGATCTTATCTTCACACAAACTTATGCAACTCTCTGTTGATTATTTTCTGCCTTATGATGGCTGACTAGTCTATAGTGGGATCAGGAGTGTCTGAGAGTTTTCTCCCACCTAGACACTGTCACATTCGGAATCGCATAACTGTTGTCTTGATCAAAGATAACATTGTATTTTTCAAAAGAGTAATTAATCACATGCTGATTACGCAATTCCCATTGTTTCGATATTTGTGTTTTGGTTGTAAGCTATTCCATTCTTGAAATTTTTCTGAATAGCATTTAATTTTTTTTTTTAAATTTTTATTATTTTAAATTCAAGAGAGCGTTTGTTGCACATGGTTTCCGAAGTTCTTATTGCTAGCTTTTTTTCGTAACGTTTCTGACTGTACATTCAAATTGCAAGCCCTCAAGATTTTTGTTTCAAAAGAGGAAGAATTCAGGTCTTGTCTCTTCCCCGTGATGTTAAAGAAAATAAGTGCTGGAGGTACCCTAGTAGTACAACGTCGACTTTTGGTGATGAGGGTGCTCGGATCGAATCCCTACAAGCGCCATTAAATACCGCTGTGTCTAGGTCGGATGTGGGCACACACACACACACACACACACACACACACACACACACACACACACACACACATATATATATATATATATATATATATATATATATATATATATATATATATATATATATATATATATATATATATATAAATCCGTAAAGCGGAAAATCTCTCTAGGTCAGAGAGGGTGGGAGAGGGTACTATCCCCTCCACATGCCACCCTTGGGGGTGCTCGGTCAAAATTGAGGTGGCAAATGGCAAAATAGGACTCTGACCGTTGTGGTGCCATTATAACTGGTTTGTATCATCCCTCCTTCATGGTGTTGCAATTTTAAAGGGCCAGCAGTATAGGCACACATACATATACATTTACTTACACATACAAACATATATATATATATATATATTGTACCAAATCCGTGGTACGGAAAGATATTTTAAAAAGTGAATTTCAAATACAGAAATAAACATGCCAGCTAACGCAATTGAAAAGCAGGGACTTTATAAACAGCAAAACTTTAGTACAGTTCTTTTACAACTTGCAGAAGTAGACAAAATAATACTACAAATCTTCGCTGGGAGTCGGCAAACTCCAGCACCTATGTACTTTTCTTGACAATTAGGAATTCAAAGTTACTCGTTAATACAATATAACACTTATTTAAAAAATAGCATACGACCTTATAATCTCTTACACTAAGGTCCTCGTCTCAAGCCCAACGAGAAAATATCTTTTCAAGAAGAAAATGTCGCCAGTTCTAAATATTCAACCTATCGCCACAAACCAACTCTTTTAACTGATCTTTTTATTCCAGACTCTTATTCACCTAGGAAACAAAACCCGTGATGCCACACCGCTCAACCAAATCATTTTTCCAACAATAGACCCAAGAGCAGGATTTATTACATACTCCATGGTAGACGCGTGAACGCGCTAAACCATAGTTTTAATTCACGTGAACGCCAAAACATCGCTGGCGATAACACGCCAAGTTGTCCCCTAACTCGTAACAATATATATATATATATATATATATATATATATATATATATATAAGCAAAGTGTCTCTATGTATGTATGTATATATCGAATACAAATCTACATTTCTTGACGAATCTGGTTGAAACTTCGTATACTTATGTTTTGAAGCCTTAGGATAATTCTGGCGGATGCCCGGCGATAGTTTCTTACGTGACTGCATTGTGCCGACTGTTAATTTTGGTGGTGTTAGCATCATGGTGTGGGGGGTGGTTTTCATGGTTTGGCCTGGGTTATTTAATTCCTGTGGTTGGAAACATGAACTCTGAGATATATGTGGACATTCTGGACAATGCAGCTCTCCCAACTCTATGGCAATATTTCGGGGAAGGTCCATTTCTCTTCCAGTAGGAAAACTGCTCCATTCACACATCGTCATTTTCGAAGGCATTATTTGACGAAATGGGTGTTCAAAAACGAACAGGCATTCTCAGAGCCCCGATCTGAATCCCATTGAACACGTTTGGGACGAATTAGAACGCAAATTACGTAGCCAGCCAAATCGAGCATCCTTACTGCCAGCACTCACTTCAGCTGTGATGGACGCCTGGAAGTCAATTCCTGTTGTTGTAGCTGATGCCCCTTGACCGACATGTAGCATCAGGTCAAGTCCCGAAGGCTATGGGCGATGAGGGTGCGGCTCCGGTTTTTAATAGCACCGCAAGGGTCGGAGTCCGACTTGGCTAAATGACCGGTCCCGTAATTTTGAACCGAGCCAAGTGACGAGACCGGAACACTTGACCCTGCACCTCCAGAGGTAAATTTGAGAACATGGAGGACATTGTAGCCACGCCCTATTTTACGTGCCCCAGCCACCATTAGTGAACACGGCGGTAGATTTGCAGCGACGAGCCTCGAAACAGGGACGTTCAGATCACTGGCCCGCTGCTCTTGCCAACCGGGCTACCGCGCCCTCTAGTCAATTCCTATGGACACCTATCAAAAACTGGTGGAAAGTCTCCCCAGACGTGTGCAGGCTGTCATCGATGCAAAAGGAGGACCAACATCATATTAATATATGCCTCAAGATTCTCCGAGTCCGTACCACTGGGCGTCCGGATACTTTTGGCCAGATAGTGTATGTATGTATGTAATAATAACGCCACACCAGTTTTAATTAAATTCCAAATTTGTCTGTCCCGTTATATAACGAACTTCCGAATTCTTTCTGTATGCTCTTGGATGTCGCCTGGCCATATGGCACCACAGAGTGTCACGTGGGAAACAGAAACTAAATTCCACACATTCTGGTGTGAGCGTCGGTTCTATGGACTTAAAGATTGAATCAGGGATTGAATGGACTCCATTATCCATTCTCTCTGCTTGTAAATATGTAAATAGCTTCTACTCCTTTACATTTCGTATAACATGTTTAACTGTTCGATAACCATAATGTATTAAATGTATTAAAAGTATTATTCGCTTAATTGAATTATTTGTTTTGAAGTTTATGTCCAGAAGGCCCGACAACCAAGCAGAATGCCCATACTGCTGTTTTCCCGAGTATCGCTATTAAGTGTCGTCTATAGAGTCGGTATTTCATATATAATATATATATATATATATATATATATATATATATATATTCTCGCCTGGCCCCCTCAGTCTCCGGACTTGAATATTATTGAACATTTATGGCAATATTTGGAGTCCAAACTTCGTTCCCAATTTCCACCTCCATCCGGACTTTCGGAATTACATACCGCTCTGCAGGAGGAATGGCTTAATATTCCTCTAAATATTGTCCATGACCATTATGCATCTATCCCACGTCGCATTAAATCTGTACTTCAGTCAAAGGGTGGTCCTACCCCCTATTAATAAAGATTTTCCATTATTTCACAGGTGTTCGTATTATTTTGTCCACCATCTGTATATATACACTGAAGTGCCACTGAATTAGGGATAGCAAAGCCTATGCAAATTGTGTAGCGCTGCGCATCATGTATGCGCAAGTGAGGGCGCTGTGGTAACTGCATATATAGCGCGTACTGTGGTTGTTCTGAATTAGTTGTTGGAATTGCCAGTATGGGTAAACTGCCTGATTTAGACGCCTTCGATCGCGGACAAATCGTAGGTGCGCGACGCATGGGCCATTCAATTTCCGAAATCGTCAGACAGCTAGGATTTTCAAGGTCGACAGTGTCAAGAGTGTACCAAGAATACATGTATGGTGGAAAAACACTAGCGATCGGGCAAACTGCAAAGGACAATTAGCCTTGACAGTGCGTGGTAACAGACGGCTCAGGCGTATTGTACGTAGCCAGCGAAGCCAAACATTAGCTCAAATTACCACCCAGTTTAATGACGGTGCCAGTCGTACAGTCAGTAAACGGACTGTGCAACGCTCGCTTCACCGTATGGGTTTCGGGAGCCGTCGACCTACGAGAGTACCATTGCTCTACACTCGCCATCGGGCTGCACGTCTTGCCTGGGCAAGAGAGCACAGAGACTGGAGTGTAGAGGATTGGAAACGAGTAGCATGGAGTGATGAGTCTCGATTCCGACTACTTAACGCCGACGGGAGGCTGAGAATATGGCGTCAGGCTCATGAAGCCATGGATACTGCATGCCTGGCTGGAACTGTACAAGGACATGGTGGCTCAATCATGGTCTGGGGTGTTTTTTCGTGGCACAGTTTGGGATCTTTGGTGCGTGTACCAACCTCCCTCAATACAATTCGGTACGTAGAGTTGCTGGGTGATCACCTCCATCCGTTTATGCTGTTCTGTTATCCGCACAGTAATGGAGTTTTCCAGCAAGACAACTGTACCTCTCACAAGTCCCGGTTGGCTACTGGCTGGTTGGATGAGCATTCCTCTGACTTCTCTGTCATGAATTGGCCACCTAGAAGCCCAGACTTAAATCCTATTGAGTATCTTTGGGATGTTTTGGAACAAGGCGTGAAAGACCATCACACAGCACCAAAGAACCTTACTGAATTATGGACAGCTTTAGCCAATATTTGGCAAGCCATTCCCGTGGAACATTTCCAGAAACTTGTTGAATCTATGCCTCGTCGTGTGGCAGCCGTTATCAAGGCCAGAGGAGGCCCAACTCGTTACTAGGTAGGTATCCCTAATTCAGTGGCACTTCAGTGTATATACAGTGGAATCTCGATCTATCGTTTTTCAAGGGACCGATTGAAATGAACGATAAATGCGGGAAAACGATAGATGCGGTAACATAACAAAGCAATATGATCGTTGGGACTGGATAAAATGAACGACACATACGGAAAAACGATGTAACCGAAAACGATCGACCGAGATTCCACTGTATATATATATGTGTGTGTGTGTGTGTGTGTGTGTGTGTGTATATATATATGTATATATATATATATATATATTGTTCTTCCGCATCTCTGAAAAGGTTAAGAACCCACAAAGGTTAACACGACCGCTGTTTAAAATTCTAATTACAGATTCAACTTCGAATTCAATATCGAGTAAATACCAGACAGGTTTTAAACGCTTTGGACAACCTTCTCTTCTGTGTACTCGGACTGTGAGCCAGGGGAAAGAGTCAATGACGGTGTTGAACCTCGAAAAGAAGGTCTTTCCATCACGCACCGACAAGGAAAAGGGTGAAAGGCTGACCACAGCCATCTTTTTACCCGTGCATTTAACAGTCTGACCTTCCTAGTGGGAGCAACTTTCTTTTATCACTCCGCTCGTGAACTTATCGCCTGAGTGCAGACGGCCGCTGTGTTTTTTGTTTTTTTTTAATATTTTTTTTATCTCTTTGAGTTTTGCATGAAGGAAAAAGGGATTGTAACAGATTGTACCTTTTGAAGTCTCTCGGAGTAATACCTCACGTGACCACTCGCAGTTCCTCGGAAAAGTGGTTTTTCAAGGTTGGTTGTCGATAAATAATAACAGAAACGTGTTCGTGAAGATATGTGAGGGCGTCTTTAAAATAATGTATCCGTACAGGGCTGCATCGTGGTATGCGAATGAATGTCGGGGCCCTTCTTAAATAAACAGGAGGGTAACATTTGTTGAAAAATTACAATTTATGTGCACATGTACACACACACACATATATATATATATGTGTGTGTGTATGTATGTATGTATATATATATATATATATATATATATATATATATATATATATATATATATATATATATATATATATATATATATACATACACTGAACTGGCCAAACTACTATGACCACGTCCTCAATACAATGTTGGACCATCTTTTGCCTTTAATACTGCATGAATTCTTCTTGTCATGGATTCTATGAGATGTTGGTAGGTGGTATGAGGAATTGGTGACCATATCTGATCAACTGATTTTTCCAATTCCTTAAGATTTGATGGTACTGGATCCAGCTGCATGATGCCCCGTTCTATCTCATCCCACAAATTCTCAATTGGATTGAGATCTGGTGATTGTGCAGGCCAACAAAGCAAGGTAAATTCTCCATCATCTCTTCGAACCATCTGAGGACAATGCCACCTTTATGACAAGGAGCTTTGTCCTGCTGGAAGTATCCATCCCCGGCAGGGTACACCATTAATATAACAGGATGCACTTGATCTGCGATTACACTTAAATACCCTTGGGCACTCAGACGTTATTTCACAGGAATCAAAGGGCCCATACAATGCCAACAAAACATCCCCCAAACCATAATATTGCCTCCACTAGCTTGAAATGTGGTGGCAATGAAGTTGGGGGTCCATGCTTTTGTGCTGTTTTCTCCATATTCGCACCCTGCCATCTGCATGGTGTAATTGAAAACGCGATTCATCGGACCACACGACCCTTTTCCAGTCATCTACTGTCCAATCCTTGTGCCCCTTTGCGAACTGGAACGTCTGATCTTGTTCAAGGCAGACAGTAGAGGCTTTCGAACAGGTCGTCGGCTTCCCTAGCTTATACGGCGTAATTTGCGGTGAACAGTTCGTTCAGAAACGCTCGCAGTTGTTCCTTGATCAAGATTCCCCGTTATTGGACGTACTGTTACTCTTCCGTTGGACTGGACAACTCCGGCAAATCTCCTTTGAGATCGAGCATTCAGTAGCCTGTGACGACCACAAGCCTAACGTTGAGACCCGTTTTTTTTTTGCTTGGTAGTCCACTCTCTGTATACATTAACTGCTGCTCTCGAACACTTCCCGAGTACAGCCTTTTTGCTGATGCTGATTCCGACGCTTCGAGCGCCTACAATCATCCCACGTTCAAACTCTGTTAAATCACGCTTTTTGCCCATATCTTCGCAAGCAACCCACTGCAATTGATGGTTCACTTGTCCTGCATTCCCTTTTTATAGCTATCTCACCCTATAGCGGCAACACTGTGAAGCAATAGCTCATTTACATAGAACTGTCATGTGGTCATAATAAAGTGGCCGCTCTGTGTATATATACAGAGGCTGTTCACACATTTTTTAGACGATGTATATTGTATTCACAAAACTAAATTACATAAAATTCTTGTGTTTTAAATGTTCTATTTGACATCCCTTATTCTGAACTATCTTTAGACACCGCAATTTCTAGGATAATAATGCCTTTTGAAGTGTCAGAAGAGGTATTCTATCTCATTCCTCCTGAACAGCTTTCCAGAGTCCTGTAAGGGTTTTGGGACGACGTTTGGATAATGCAGATTTTAAAAGTCCGAAAGCACAAAAATCCATAGGTGATACATCGGGAGATTTAGTAGGGATATCAGTGAAGGGTATGGAATTGATACCAGTTTTTTGTTCCATTTCTTTTAGGAAATTTACAGTGGATTTTGATGTGTGACTGCTAGCTTTGTCCTGATGGAGTCTCACAGATTGATGGCACTGTGGGTAAAGCGATGGTACTTAATTCAGAAAAATTGGCGATAAAATATGTTCCTGATAGTATTTGGAGTTAATCTTGACATTTTTTTCCACTCTCTTTATTTTTAACTTGCCATTATAAGAAAAACCAGCAACAATCATGAATCCCTTAGAAAAACTTTCT
>OU015499.1:37319527-37369527 GCA_907164885.2 Dolomedes plantarius | reverse complement strand
TCAGAATTTAATTTATTTTGGTCATTTAAACCATACAACAAGCATAAGAAGCTAAAGTATGTTTATTTTCAAAGTTTTAACTAAAAGAAAAAAATTGCAAAAATATCGAGATTTTTGCAATTTTTCATAAACTTCAAGTATGATGCGCGAATGGAAGGTGGTAACCGATTTTAATTTTTTTCATGTCGTTTTTCTTCTTATTACAATAGGCAACTTTTCCGCACTAAAGCGTTACGGAAAAAAAAAAAAATTCGACCCACCCTACTGCATATGCCACCAGGTGACACTATTATCCGTTTGCAATGCTCCAGCTCAATTAAAGAAGAGATCTGGCAACCCCAGTCAGCGGATGGACGCAGACGATGACATGTTTTGTCTGATAGCAGTAGCCGACTGCTCGTCAATTAGCCTATGTAATGACGTATTTAACAATGAATCTTTGTAAATAATTTCTTTTGTAAATATGTATTCATTAAATGTTAGTATAGATTATAATAGCTCAGTTATTTAAATCACTGCACGGCTATCCTGTCCCACATATATATAAACAAACACACACAGACAGACACACACACACACACACACACACACACACACATATATATATATATATATATATATATATATATATATATATATAAGAAATTCTATTACTTTATATTATTTGTTTGAGATAACAAAAAAAATATATAAAATAAAAATAAAAATCAATATTAAATAATTTTAGGAAATTAAACATTTTTCTATTCTAATTTTTACGTCTGTAAACTTAATCACAGTGTCTCCACAACGAACAGTTTTTAGAATATCCTTCTGTATGTACAGTATTGCTCTTGCGTTGAGCTCTTGATCCGAAAGAACACTACGTTAGTAAATTTTTTACCAGTTCCGGTACAGCAAATAGGGTTTTCGATTTTGAGCAATTTTTTAAAAACCCGGGTTTCGGGTTTGACCGGGTTTTTTTTATTTAAAACCCGGGTTTACCCGGGTTTACTTAGTTGGTTCCAGGGGGTCAATAGCAAAGAACTAAAATAATAAATAGTTTATATAACGGCCATATTTCAACATTATGCTTGCACCATCAGTGATTGCAGCTACCATATCATTATCCAATGAAATATCATACTCGCTGAGATTTCTTTTACAATCTGAATTACTTTTTCTGCATTTACGCTTCCCATAACTAATTAGACCAAGAGATTGGAAGCCGGTGGAATAGTGTATATTCAGGTTGATAAATCTACGATTTGTATTGATGTGGTTTCATTGAAACTAATTGGAAACCGACCATTGTCCTCTTTGATTTCTCTGATTTTTTTAATTATTTTGCTCTGCACAGTTTGAAAATGTTTCATAAATAAAATTTTTCTTTGGCTAGGACTACTAGGAAGGAGCACACTAGATGCTTTAAAAGCTCGTCTTATCAATGAACTATTGGCAAGCTGTTGAAATGCCATACCATCTACAGCAACTAATTTTGCTATAACCTCTTCAACAGACTGCACATTTTTTGTGAAGCAGTCATCAATTTTTCGAGATTTAAATTTGGGCTCGTCGTCATCACCAAATTTAGAACATGTTAATACTTCAATTTGATGTTTTGTCTACATGTGGCTTATCAAACTTTTTGTACTTGAAACCGAAGCCTTTAGGATTGATGAAAAAATATTGAATTTTGCTGTTTCTTGTGGTTTGTTAAACAGAAAATGTTTCCATACTCCAGATTTGCGCTTCGAGCTTACGTCCTCAAAAATATCCATTTTAGGGATTTTAAACTGTAATAAAATCGAATAATTAAAATTTGTAATTAACACAGCTAAGCTACACAGCATCAGAAAAGTGCGCAAACATGTACGTAATTATACGGTGGCGTATGCCCACATTAAAAAGTTATTTTAAAACAAATAAATACATACCTAATAAAAGAATAATAACTGCAAAAATGATAATATTTGAAGCTGATCGAAATCCAACGTGTATATCCAAGAAACAAAAGGTCGAAGAAATTTCAAATCAGAGCAATTCCAAATAATCGAAGAGTCCAGTTAAAATCGAGAGTGGGAGAACTATCTAAACTATCTAAGTTTATTTACTATTTGCATAAAAATATAAAACTAAATATTAATTTCGAGAGCAGCATGTTAGATCGTTATCAGGTGAGAGATCCAAGTCGAGTGCGTCAATCTAGGACGTTACAAAAAACTTCCTTCTATTGCAGGCAAAGCGCTTTCTATATGGGTGGGTCTACAGAATATTGTTTAACTACGCAATAAAGACCAGCGAGAACACAACACAACGAGATATATAACTAAACTAAACAAACACAAACCACAGAAAGCAGGCATGGTCGTGTAGCTGAAGTATTGCCAATTCACACGGCATAACGCATGTGCTGCTGGGAATTCCCAACTCATAAACTTGCGTGAAATAGAGCTATGGCGTACGCCGTCGCCTACTCATTGCTTTTATATCCATTTGTTTGAGAGCCGTACCGAATCTGACTTGTTAAATTCGGTCTTGGTTCTAAATTAAGGAATATAATTGGTATTGTATTGTATTAGATAAATAACTAATTCCCCGGGTTTACATTAATAATTCCGCGGGTTTCGGGTTTGTAAAATCTTTGAAAAACCCGGGTTTTCGGGTTCGGGGAAACCCGGGTCAAAATCCCTAACAGCAAACGAACGCTCTTCTTCTGCATGGGTCATTGGTGAAGTTAAAAACAATCTTTAAATTATTCCATCGTTAGGAAATGTGGATATAAATTTATTTTCGATTATTAAATTCCATTTTTTCCAGAAGCGGTATTATGACAGGTATATATTTTTTGATGTAATTTAGAAGTCGAAGCGAGTGGATTTATTTATTTCATGGAGTGTTGACAAATACCTGGGCACGTGTCAATTTTGCCTAGGGATAAACACGGCACTGTATTCATATACAAGGTAAGTCAAAATGAACTCCCCAATTTCATAGGTTTACTACGCAAAATGTAATCAATGTATTCATTCAAAATATATATACATGCAGAGGCAATATAGTACAAAAGTGACGCATAATACATAGTTTGTAATATTACGGGGTTATTGTTACCATGTTTTTATTAACTTGCTTTCTTGTTTGTTTGTGTGTGTGTTTGTCCCTTACAAATCTTGCAATCGATTTTTAACTAACTTCCCGACTAGCTAGACATTTGAAACTTTTAGAATAGCTCAGAACACGATGGCAATGCATTATTTTAATACTTTTAGCCATCTTTAAGCAGAATTGAATTACCTTTCAGTTATTTTCTGTTAATTTTGTTTTGTAGACTGATGCAGCCATCTATCGGCCGGGACGGGAACGAAAAGTTAAACGCAAGTTAACTTCCAATTAACTTCCTTTTCTTTCAAGTTGATGGGATAATTCATCAAAAACATTTTAAAAAAAGTATTTATTAATACATAGAATTGTCAAGTTTATATGATTCAACAGAAAATTTAAAAACATGGTATATAAAAAGTTCTTTTTATCTTGTAATTATTTTGGGTACGGTGGATTGGTCGCGTATCTACCGTAGACAATGCACTGTTGAATAAACAGGAAATCCAACGTAAATAAAGCACAAATAGCAGTAAGGTGCAATTTTGCATACGGCCGTTTCGAAGCTACAAATGAACGTCTTCATCAGTGCAAAGAAGTTAGTGGCAGCTCTAAAAGCCGAAAACTAAGCAACTGGACAAGTGCGCATGCGCTATTGCCTTGGCCATCACGATATTCAGATCTTACCCCATGCGATTTATTTTCTGTGGGAGTTCGTAAAGGATCGCTCTTATGTGCATCCAGGTCCAACGACCATGACTGATTTAAAGCCCGTATCACAGCTGCTACCGCCAACATCGATACAGACATGCTGCACAAAGTTTGGCAAGAATTACATTTCAGAGTTGATACATGCCGTATAACAAAAGGAGCGTGTCATAGGGACATGACAGTAGTGTCACGGCCAGGGGCAGGAGCATTGAAAAGTACAGGACAAAGTAAAATAATTGTTAAATGCAAGAAAGAAACAGGGCAATAAAAGAGAACGGAAGAAAGCCATAGACCGAAACGAAATTTAGAGATTGTGTTTGTAACAAGAAATAGAAGATAAAAGTTGAAGAGAGTGAGTTGCAAGACGAGAATAAAAGAAAATTTATGATGGCTATAAAACAGCCCACCCTGCTTGAAGCCGAAGCATGGGAAAAAAGTCAAATTTGAGGGAGAATTTATCAATCCCGCCCTCGATGCGCATTGGTAAAAAGGGGATTGAGAAGAGGCAGCCACGGACGAATGCCGATGGCATGATAATTATATGGCCAATCCTATATATAATAGCCGTTGTCTCTGTATGACACTTCCGGGCTGTACTCATCTTTCAATTGAAGCCCTCAGTAAACAAACCGCCGGATAGGCTTAATTTCAAATTCAGATTTGGATCAGAATTTTTTCTTACCTAAAAACAAATATCTTCTCCATCAAATCACGTTTGTTCAGCCTATTTTTCTATAAAACATTCAGAACTAAAAAAAATTGGATGTTTTTAGCTGTATATTTAACAGTTTTTAAAAATCTGTTTACTTTTGCGATGAATTCTGAAAGTAAACAACAAACTTGAATGTGAATGAATCGCGTAGTGAACTGTTAAAATTTTTTTTAACTTTCATATAAATTTTTCATTATAACGTCATTTTTAGTATTATGACGTCAAAATGACGGGTTGGATGGCAGTCTACTACTCCAATCGCATGAAAAACTAAATAAATAAAAAAATAATGAAAGGGATTGCTTTTACAAGGTGTGGATTAAATGTAATATTTTAGACTATTCAGGATATTTTTTAACTTTCATATACTTTTTCTATTATGACGTCAAAATGGCGGGTTACCTACTAGTGGAAATTATAAGAGGCGGAGACATTAGTAAGAAAATAATATGAAATGAAAAATAGTGTGAAGGCAGAGATAACCTAAGAAGTCAGAGTCAGTCAGAAGTTTGTTGAGATGTAGAAGTGGTGTCAAGGCATATAGACGTATGAGGAGAGTGCATTAAAAGTTAGTGAACCGATGCTGACAGTGCCCAAGTGTCCCGTGTAGAATGCTTGCCATGAACGACGGAGCCGTATTCCAGACAAGAAAGTGCCCTAATTCCGTGTGAGGATAAATATGACGTAGTTCATCATTACGAGTGCCAGCTGCCCATGGTGATTCAACAGTCATCTTCCAAGGTACCGACTTTGCGTTTCCTTTTTATATTGTTATCATTGCTTCTCAGTGTGTAGCCATAATAATTAATATAGAGCGCGATGAGTATAGAGTTTGAATATAAGATGTTGAGGAATTGACCGATAATTCGTACAAACAATTTAATATAATGTTATGCTTATATATATAAATTAATTTAGTAGGAATGAAGTTGAAAGTAATATGTGTAGATGCAGTACGAAATATTGTTATAATAAGTGAATGAGTCAAATATAGGTGTCGTAAAGAATTAATTTAGTAGGAATGAAGTTGTGAATAATGTGTAAATGCCGGAGGAAATATCGAGTAATATTGGAATGTATTATTTATGTGTGTTAATATTCAATAAATTAATTTGTCAATATAACCAGAGTTATTTCCATTATTTGGGAATCACAATCAACCAATGTACTAGCCACAATCATGAACCAATGAATTACTAAATCAAAACCATAATAAATATAATTAATATAATTAATAATATAATACCCATCCCAATCTTTTAATAAATTAATTTAACAACTTTCACTGCTACAGAGCGCATATCGGACATTTGTGAGGAGTACCTTAAAAACTTTTGTACTATATTCTAAAAAAAGTAACTCCCGCTGCCGCTGTCAAAAGCTTGTCACGCTATCTCCTCCGAAACCGCTGGCGGTATGCGGTCGAGAGCGTACCAATGGATGCAGAAAAATGGGGGGGGGACCAAAGTAAGACATGTCTCATCTTCGTCGGACTTCAAGTTTTTTTTTATTTTATGTTTTGTGGGAAAATATTTCGAGACCTGTATATCTGTAAGAGGGGACCATACCCCCTATTAACCCATCTATTAACCCATTTTTTTGTTTATTCTGCAACCCCTGTTTCATACCTTCCGACTCCAACGAGTGTTACGCACGATCATGCGTGTGCATTACAATTATAGAATGGTTATTTGTTTTGTATTGTATCAATGTATGTACATATCAAATTTCATTAAAATCGGTACAGTAGTTCTAGAGATAATCGACCAAGTCTGCAAATTCTCTTAATTTCTTACACCAGTGTATATTACCTCTGCACATAGGCGTAGCGTGAATTGAATTCAGTTAGGGCCCTTCTCAGTACATTGACTGCCGGATAGTCCTTAAAATATGAAATTATGATTTTTTTAAAACTGAATAACAATAGAATTGATGTTTGAGTAGTATTCAAAAGATATACAATGAGAAAAATAAATATAATATAAATAAAATGAGAAAAAAAATATAGCATCGAATTTTTGTTATGGTTCATATCATAGTTAAAAGCTATACTAAGGCTAAAGACATAATTTTAATCTTCAGCTTCACAGTTTGAAAAAGCGGAAAAAAACCCAACTTTCTTAGAAGTTTTCTACAATTTTACGATTTTAACTAAACTTCTATTAATGTTTTAATTTATTTCAAATTAAGTTGGGGGGGAGCAGGTCCCCCTCCCCCCCCAACGCTACGCCTCTGCTTCTGCATGTATGTATATTTTGAAGGAATACATTGATTACATTTTGAGTAGTAAACCTAGGAAATTGGGGCATTTATTTTGACTTACCCTGTATATTTAGAAAGAGTTAACTTTTTAAAATTCTAATTGAGGGATTGTGTCTTCACCTTCTAAATTTTCATTCCCCGTGTTAACCCATGGGGAAATTTCCTCTCAGGATTTTTCGAATTACGAGTATTTTTAAATTCTGTTATCTCCGTACGGAGGTAGATGTTTAAACGCAATGAGCTTATTTTTTATAAAACTTTTTATCTTAAATTTTTTTTGAAAAACTTTTCTTCCCCATAATTTATTTTTGATAAGCCAGAGTTACGCCTTCAGGTATTGCACATTAAGTCTGCTATGTGCTAATCCTATCGAATTCGCCTACCTCAGTGTTAACCTATGTAGAAAATGTGTCTACTATTTACAGCTACATAAATGCTAATAATCCAATAAAAATGGTATTTTCAGATAGCCTGAACCTTTCTGCACCTTCCAACACGATTCATTTTATAAATTTCGTCCACCAAAGGAATTGTTGAGCGTTTAAAACACACTATACCAGATTTTTTTTCCAAAATAATTTAAATTTTGAAATTTTATTTGCATTTTTTCAAAAGAAAAATGCCCTAAGGAATAAAATTTCTTTCTCTATTACGGAGTACAATTTAAAAAAATCTTTGCACTGGATATGTATATTTTTGCTTTCATCTCAGTTTATCTATATATAAAAACAGTTCCGTAACTCACTGACTGACTGACTGACAGATAACGCACAGATCAAACCGCTGGACCTAAAGGGCTGAAACTTTGCATGACGATTCTTCTTATGGTGTAGGGGGGGCACCGAGAAAGATTTTTCAAAAATTCTTCTTAGATTTTTTACAATTAAATTTTTTTAGCTGTTTTTGTAACTTTTTTTAAAGTTCTAATTTAAAATAATAAACTTAGGGTTATAAAATTTATATCAAGAGAAAGATCATAAATATTCTTTTAAAATGAAATCTTTTTCGAATCTTTACCTCCTTTTTCTGATATTTGATGAATTTTTTTGGTTAAACATTTAATTTTTTTTCTTCTTTGACATGATCCCTAACGTATTTGCGGATAATACCGATAATTTCGTTAATGAGATTATTGTTAGCACCTCACAGCAATGTTCGAATTCGGGCGTCTTTGATGGAATAGCTGATACCATCACACTGCCGAAAGTGAAAACGTCCAACTTTGGTGACAATGTCCTATCGCCGCAAAAAACAGTGAATTGTGTTGATGGTATTTCACCACAAAATATCTTCGCGGAATTAGAAAATCTGGCATTCGAATTTGTGTCTCGAATGCCTCAATTTGATGCACGGTGAGAACTTTGGGAATCAAGAAGAGTCAAATAATAATATTGCAGCTTATGCTCTTCAACTTATGGCTTCTCAAGGCTTTCATATCGATAAATTGATCTCAAATTTCTTAGCCGAATTAGAAAACCCTGCTCCCAAATTTGCTTCTGTAAGCCACAATTTGATGCACTGTGTGGCCACTATGAATCAAGAAGAGTTAATTCAAGAACTTTTGGCTTCTTATGATTTTGATATCGATAAATTGGTGTCCGATTTGCTCGGGATGGAAAAAATTAATGAGGTAGAAGAGAAAGCTTCTGGTGATGGTAACGTTGAACACATCAATACAGAAAATAAAGATACTGAACACACAAATTACGATAAAAACAATTTTGACGTCATACAGTATATTATTTAAGAGGAACCCGTCGGTGGAAAGACAGTTTCCCCAGATCGGCATCATCATAACTATTCGTCAAAAGAAAATGAGAAAGTAAACAGTGTTTCTAAGAACTTGGAAAACCCTCTCTCCTCTCTTAGCCCTTCAAACAGATCGGAATGTGACAATGTTTTGAGAAACTTGGAAAACTCTCTCTCATCTGGCAGCTCATCAGGTGCGTTTTTTAAGGTCTTTAGTCTGTTCTACGATACCTTTTTATGGTTTATTGAAAAATACGTTTATCATGCTAATACCTGCTTAAGCTGTGTTGTTAAGAATCTATAGAATAATCTGGTGGGATATGGTAATCCCCATGCTAGGGGCGGGATTTTGTTAGAGAACCTAAAAAGGCCTTCTGGCCCGTAAACGAAGGTTTTATAACCAATGGCATCCATGGGGATAACTGATGTTGAGTAGTTGATAAAGCTTTCATACTTTAGTTAAACTTCAAAAATTTATTAATATGATGCAACTATTATATTCTCTAATTAAATTGTCAATTTGCATATTCAATGGTAAAAAACTTTCTAAATTTTCAGGATTACGCAATTCGAAAAGCACTATATTTTCTCCTTTATTGAGACACTTCAGTTATATCTATGTCAGATTTGCAAATCTTACAGCATAGTAAATTTTTCATTTCATTAAGAAACAAGGATATATCGATAAACCTATATTCAGTTGATGAAGAAACATCCTCGATATATTCACACTTTGAAAGTTTCTTATGTGACACTAACATATGCACTAACATATTTCGACGAATTAGCAGATTGTACCCTTTCAAATACTTTCGTATTACCAGGGCCGTTCCAACTCGGGGGTGCCAGGGGTGCGGGGCACACGGGTGGCAAGTCAAGGGGGGCGGCAAGTCAGCCTCCCAGTTAAAAAAAATTTAAAACCAATTTATTAGTAAAATAATCAATATAAAAATATTATCATTATGCTAGGTAATTACTTAGAGTTAAAAATGCCTTTTACAAGTATAACTGGAAATAAACAAAACCATATTGGTTTTAAAAACGCTACTCCACGTCGAAACTAGTTGGGAAATACATTGTTCGTTTTTGTTTTAACACGTTTTAACCCATCATCCCATCAAATCGCGTCGGTGCGGGTGGTTTTTGTCAGGTTTCAGGAAAATACTCGTTTATGCCCTGAGCCTATAAATACACGGATCGGGATAATTTGCACTAGATTAATTTTGAACGTGTCCATCTCAACAACTGAAAAACAAAGCTTTTTGTCTCTAATTTTTGTGCTCGATTTTGTGATTGCTGTCCAATTTTCACAGGTAAGTAAACTTGATGATATTTTTTTCTTTTGCGCGGTTAGCGGTTAGAAATTGAAATAATACATTTATGGTTTGATATTTGTTTTGCCAAAAAAAAAAAAAAAAAAAAAAAAAAAAAATAGGATTCATTGCTTAATTGTATTTTAAATAAATTTTTTTTTTTTTTGCAAATGTTAAACATATACTACAGGAAAAAGTGTAAACTTAGATTTTTGAACTGCTTCACCTTATTTTTTTAACAGGTGCGTGAAATATGGCAATTTTTTTCAGAAATCGGGAAAATACGATTTTTTTTATTATTAAAGTAAACGTAGGGGGAATTGTATTTAAAATATGAACAAAATTAAAATAAAATTGATTTGGAACATTTCTTTGCAAAAGTCAATGGTTATCGAGAAACAGCTTAACTTACATTGCGCCTTTTTTATAAGTTCTTTACGAAAAGAACCTCAGTTTTTTACAGATGTCTGATAATCGAAAAAAGGTTTCTGGGGCCCAATACAGAAAAAGAAAACTTGAAAAGAATTAGTAAACAAGGCTTGTGGTTCACTAAAAATATTTTTAATCCCAGCAAGATCGCATGAGGCGCCATTAAGTTCCAGAGAGTTATATCAATACATTAATAATTATTATGTTAGGTTGTAAAATTAAAAAATAAACTAAATTTATAATATAATCTGTAATTCGTGGTTTCATTTAAGGTAAAAATATTTCAGAGAAATTTCAATTAATCCATATGGTATGAGGGGGGAGGGGGGAATTATTCTCCCACACGGGCAGCAGCTACTGTAGGAATGGCCCTGCGTATTACTAATACTTCTTTTTAAATATTTATTACCTTGAAAGCGTTTTTTCTTGGGTCTTACACCAGAACGACGTTTGCATTTATCGCCATTCATTATTAATTCCTCTAGTGGTAGCTTCCACCAGTGGTACTTGCGCAAAGAAAATAAAAACCTGCAGGAGTCCTACCAAGTCTAACTCGTTGTCGTCGACAACTTCTAGCATCTCGGATGTTGATGAGCTGGATAAAAGGGCTCAACACAGCATCTCCGAGCGGGAAAGACGAGCTGCTGAGAAGGCAGCCTTGGAAAACCTGAGGAGATGTGTCCCTACTGTCCGAGATAATGTGAAGGTTCCAAGAATTAAAATTATAAAGTGTGCCACGGAACACATCAGAGAACTTGAAAGCGTATCCCGGGATAGGGATTCTCGTTTAAATAATTTATTAAACCACAAGATGTCTTTATTAAGAAAACAAAAAGTATGATTAAAAAGAGTAAAATTTTGTACATGATTATTAATATTTCTAGGGCTTATTTTATATAAATATTTCTAGAGTTGTTTTTTTTGATACAATATGTACAGAGAAGAATTTAAAAAAAACAGGACTGCTTTTTAAAAACTGTAAGTAAAATGTAAACATGTAAAATAAATTTTTTTTTTAATCACCGTTTTTTATTCTTCAGTTTCAGAACAAAGTTCATCCTTGACGCTTAAAATATATTACCTTTCAGTAAAGCATGTGATGCATTTCTCTTTTTTTTATAACGTCTTTCTTTCTTAATAAAAATTTGAAGTAACACAAAAACCCATCTACTAAGAATTTGGTAGTCTTGACGGAATATTGGAAGATGACTCTGAAAGTCACCTTAATATGCCTCAAACATATCAGCTTTGCACGGCGTATCGCTGGACCATCTTTCACTTCGGTTGATTCATACTGGTATATTATGAAAAGCCAAGGCAAATGACGATATATTTTGCTCAAGCTGGACCAGAATATATCTTTAACTCTAACTCTAAGATGATATGAAATCTAAGTAGTTTAATAGGAGGGCAGATACTTCATTTCCTATCGGAAATAAATCTAAAGTTATACCTTTCGATTTATAAAGTTTTTCTATTAATTTTGAAGCGGCGAAGTATATTTCAAACTTTAAAAGTTCAACCTCGATCCTGGATATTAATGACGTTATGTTGCGTTTCCCCCTTATGCGAAGGGCCCCGGGTTGCCCCAATTGGTCGGCAGATCTGTACTGTCCGTCCGGCGTCCTGGCCCACAACAATGACATTTCACCGAACTTGGGAAATTAACCTTCGTCTGAGTATACAGGAATTGCTGCGTAGCAACCGGTCTTCGATGAAACATGGGCTAATACGCGAAAGCGGAGGGAGCAGAGGTGTTAAACGACTTCCCCCTTATGCGATAGCAGATTTACTTTTCTATATTGAGAATAGAGCAATACTTGGGGCAAATTACAAGCAAAAATGTAAGGGATTAGTTTAAAAAAAAACAGGGGTGCGGGTAGATCTATCTCCACGCGACGCATCCGGGGCAACGCTTTTTGGGCTAAATGATCTTCAGATGGGCTATGTTGCCTCATTCTCCTTGTCGAGATTTTCAGCGGTTATTACAATAGAATACAGGTGGGATGTTCCAATCTAAGAGCTGAGAGCTTACAGTATATGTTAAGTACTGACATATACACCAGAGGACAGCACTATATAGTAAATATGCAAAATCGTAAGTATTTTGTTTAATTTTAGCCATAAGGGGGAGTGAGCTATCGCACAAGCCCTAGGCGAGTTGATGTATAAATAGTGTGTGTGAACGGTGGCTCAAGTGTAACATTGTGGATAAAATTTGATGCTATACTAGCAATGATCCGTCGTGTTTAATGAGTTATACAATTTTATTAATCTACAGCATACTGTTCCTGAGAATGATGTTGACAGGAGGCCAACCTCACTCAGGAGAAGGTTGAATACTACCCTGTCCAGGTTTAACATTACATCTGTTTCCTAAGTATAGACGAGTTGAAGTGGCTCACTTATAAGGGTTACGAAACACCTTTTACCTAATTTCAATACTCTAAAGCAAATAGGCGAAGGCGATGAGAAAACTGAAATTGCCAAATTGAATGTATGGATAAGTTAGGTTTTTTTTCCCTCCTGTATACAGCCTACCTAGGAATAAACAGAATTTCTATTTTGCATCTGCTTTCGCTAGATCTATTTTTACACCCACTCCCAAAACGACCTTTTCTCCATCGGCGGGAAAATTACTTCTTCTGACAGGTGTACCTGGTGTCCAGGATAATCTGAAAGCACCAACAATTTTAATTTTAAAGTGTGCAAAGGATTAAATCAGAAAATTGGAACAGCTAGCCCGGAAATTTCATTTTGCTGTAAATGATTTAAAAGGCATATATTTGTGTTTACAAATGAAATTACAAAATATTATCAAACAAAAAAAAATGTAATTTCAGCAATAGACTTGAGATAAAGAATTTTACTTATTTAATTTGTAGGCGATCATACATGCCGAATATTCTATTAAATGAGATATAACCTTTTCCCCCTTAATGCTTGGAATATTTGCAGAGATTTTTGCAATGGTTGAGGATGGGGTTGAATTTTGCCAAGTTTATTGTAAAATGGATGGTTTTCGGTAAAATTTGCATTCGCGTAACTTTAGTTGTGATCTTGAGTCGTCAATTTTTATTCATCCTATTATCATCAGTTCAATAATGCAGTGAGTTACGAGTGAATAATTGATTTGAAAAATCATGCTGCCAAATTTGGTGAAGCAAGATAGACTTCATCATCCGTACGAGAGAAACTTCCTATTGGTATGTGTTAAGAATCTGAAATGCCTCTTTAGTTTATGTTACATTGTTTGTGTAATTTTTAAAGAAAAAAAATGTTGCTGAATTAAACACCAATAATTTATTAAATTGTAAAAAAAATGAACAATGGATAAATTTAATGAGCTTTAGGAAAATCTTTTAATTTTCATTTTTTTTACGATGCAAAATTTGCTGCAATAAAGACCAATAATTTTTAAATTGTAAAATTACTTAACAATGAATAAATTTAAAGTTCACGAAATTTGCATTTTTTCTTAATTGCTTACCTCCATCTGGAAAAAAAAATTAGAATTTCAATCTATGTATTTGCTAATCTGTGGTTAGAAATACACCCAGAAGAAAGTTAATCATAGTTTAACACTAGAAGGACGGGAATTTTTTCTTACTAGTAAAAAGACTGAACACCGTCCTTTTGAACGTTGGAAATAAACTGAAGACTATTAAATATTTAGTGTTTTTTGAAAAAAATGGTTAAATACTTTGGCTAAATTTTGAACTATTTCATATCAATATATAATAAATTAATATATATTTACTGAGCTACAAAGTAACTATGAAGTAACTAACATTTTTCGGGTATTATTTTAAAGATTTCTCCCTCTTTTCCACAAAGTCGAACCTCGTTGTAACGAACTTCGAGGGACTAAAGGATTTGTTTGCTTTATCCGGTGGTTTGCTATATCCGAACCGTTAAGAAAAATGCTACATTTCACAAGATATATAACTCATTAATTGCAATGTGAATTCATTAATGATGTATTAGAAAATGATAAAATCTATTAAAAATTATCATTAATGAATTATATCGATTAAAATCGATTACATTAAACTGACGCAATACTATTTAAAGTACGTACAATAGGAAAACGGTGGGACCAAAATTTTTGTTCGTTATATACCGGGTTCGCTACAGCGGAGTTAGACTATATTGCCATCAAATCGACGGCTTTCAGTCATAGTGGGCATACAACTCATTTCCTCCCCCTCTTTACTATAGAATATAGTTATCTAAATTTGTGTGCATATTTCGCGTAAAATTAGAAAAAGTCATAAAATTTCAGAAGCTCGAGGACATAAATACAGACATAGCGCCCAATAGTATTTCCGAAACCGTCAAAATGACGGCAGCTGTCTTTCTAGTGTTAAACCTCGGCTCGAACGTCTACGATGCCACCTGATGCTCGGCAGTTCTGAGGAAAATAATGTTTTCCCACGAATAATCCAACGTTTAAAATTTTCGAAAGTGCTCATTAACCTTTTCCTTACGGGGTGGGATAGCATGTATCCCAAGAATACGGGCCCAAGAATGAACATATATATATATATATATATATATATATATATATATATATATACATTAGGGTGGTTTGAAAAAATCGATTTTTTTTATTTCGGAATCGCGTTACCTCTCAAAAGTTGTAGTTTGGTATCCTCAATTGGGGAAAAAAAATTCTAAGTTGACATTTTCAGTTCGCGCATGAGGCTGAAAGTTTGAAAAAATATGTTAAAAATTGAAATTTTCAAAAAATAACAAAATTAGTTTTTTTGTAATTTTGTATAACGCAACAGCCATAAATGGTCAGTATATAGCGTAGTTTGAACCTAAAAAAATATTTTATAGCTTTTACATAATATATTTAGTTCGCGCATACGCCTTAGATTGGGCGAAAATTGCCTAAAATTTGAAATTTACGTGTTTAATATACAATAATACATACATGACATATTTACGTTTCAAAAGTATTTAAAAAATTCTAAATTTGTTAAATATAATCTTTTATTAAAGTATTATACGTACAAGTATAGTTACACACACATTTATATGTATATAATAACATTGCATGTCATAGCTCAGAATGATTCAGAATGATGAATTTCAGAATGATTTATAGATTTTACGTATTTTTTGTGTCTTTAAGATACCTCAGATGTATTGGGCATTGTTTTAAATTGAGATTTATAGTCAAATGATGGCATAGTTGACCTTGAGAGCAAAGTTGTCCTTATGAAACCATCCCTGTTCTCTTTTCCACATACTTTAGTACAAGATTCTGTTACGAGCTTTACAACACTTTCGACACTTTGCGTGTGGCAAGGAAATTTAATTAGCTCGAACTCTGGGAGAACATTACTATTAATAAGTTCTTCTACGCTTTGCGTTAACACATTGTTCATTATTGGAGGAGGTGTAAGTTTGCACTTGGACCAATCAATAAGTTCAATGTAATTTGAAGCTGCAAAATTGATGGTCGGTGGTTGAAAAGTTCGCACCGATTTCCCTTTTGGTTCTTGTTTTCTTGCTTTTAGCAATCTTCGAAAAGCTAGCTGTCTTACGTGCACTCTCTCATCTAGTACCATTAAAATTAAAAGATTTTCGGGATGACAAAAATACGCATTCCTCTGAATGACAGGATCAATTATTTTACGTACCCTGTTGGGAAGCTGTCTTGTCTTCTGTACTCATTTAAACACGTGAACTGCTCCAAACTTTATAGAGGGATGCATTTTAATTCCAAACCATACTGGAGCGTATATCTTCATAATATAGCTGACCAGCAGTTTAATTTCGTCAGAAGGTTTTACTTCAGAAATATATAATCTTAAGATCCTATTTGCACAAGTTAACCACCTCGAGTTACTAAGAGGACCAGGATCTTTCACAACGAGATCTGGCGCAGACTCTCCTGTCTTGAGTGTTCGATAAATATTAAGTAAATACTGTTGGTCCTTGCCTAAGTCAGTTTTGGTCACATTTATCTCCTCACTATTAATCGTTTCAAAATTAGCAACAGGGAGTTTTTCACAGTCAGTCAACTTCTTACCAATTTGTCCTGAGAAACTTGTGGGTCCTATAGTATCACCACTTTCAAACAAATGTCTGAACGGAAGTTCGTTGAAATGAAATAAACATTTAAACCATTGTAAAGGACGATCAAGTTTAAGCTCAAGGTTACGAATAACACCGTTTTCCCATCCTGTGTTAGTCCCTGTTCCGTCACATCCAATTGCAACAAGCTTAACATAATCAAAGTTATTGTTTTCTAAATATCAAAAGATGCTATTAGCTATTTCACTTCCAGTGGCCCTTGGAGGTGTCAAATGTCCCAGATACTTTCCACCAGGCTCTTGAACCAAGCTGATGTGCTCCTCTTTCTTTAGTATGCGATACATTTTGTTACCATTCTTTTCCTGATAATAAGTGTTATCTTTTCTCCCGTCAAAATACAGTCCATGTAACTCTACATTTAGAGAGTCTGATTGTAAAGAGTATCGAATTTTATGTTTTTCTCGTCTGATCATACTCTTATCTATTACTAGAGACATATCTCCTTCATTTATCATGCCTACATCTTGCAAAACACAGGAAGCAATAGCAGCAGTAGTTCTCTCGGATATCCCATATCTATCGCTTACCATTGCTGTTGCAGGAAGCTTAATTCACATTTGCGATGTTGACGGCAAACTGTCACATTTTGCTTCGTGACTCTCAAACTGGCTATTTTGGGCAGAATTTATAAGTATCTCTTTTGCTAGCTTTAATATCAGGTTCAGCAATCTCGTTTTTCTTTTCACTTTGCATTCTTTTATTTCTTTTTGCGATATTATTAGTATCTTCTCTAAGTGGCAATAAATTTTAAACGGCCATTTCGCTGGCCGTACAAAAATTCTCTCTCAATAATAGGGATTTTATTTCCTTTATCACATTTACAATCCAAAATTACTTTACAGCTACAAGAGATAGGCTTCTTACCACACGAACACGCAAAATTCATTACACACTTGCAGGAAGCAACATCAAAAAGTTTGGACTTCGCTTCATTAACAAAGTGATTGAGTTTAGTCTTGAAGTTAAATTTATCTTTATCACGACTAAATGACTTTCTTAAAGTGTAGTACTTATTATGGTAATCCTTTATCAATTTAACAATACGCTCATGACTGACCGTTTGTATAGAAGCTTTATAGTAAAATTCTTCTATTTGAGCAGCAATGCAATCTGAAATCTCTGAAAAAGATTCGTTTTTTGCAGATTTTGATGTCTTTTCAAAGCAAGCTAACAAAACATCTGCACATGTGGGTAAAACACTTTGACTTAACGCTTTTGGTGCACCGAAAAACAGACAAACACTTAAGTGTTTAGAAGTTTTCAGTTTTTGACATTTTTTTCAAATTTTAAGCCTCATGCGCGAACAGAATATATCATCTAAAAGTTATAATTATTTTTTTAGGTTGAAACTACACTATATACTAACAATTTATGGCTGTTGCATTATAAAAAATTACAAAAAAAACTAATTTTATTTTTTTTTGAAAATTTCAATTTTTAACATATTTTTTCAAACTTTCAGCCTCATGCGCGAACTGAGATGTCAATTTAGAATTTTTATTTTTTATTTTTCCCCAATTGAGGATACCAAACTACAACTTTTGAGAGGTAACGTGATTCCGAAATAAAAAAATCGATTTTTTTCGAACCACCCTAATATACATACATATATATACATACATACATATATATATATATATATATATATATATATATATACACATTACACACACACACACACACACACACACACACACACACACATATATATATATATATATATACAACTTCCTTAATGACCGTTCTTACAAGTGGGGAATGAAATTTCCCGTTCTGAAGAGGGAAAGTTGTATAGTAAGCTAACCATAGTTTAAAACTAGGAAGGCGTTAATTTTTTCTTACTAAAAAGACTGAACGAAATATAAACAGTAACCACCGCTTATAGTGATCAGTGGTTATAAGAATCAACCGTTTATAAGAATCAATATCGCGAAAACAAAAACAAATGTATTATTTACATGTTAAAATTTTCGCTTTGAAGAATCAATCCACCGGTTTTAAGAATCAGTTTACACTCTTCGCTTTCCTTTCATTTATCCAAAAAAGCCACTTAAACCCCCAAAAGGCACGAAGTTCTTACTTTTTTTTTAAAAAAAGAAAGATTGATAAGATGGGATTGAATATAGTCGTAAAATTCATCTCTTTCTTTGTTAGACATAACATAATAGTTTCCCCTTAAACGCTTTAGCACAACACTGTCCTATTAGCTTGACCCAGGGGCATCTTCACCCGTCCGGGTCCGATTTAACTTTTCTCCAATGACAAACAAAAATAGGGACTCCTTTTGTCCCACCTCCCACATCCTGGTTGCGGCTTCCTGGACCCTGAAACCCATAAATTTTCGGCTAAGTGTCCACTATCACTTAGGCAAACGTGACATTAGTAGATTCAGCACGTTATCAAACCGTGAAACGTAAGCTAGATGGTGAATCTTCGTCTGAGACCATTAGTATTGAAAGAGGTATAAACAGCCTCCTGAAAACTTCATTACGTCAAACTAACATAGAAAACTTTTTCTTGCTACCTTCCTGTAGTTGAAATGTTAAAACTGTTAAGCAGGTATGTTGTAACAAATATTGGATTTTTTCTTCTCTTACTATAATCATGTGTATCTAGAAATTAAGTTGTATTTTTAGAATTATAAAAAATAATTTTAATAAAAGATAATTAACGTAAATTAAAAAGTATTTTATGGTAAATTATCTAATTTATGTATATACTAGCGGCCCGTTCCGACTTTGTCCGGGTTGAACAAAATATTATACCAATAAATTTCCAGTTGATAGCCAATAAATTGTAAATCTTTTTTTACCTGAATAATAACCTAAATAATACCTTAAATTAATTTTATGTTAGTTAATAATTAAAATAAATTTTTTTAAAGAAAAAGGCGTGCCGGAGAACGGCTAGGTTCGAACCGCTAGCGTCAGAACAGAAGCCCACCGCGATAGCACCACGATAAGGATCGTTGAAATCTTCGGAACAAAAAGCGGTAGAAGACAGTAGCGGAAACAATAGAGATTCTTAGGATTAAGTCCCTAACTTTATTTCTACTGATCAGATATACATAATATATAGCCTATGTCCATCTGGAATAATGTACCTTTCAAACAGTGAAAGAATTGGCTATTTGAAGCGTAGAAACCTAGAGCATTATCAAATAACAAAAAGCAATACAACATATTAACTTCATCATTGTCGCCCAGTGGCTAAGTGGTTAAAGGCATCAGCCTGCCACGCCGGGGGTGCGGGTTCGATTCCCGCATAAGCCTTGGCTGTATTCTGGGGAACCGGTCATTCTTCCACCTGCAAATGGAGCCCCGTCTAGAAAGGGAAGCTGCAACCCATCGCCGGTGTCATCGTTTGTCAATAAAATTCTTCTGTGATTGTGTCATTTGTCTGTTTCTATGTCTTGTATTCATATGTACACCGGACTGGGGTGTAATGTCGTCATCCCCCAGGGACGTTAGCCACACACACTTCATCATTAAAACACCAATACAATACAACCTGAAAACTTATTAATCTCTTATATACAATATAACATATGAACTATACGTATAACTTTACATATGATGAACCATTCAATCAAATTTGAAAGGATTTATAAAAAAAATTTCTATTAAATAAAGGTAAAATTTGAATTGGGAATTTTTTCTTTTTTTCCTTTAAAATAAAAAATTTTGGGGGCCCCCGGGCCTAATGGAAAATCAGGGCCTGATTAAATGTACAAATACACAAATTGTACTCAACACATCATTACCAAATGTTGAAAATCATAATATGAAGAAGAGAGAAATACACTTAAAAAATTACTATTGAACCCAATAAAAAGAAATATGGTTACTCAAAAGTGCAAGATAAGCAATTTCCGTCAGGTTTAGTTCTATATCTCACAAACATAATTAAAAATAAAAATGGCAGAGAGAGAGCTAGAGAGATTCATCGGAATAAACAAATTAACGTGTTCATTTGGCCTCGTGCATAATAACTAACCTAAAGCAAGATTTAAACATGTTACTGAGCATGCGCAGAAGGCAATTTTTAATGTAAATTATCGCTAATTCATAGAAATTGTGGTTCCAAAAACCAAATTTGACACATCTATAGATTAAAATTTTTCGTTTAAGACCAAAATGAAGTAAATTGTTGCAATAGTTTTCTCTCGCAGACTGCCCAAAGAACCGGCTTAGCAACTTAAATATAAACTAGTTGGTACCAGTCAAAACATGACGTCTAGATAGTAAATAAATGTTCTTATACACAAATTATACTCAGCACATCATTGTCAAATGCTGAAAATCATAATAATGCGCAGAAACAAATTAATGTGTTTAAGTGGCCTCGTGCTTAGTGAGTATCTAACGCCAGATTTAAAAATATCACTGAGCATGCGCAGAAAGCAATTTTTTTAATTGTAAATTATCGCTAATTAAACAGCGTGAAATGAACAGTTTCCATGAGGTTTAGTCTTATATTTCACAAACATAATTATCATAAAAAATAAAAATGGCAGAGAGAGATCTAGAGATACTGCTCGGAATAAACGTGTTTATCATTAAAACATGCCACTGAGCATGCGCAGAAATCAATTTTTTAATTGTAAATTATCTCTAATTAATAGAAATTGCGGTAACAAAAACCAAATTTGACAAATCTACAGATTACAATCTTTCGTTTAAGACCAAAATGAAGTAAATTGATGCAGTAGTTTTCTCTCACGGACTGCCCAAAAAGTCGGCTTAGCAACTTAAATATATAGATATGTAGATGTTGAATGCGCCAGACAGGGCCCAACATAGCAACTAAGTCCTTCCCCCTGAAGATGAATAGACCAGAGCAGGCTGATTCACTATGGTACTGACGCAAGTTTTAAAAACGGCCTTTTTTCAAATTATTGGAGAGACACTTAAGTAATGAATGTATCTCTATTACATAAATAGTCTACTGAATAGAATAATGAACATTTTTGTATAAATATGTATTTATTTTTTAAACTAAAATTTTAAAAATGACAGAACTTTAAAAAAAGTAGAAAAAGTAAATAAATTTGAATATAATTTATTATGTAATGAAAATGATTTTCTTAGTGATTCATCGAGCCATTATTGCAGCAAATTGTCTTTTCTGTAGAAATTATTTCTAGATCATTTCATCATTCTTCAGTTATGAAAGTTCATAGATGGTTCTCGAATGTTCATAGATGTTGTTCATAGATGGTTCTCGATGGTTCATAGATGTTGTTCATAGATGGTTCTCGAAACTTTTCAGTTCAGAAAAACTGTGCTCAGATGCTACTACAATGACAGGTAGTGCGAGTAGAATTCTTAGAGATACAATAACGTTTGGAAATAGGCATTCAAAATTTAATTCTCGTGATCTCAGATTCAGAAGTTTGTAAAAAAATAGTATAAATATTCGATTATATTTGTACGTCTTTGTGAATTTCTTCCTATATAAGATTACATTATTAATATTTTTATGTTGTTTATGTTTCGTTAAAAATTTCCTGTTTTTACTCTGTATCATTTTGGCACCTTTTTCCATTCGGCGCCTACCTATGGGATCGGCTCTGGACTAGACTACCACCGCAATTTAGACCACGCACCCACTGAGGCGATATCTGGTGGGTTCGTACCTGCCCCCACCCTCTCTGACCTCATAGAAGGACTTTACAGTCTACAGATTTAACGTGCCCATGTACAACTTAGACACGAATTTCTTTTTTTTTTCAGCATAATGATCACGTTTTCTGCCATGATACTATAGTTTTTAGCCACAGTGAGAAAAAAAAGTGGACTGAATATCTATCTGTTACGGGGGGGGGGGCGAAACTGTTGCTTTTTACACTTTTTTGGGGGGGAAATCAAGTGCAACCTGTGACAATTGGTGATTTGTGACAAGATCAAAATACCCCGAATCAAAATTAGTGGCATGTCGAATAACCTCAATTTTTAATACAACTTACAGTATTCTGCATTTTTGGTTGATAAAAAAAATAAACAAATCTCAATGCTGACAAATCCACATTTAACTAGACTGCTGCAACAATTCAATATATGCAAGATTTGAATAATGTGACAAAACAATTAAAAGGAAAATAATTATTAAAACTATTTAAGAAGTCAGAAATATTAGTTATCCTAACAAAATGAGAATTCATATATCTAATAAATACATTAAAAGAAGCAACGCTTAAAATTACTTTCGTATCCAATATAGCCCTTTTTTTCTGTTTTTGGCTCTTCTAATTATTAGCCCAGTCAATGAAGGTAAAAAAATAAGCTTTGTCGCAACTAATTAGGGGAAAACTGAATTTTTGCAGGGTGTTAGTACATAAAGTATACACTAAAAAAAACAAAGTCCCGACCCCCACCCCTTCAGCAACCTTACAAGAACAGTACTCTGGTTATATGCTTACAGCTCGAAAACTAATGATGTTACCGGGTATTTCTTATATTATTATACTCCTAACAATATTATAAACAAATTATGTTATATACACTTTTTATGTAGATAGCTTAGTTTTGCCGTAATACTTAAACATGTATAGAAAACTGTACTGAAAAAAACAAAAAGCAATTTCAACAAATTATAGCTATATATCCATACGTCTTGGGATGAAATGTTTTGAACAAACCACATAGATAATTTAATTAGCTTTAAAATGATGAGTCAAGTAAGTGGACACCGCGCCACCGGTCCTAGCAGCGTCGCGTATTGCGTGGTGGCGTGTAGAGGGCGCTTGTCTATGTTTCTTGTTGAATACTATACTGTCTCTGTTCGAGCAGAGTGGGCCGTGTCGATTTAGTGTTAGGATAACTATTGCATTGTGCGGTTCGTTGGGATTTTGTTTTTCATTATAAAGTTTTATTTTTGTATAAAATGGTTGTGTTGTGCCAAGCGAAGTGAAATGATGATAGTTTTATTATTATGGATTGAAAAACGGGAACAAGATGTAAGGTAACCCCTAAAACTGAACTGTTATTTTAAAACTTTATAGTTAGATACCCTTTATTAATAATGACTGATTTGAACAATATATGTGTAATATGTAATCAGGAAGTTAAAGATGACGGGGTAACTGTCACTAAACACTTAAATAAAAATAAATATAAACACTTTAATAAAATCGAGTAATGAGAGAAAAGACGCAATCCATAATTAACTTGCTAATGCCAATGTAGTAAAAGTACATTCTATATGCAGACAAAATTATACCAGACCTAGCAATATTAAAGCAGCATTAAAAGCGCAAAGTTCAGAACCTTCTACATAGCAGCACTTTCTCATAGAAGTAAATAACACGTTTGATTTTAAGCATGACTGTTTGTTATGTTGAAAAAATGCGGTTTTTGACCCTAAACTTCCTTCTAAATACCGAACCCAAATTACCGAACCTTAAATACATTTCATGCGATGGGAGGAATTGCATGTATCACTCCATCGTCACATGTCTCCACCACCTTGGAAGTACCTAGATTAGTTGACGGGTCGTTTAAGGTTGCAGAAGAAATTCGTAAACGAGCGTATGTCAAGCGAAAAACTAGTGGCTTAGCTGGCATTGTTATGGAAGACTTTTCAGATGTGATATCGTTAAGGAAAACAAATGCAAACTCAGATTCTTTTATTCATCCACTCACTTTGCTGTGGGTAAGTGGATGTAATACTCAACCAGGCTGGAACGGTTTTATGAGTATCTCAACTAGAGAGTTAAAAGGTCATGACACTTCATACATCTTGGCGATTCCTTTTATAGACATTAATTCAAATAGCCCATCATCAGTGTATACAGCATTGTGTTTTGCTGCTGAGCAGTGCAGTAAAAACAAGCAAACTTGCATTGTTATCTTTGACCAGCCACTATTTTTAAAAGCTATGGAAATCGTTGCTGGCTCTGAAGATCAATCTGATTTGTCAAAGATTATTGTAAAGTTAGGAGGTTTCCACTTACTTATGTTACTTAGGAAGTATTGGTCGTATAATGGAAGGTAGTAGAATAGAGTCATTGTGGGAAATTGTCTACGGTAAGGCAACGGTGAAACATATGCTTACCGGACATGCTTTTGCTAGAGTTGTTAGGGCATACAAGTTAACTTATGCTGCTATTGTTGAAAAAGTTTTAGAATATGCACCGGTACATGATAGTGTATTTCGTAATGAATTGCAAACTGTTTACGACAAACTTTCTCGCAGTGATATTTCTCAATCAACTGAGTGTGATGACAAAGCCGTTCAATCATCCTTGTCAAAATTGACAGACCACACAATGTCAAGAAGTCGGTCAGCAGAACATCAAAGCTTTGGCTAAATCTAATTCAGCAGATTCAGCACCTGGAAATTGCACTTAGACACTACCACGGATATGCTTTCTTACTTTCATGCTGCAGGACACATTCCTTACGCTAAATGTGCTCAGATATACGTCCAAGAAATGAACAAGCTCAAATCAAAGCTGACTGAGACAGAGTACGAACTCTTTGTAACGAACGGTCTCTTCACTATAAGAAGAAAAGAAGAGTTTTGGTCTGGCATTTGGAGTGACATGTGTATAGAGCAGTCATTGATGAAATTGTTAAAATCAATAGGAGGATTAACTCAGAGTACCTTAAATAAATGGTTTTAGGAGCACCTCCATTTTTACGACTAAGTGAGGCCTTTAGAAGTTTTCTAGGATTCAACTACAACAATCACGAGCAGCATGTAGAGCTAAGAGAAAGCCGAAAATGAAGGGACCTACAAGATATGTCAAAGTTCAAAGATTGGTTGAGTCAACACAACCCTTTTGCTTGCAGCACTAGTGAATTGAATTCTCTTTCGACGGGGTTGGTATGCGACTCTTCAGTTAATTGCGATGAAGCATATGAAGTCGGCTTAAAAGTAATGGAAAAGGTGGGAAAATATTTCACTGAAATGAAGCTACATAGGAAGGATATGGTTACAACGCGAGTTTCAAGTCTATCAAAGTCAGGTGTAAAGAAATTTCAATAAACTCCCAGCAAATATTCAATAGAATTATATGCATCTGTGACAGCCCTGTTAAATTGAAATCTTATTTCGAGTTCGAATTAGCATCGCACCCACCTTATTATTTGACGATACATTACTACGAAAAGGTACAAAAGCAACGTTCATGAAACTATTTGAAGGTGGGATTGTCCAAGAAACCTTTGAGGCAAATGAAGCTGTTTTTGTGATAGATGGGGGATATTTGTTACATGCAGTAGTTTGGAGAATAAAAGCACTTTCAAGGAAATAGTAGAATCATATTTAAAATATATACTTGGTAATTATGGAAATAAAGTGACAGTGGTTTTCGACGGGTATCCCAACGTTCCAACCACAAAACTAGTACAAGAACAAGAAAGAAAAGCATCAAAGAAATTTTCTCACACAATTTTTTTTTGGTGAAAATACAGTTTTCAAAACACAACAAGCAGACTTTCTAGCAAACCCTCAAAACAAGAGATTAATAGAAGTTGTTACAACAAGGTTTGTTGCTGAAGCTATTAACGTGGTTTCTGCGGATGATGACGCCGACACTGTCATTGTCGACCAGGCAATTAAATATGTGCAAAGTAATAATACTACTGTTGTTGTGGGAACTGATGCAGATCTCTTGGTTTTACTTTTAGCCTTAGCTCCCCAGCATGACGCCAAACTTTTCTACTTAAAGACCTCCTCTTCAGTGTCCAAAGTATACTCTGTCGATTTTCTTATAAATAGACATGTCGAGCAGCAAACTGTACTGCTTTTTGCTCATGCAATGACTGGTTGCGACACGATATCGGCTTTCTATGGACTAGGAAAGTTAAAAGCAGCCGACTTGATACGTAATTCAACTGAAGCTAAAGCTCAGGCTGAGCTTTTCACAAAACAAGACATCACAAAAGAAATCTTTGTAGAAAGTGGAGAACAGTTTATTCTAAGTATATACAACTTATCACAGTTCAAAACCCTAAATGAAGCCAGATATTTTAAGTATAAGCAAGTAATCGCAAAAATGTCTCTAAAGTCAAATTTTGATTTAGCATAACTTCCACCAACTTCAGATGCCGCTCATCAACATCTTTTTAGGGTTTACCACCAGATTCAAACTTGGTTAGGTTTTAAACTTCCCCCAGAAGAGTGGGGTTGGCAATATACTTCAAATAACAGACTGATTCCTAAGCCCATGACGATTACCCCTGCTCCAAGTGAACTTCTCCTACTAATATCTTGCAATTGTAAAACATTGTGTGTTACAAACTGTAGCTGTCGTAAAGCTGGGTTCGATTGCACGTCTATGAGTGGACACTGTAGTGGAATGCATTGTAACAATATTTCTGACCAAACCAACGAAATGTTAGAAGATGACCCCTTATAAAAGACTAAAAAATAACCAAAAGTAATATTAAACATTAATAGTATCAGCTGCGCAAGAAATAATCAGTTAAAATATACTATTCCTGATTTATTTACTGCAAGACTTAATTAGTTAGCCAAGCATTGAAATTATTTTGTAGACTATCAGTGATACAAATGAACTATAAACTTTTATAGCAAAAAATTGCACTTCGGTAGTAAAGAACTAAAGTGAACGCTATTACATTGTTGCTCCATTTCAACTGAATGACTATTCAAGATCATGAATACCAGTATATGCATCGGTGCACCTCAGCGGTGAGCGTTAACGGCCCTGCTAGGACCGGCGGCGCGGTGTCCACTACAGTTTCACCGCTCTCTATGAAGCCATCATTTTAACGGTAAGCGTTAGTAGACTCATTATTTTAAAGCCAATAATATTATCTATAAGTTTTGTTCAAAACATTTCTTCCCAAGACGTAATGATAAAAAGCTATAATTAGTTGAAGTTACTTTTTGTTTTTTGTAGTGACAGTTTCCTGTATATGATTAAGTATTACGGTGAAACTGAGCTATCTACATAAAAAGTGTATATAACATAATTTGCTTATAATATTGTTAGGAGTAAAATAAAGAAAAGAACATCCCGGTAACATCATTAATTTCGAGCTGTAAGCATATAACCACAGTATGCTCTTGCAATGTTTCGGAAGGGGTTGGGGTTCGGGGGACTTTGTTGTTTTTTTAGTGTATACTTTGTATACTAACATCTTGAAAAAAAATCAGCTTTCCCCATATTAGTTGCGACACGAAATATTTATTGACTGGGCTATATGTAGACATTCCAAAACAGCTCTTAACTCTATTTATCTTGGCTAATCCTGATATATATCCTTTAACAAAAGCTTTGAAATGTACAAGACTTGCCACTGAGAATGCTATCACTATTGGATTAGTTGTTTGATTTGAGAACAGGCGACAGGATCAATGGACAAAAATAACGCTAACCTAAATTGATGACTAAGGCGAAACGTGTCAACGTCATTGGCTACGTCAGTTTCGTCTGCTATAGATGACGTCATTATCGTGTGGCAGAAAACAGAAGCAGTTCCTATGCGTTTGCATGTGTTTTTGGACGATACCTTCATTTAGGTAAATAATTTAAATTTATTTATAAAATTTCTTATATTTGTTGTATTTAACAGGTATTTTAACACTTTTTTTTTAATATTTCGCAAGGTTTAAGAGAATATAATCATTTTTTTCGTTGAGAATGTTATTACTATGTTGAGATATGTATAGATATCAGGATAAGTTACTTCAGGCCAGCGTCTTGTATCGTAACTCCAGTCTTCCTCTGTCAATAAATACGGGTCACATACTGAATAAACCTTTCCTGGCTGTACCTGAATGTTTAATTTAGTGATATACCTTTGTTTAGATACCGTATCTAAAGACTTTGCGTAATCTGAGACCATTTTATTCAACAAGCTGTAAGAATGCTCATTGAACGCCATGTTAAATTATGCAATTTTTTGCCACTCCTCGCCAAACAAGAAGTAAAATCTGCAAGAGTTGAGATGTGACATGCCGCGAGACACTGCCCTATTGGCTCTAAGCATGGCCGCCAAGGTACAAAGACGGAAGAGCGCGTAAGTGCCATCGATCCACTTATATTTATAGTTTTGTAAGTGTCCCATGCATTAGAAGTCAAAACATTAACTTTGAATGTGTTATGTTTAGAACGTGCTCTTAATTGCTATTGTACTGTTTAGTAATTAAGCATGTGTTTATTTTTGCTTCGCTAAAATACATGATGGAATATCATGTGTTTCCCTCAATCTTTCGGGCAAACACGGCATTCTGATATTTCCTGAGTTTTGTGTGTCATATAACCACCCCTCCCTTATGTGTACTATCCCTTACGATACAGGCCAGTGGCGCACCCAGGGGGGAAAGGGGCCTTGCCCCCCAAAGAAATAGAAATTACATTATGAATATTGATTTTGCATTATAAATATTTTTATCCGTTCATCTCGCCCCCCCCCCCCACCAAGAAAAATCCTGGGTGCGCCACTGATACAGGCAAAGGGTTGCTGAAAAAGTTTCAGTTAGGTAGCACTACTGTGCTTAAATGATTATAGACGATATAGATGCAATATCATTTCCCAGGTTTTCCAGGTATTTCCCAGGTATATCAGGTAGCTATAGAGGCAATATCATTTCCCAGGTATTTCCCAGGTATAAGTAAAACAGTTTTTTAGAACACATTATTTATTATTGCTACTGTACAGTGTAGAGTACGACTTACCTACAAATAGAAACTCAGGAACTAGAAATTCAGAGAGTATTTGAGGTTTATTACATTTCATGGTAGCCACAATCGTCAAACCATTTCTCCTTAATTCTTTACCAGCTTCTATTGAACAGAACCAATTATATTAGAGGTTATATTACGGTTCGTTTTGTTGAGGCATAGTTAGTCGAACGAGTGATTAGTTAGTCGAACGAGTAATTGGGTTGGGATTTTTAATGTTTGCTCCAATTAATCTAATTTTTACCTGAACCATACAATGCTGGCGTCACGAATCACCCTTCCAAACTGAAGACAAGATGTTGACTGAAGCATGTGTAGACTCACAGTACCCAAGGTTGGGGGGCCCAGCATTGAATAAAGTAACCATAGCTGTCTGAGAGGAAGATGTTCCCACCGAAGGGTTAAACAATTCGTAGTCCTATAGGGATACGCAGGGTCCTGTAGGGCAGTGGTTCCCAACCCGTACAAGTCTGCGGACCACTAAGCGAAAAACTGAACCATGTACGCTCCCCTTCCCCAGCGACTTAAGGTGGGGACCTTTCGGGGAGCATGGGGCTATAGAATATCACTCTGGCAAAACGGATACAGTTATACGTACTCACTTTTTGTTTCAACCTTGTTTTCAATCTTTAGTATTAGATAGTCTAAATCTCAGACTGAAATTGAAACATATTGATTCATGGGTAATTAAGTAAAACAGTTTTTTAGAACACATTATTTATTATTGCTACTGTACAGTGTACAGTACGACTTAACTACAAATTCTTTAATTTTAATACATAAAAATTACATAAAAATACATGATAATTACAAGATAAAAAGAACTTTTTTTATACCATGTTTTTAAATTTTCTGTTGAATCATATAAACTTGACAATTCTATGTATTAATAAATACTTTTTTAAAAATTGTTTGATGAATTATCCCATCAACTTGAAAGAAAACGAATTTAATTGGAAGTTAATTTGCATTTAACTTTTCGTTCGCGTTTCGGCCAATAGATGGCTGCACCAGTCTACAAAACAAAATTAACTGAAAATAACTGAAAGTTAATTCAATTCTGCTTAAAGATGGCTAAAAGTATCAAAAGAATGCATTGTCATCGTGATCTGAGCTATTCTAAAAGTTTCAAATGTCTAGCTAGTCGAGAAGTTAATTAAAAATCGATTGCAAGATTTGTACTAGACAAACACACAAACACACGCACAAACAAACAAGAAAGCGAGTTAATAAAAACATGGAAAAAATTGATTAAACACCTGATAGTCATCGGATATATTCGGCCCATTTAGTTCAATGAACATTGCTTTCAAAATCACCATTTATTCGGCAACTTTTTTATATGTGGTGCCGGACCACTTCCGAGGCTCTTGCGGACCACCGGTTGGGAACCACTGCTGTAGAGAGTACATCCTGGGCGCGCAGGCCCGAAACTCTGTTGGAATCCTCGCGGAGTTTGGCGAAGACTCCGAGATATCGTATTTTCAGTCCGCATTGACCTGAAATTTAAGATGAGAATACCGTTTAAACATTTTCTTAAACGTCTCGTACTCCTTTAGAGTAGAGGTGCGCAAACTGTGTGTGTGGGTCGCGAATAGTTCGAAGTAAATTTATATCATATTGAATTATTATTTAATTTAAAATATTCCTTAAGTTATCTGTAATTACATATTTTAATTCTGTTTAATCTATATAGTATATAAAACAGTTCCGTAACTGACTGACTCACTGACTGAGTGATTGACTGACTGACATACAATGAACAGACCAAACCGATGGACCTAAAGGGCTGAAATTCGGCATGGCGATTCTTCTTATGGAGTAGGGGTGCACTAAGAAAGATTTTTGAAAAATTCTTCTTAGATTTTTTAAATTAAATTTTTAAGCTGTTTTAGTAACTTTTTTTAAGTTTGCATTTAAAATAATAATTTGAGGGTTATAAAATTTGCATCACGAGAAAGATCATAAAAATTCCTTTAAAATGAAATCTTTTTCGAATCTTTAGCTTCATTTTCTGATTTTTGGTGAATTTTTAAAGATTAATTTTTAGAATTTAATTTATTAAATTCTGATCACGTGATTTCTTTTTCTGGTACCATAAATTTATCGTCACGTGCATAACGACTAAATAGACAAAAAAAATTTTTTTTATAGTAATAGATATGTTATATTAACTGTAAAAAAATAGTTAAAAGTCTGTTTAAAGAAAATATTAAAATTAAATATTAAAATTAAATACTAAAATTAACTGTACTATATTCTTTAGTATGTCCTATTAGATTTAATATGAATATTTTCTTCTACATTATTTTGTCTATAAAAATATCTATTACGAATTTTTTAATAAATATATTTTATCGTTTTTTTACATCAATTGTATACATTGATCGTTGTATTTATTATAAATATATTTATACATATTTTTTGGCATTAATTTCATACATTGACCGTTGTATTTAATTTGAATGTACTCCGTAGCGAAGTGCGGGTTTTCAGCTAGTATAGATATATTTTATATGATTAAAAGATATATAGAAAATGACATTGTTAAATAAGGTGTCAAACATTCTTCGAATAGTCAACAAAAGTTAATAAATAGTTTGTCAAGATTTGCTAACTTCTTTTTCCTATTTTTGCTGTTAGCATTTTCCTAATTTTCAAAAAAAAAATGCTACTATCAAAAATTTTGATTGGGATTGCGGGATTTTTTATTGAAAGAAAGTGGGTCGAGATCTAAAAACGTTTGCGCACCACTGCTCTAGAGGAGCGTACAGCGAAATTTCTACCGACTTTAAAACTGAGAGGGTGCAAGCCCTGGAATTATGGTTATAGCATACTCTCCATTCCTGCCGAAAACAGTTTTTCAGCTCTGTATATAGAAAACTAGCTGAATACCCGTGCTTCGCTATACGGAGTACATTCAAATTAAATACAACGGTCAATGTATGCAATTAAGGCAAAAACATATATATATATTTATAAAAAAAATCGTAACGGATATTTTTATAGACAAAATAATGTACAAGAAAATATTAAAATTAAATACAACGGTCAATGCATGCAATTAATTTGTATGTTTAATATCCATAAAACAGACTAATTTGAAATAAATTCTTAAAAAACTTCCATCTTAATTAGTCTAGTGGTTAAATTTTATCTTTTACCGTATATTTTTCATCAATTTATTTCGGTGTTATGCACGTGGCGCAAAATTAATTTAAGGTATCACAAAAAGAAAAGAAACCACATGATCAGCATTTAATAAATTAAATTCTAAAAATTAATGTTTAAAAATTCACTAAAAATCAGAAAATGGAGATAAAGATTCGAAAATGATTTTATTTTAAAGGAATTTTTATGATCTTTTTCTTGATATAAATTTTATAACCCTCAAATTATTATTTTAAATGCAAACTTTGAAGAATGTTACAAAAACAGCTTGAAAATTTAATTTAAAAAAATCTAAGAAGAATTTTTCAAAAATTTCTCTTAGTGCACCCCTACACTATAAGAAGAATCGCCATGGAAAATTTCAGCCCTTTAGGTTCAACGGTTTGGTCTGTGCGTTATCTGTCAGTCAGTAAGTCATGGAACTGTTTTATATTTAGATACTGAGGAAGAGCCACCACTCTAACATTTTCTTAAGTGTCGTTTCACCATATGCAATAGATTTTTGTTTAAGCATTTCTTAAGGTGCTCGTATGAATCGTGTGTCTAGATCAGTGATTCTCAACCCCTTTTTCGTCACGGTACACTTGTAATAGTTTCAGAGTTTGGCGGCACACTAACAATAAGATAAATTTAAAAGAACTTTACTTGGATAACTGATTGATGTACCTATAATATATACACTGGTTATCAAAAAATAAAGAAAAGTTACAAAAAAAGTGATTATTTAAAAAGTTACGCATAGAATTTAATGAAACTTATACACATTATACAACACATAGGTAGATATAAAATAGAATTAAAAAAATTCGCCAGACGATTATGATGTTATAGAAATTAGCATACGTATACAATGAATAAATCGGATGTATCACTTTGGTACAGGAAAAGTACCTTTAATATGGCGTATGATCACCCCGAGAAGCAATACAGCACATACAGCGATGTGTGATGCTGTCAATTATGCGGCCTATGAGTTCGGTAGGAAGTGAGAGTCATTGCTCTTGCAAAACAGTTGAAAGCGTGGCTAGGGTCCTAGGAGGAGGATTGAGAGCAGTTATACGTCGTCCTAAAGCGTCCCAAACATGCTCGATAGGATTCAGGTCCGTTGATTGAGCTGGCCACTCCATGCGCTGAATTGTTACCTGCTCAAGATAAGCATCCACGATGCGAGCCCTGTGCGATCTCGCGTTATCTGTAGCACGAAAGCATCACCTATTGCCCCGGCATAAGGGCGCACATAAGCATCAAGGATGTAATCTCTATAGGTATGAGCATTCACATTTCCACGGGAAAAGACATGGTCTGTGCGTCCACCCAAAGAGATACCACCCCAAACACAGACACTGCCTGATCCGTATGCATCTCTTTCACGGATGTGTGATGGATGAAAGCGAGTTCCAGGTTCTCTCCAAATCAAAATACGCCTACTATCGCTTTGGAGGCTAAACCTGGACTAATCCGTAAAGAGAACAGCCCTCCATTGATCACGCGTCCAGTGGACATGTTGACGTGCCCATTGCAAACGTTCCCGCCTTTGGCGTTACGTGAGAGGGATGCAAATAGCTGGTCGCCTCGCAAAAAGACCACCTTCGTGAAGCCTTCTACGCATGGTTGACGTTGATACCAACCTTCCAGAGCTTGCAGCGACGGAGGATCTGCAGACGGAGTTGCGGTTCTTTTCTTTCGTGTGCATAATGACAAATATTAGTCATCGGCACTCGTCGTAGCTTATGGCCGTCCTTGGCTGAACCTCCTGGATGCCGAATCCGTGGTTTGAAATTGTTGCCAAGTCTTTGAATCACAGACGAACTCGTATTTAGCCATCTGGCCACTTCTGTCTGACTTTGTACTGCCTCTAGTCTCCCAATAGCTCGCCATCGCAGTTCTTCGGTCAAACGATGCCTGGAGGCCATTGTTACAATTTGGCTATGCCAGATGACTAATCTCAGCCTCGCAGCGACAATTGACGCCTTGCTGTGAAACATACACTTTTATGCTCCTCGTAAATGACGTTTTCCGATTGCAGCGCCACTATTTTGCATAATATAGTATTGTCCAGCACCTTTTACTTAAAAATATATTCAAATTTTAAACATATTGGCCTAGTTTTGAGCGTATTACCCCACGTTTTGTTATTTTTCCTTAATTTTTGATAACTAGTGTATTTTGTAAAAATAGCATACGAAATAATTTTCATTGAAATATAAAATGAAATTGCATTACAAAGTAAACAATATGTTTATTTCACTACAAATCACATTTCATGCGAAATTTGAGCTTGTTGTTTTTTCATAACTTCATTTATATTTGGACGTAAAAGTGATAATGCTCCTCTCATTTCGTGATCCATTTTTAAAAGTCCAAAACTGTAATAGTCCAGAGCAGGGATTCCCAGCGGGGTCCAAGTGGACCCCTTGGGGGTCGATGGAAGTTTAAAAAAAGAGTCTATAGTATTCAAGGGGTCTTTGGGGGTTCGATGTTCTATGTTTTAAATTTTATGTTTTTAAATGTAATTTAATTTTTAGATTGTGAGACTCTCACATAGTGTGAAACAGATTCAATCCTAATTTTAGAAAATCAAGTACAGATGTGGCGGGCTTAAGTGTGATCGATAGGATCATTAGCACCTCAGTGGGACTTTTTAAAATGACCATTGCTAAGTGACACATCATTTAGAATAGTTAAGCAAAAGACCATTAACGCAGGAAGGGAGATGAGGTAAGAATGGGAGAGCCGAACTGACAAAATACGGTGAATACTTAACCGCAGGAAAAGGCTATGCCGACAAATGATGAAAGAAGTGACTCTCGGGAGACGTGAAGAATACTACACGTGGTGCGGTCGAACGTACGAGAATTTTCCAGGAAGAAAGAAAAGGAACGAGACAGCACGATGTGGAGAGCATTACAGACTGGACTTTGATGAGGCATTGACGTACTGAGAGAGCGCGGAAAATCTAGGAGACGTGAGGTCTCGACTGAACTGCATTTTATGAGCCCCGCTCTCCCTAATCGATGTTACGAGAGTTCTACGGAACAAACTCATGTATATTATTATTACTGTATATAGCTTATATTAAACGAGATGTAAATAGAACAATTTATCCGTTTCTACATTAATACTACGAGTTACTTATACATCGGGCTATCGACGATCCGGTTAACATAGATAATAATATCCGTTTTAATATGTATAAATACAGATTTGCATAGGGCGGAGTGATCCACGCATCTAAAGTGGAATGTCATGATGCTTTTGTATATATGTCGAATGCTGCCGCCGGCTTTTATTTGTGTACCAAGACTAGGCAGAACTGGGGAAATCCACTGGACCTTAAAGGGGGAGATCACTTTAAAACCTTCCAAAAACTCAGTTTTTTAATTGTGATTTAATTTTAAAGAAATGTAAGAAATCTTTTATTTTTTAAAATGAAGTCGATACTACAAATAGAACCGTTTTTATGGACAAATGTATAAAGCTAATAGTAAAATAATTATGTTGAATGCTGTATATTATAGAGAAAAATGTCAGGGGGTCGATGAAGAACATCATTCTTTTAAAAGGGATCGATGTAGGAAAAAGGTTAGGAACCTCTGGTCCAGAGTAACCAGTTACCAGACCAGAACTCCAATAGTCCAGAGTTACCAGCTACCAGTCCAGAACTGTAATAGTCACGCGCATTGGTTCAGCTAGTCCCCGGTAGAAAGGTAGAACTGATTGAACTACTTGTCTGACGTCGCTTATGTATGGGTATTCGCACTGGCGGCACATTTCAAGAATCTCGCGGAACACTAAAATGCCGCGGCACAGTGGTTGAGAATTACTGATCTAGAATATTAGTATATTCATTCATTATTTATTTATTTTTTTTTTTTTGAAGCAATCCTTTCATTCAGAATTTCATTATCGTTTCATATTTTTGATATTTTATTAAAAGTATTCAAAGTTTTTTGAATAACTTCGATCTATAGATCTTAGATAGCAGAACTCTCCTACGCTATTTGGTTTCCCTCGTTTCTCATTTTGTTTTTCGTATTCATTCCTTCGACAGCTGAGTTCATTTCATGTGTCGTCACACTATATCTGATGGATTTTTGTTTAAGCGTTTCTTAAGATGCCTCCTTAAGTTGTCCGTTTAGAACAGGGATTGCCCACGGAGTCCAGGTGGACCCTTCAGGGGTCGATGGAAGTTTAAAAAGGGTCTATAGCAGCGGTTCCCAACCGGTGGGTCGCGGAAGGGTTACAGGTGGGTCGCGACTCGATCCTAAAACTATCAGAAACCATCGAATAAACTATCAGAAAAGATAAGAAAAATCGAAACTTACTTAAAAACAGCAATTTTACATATTGATAGATTGTGATAACAATTTTCTTAACTGTAATTATATCAAAGCTATATGATTTTTTTTTTGCCTGAAAAATTAAAATGGTCTTTGTGTACTTTTATAATTGTAGTTTTTATCTTCACCTAGGAACACTTATTAGTGAGTATGAAGCCATTTCTTGCATATATTGCAAACATATATCTATTGTTAAATAAATAACTGTTTTGCTACAAAGTGCTAATATTTTGTCAACCATTTTCAAATCAGAACACAAATTGTTTATCAATAATCAATCTGTATCTTCAAAAAAGGATATATATATATATATATATATATATATATATATATGTGTGTGTGTGTGTTATTATATAAGTTTATATTTATTATATATAAGTTTAATTTATACTTTAACAAAATTCAGTTTCACCACTTAATCATGAGAAACACATATGAAAAAAGTAATTTGATATACAATTTGTCTTACCTTTAATTTCTGTTCATTTATTTATTTATTTATTTATTTATTATTATCATTACTTTTTTCCTCGTCGGTGTAAATTAATTTTAATTTAGTCTTTTAACAAATTATTACAAATTTTTTAACAAGGCAAAAGTTCTTGGGAATGAACTGTTGCTGGCGGAAGTTGCTAGCATATTTCTTCTTATTGCAGCACAACACAGGCCAATATAGAACACAAGCCGTATCGACGAAAACCACATTGCACAACATAATTTAGTAGCAGAATTTTCACGATGGGAGTAATTCAAAACACACTGAGACGTTGTGGGAAGCTGAAGAAAGCGGAATAATTTTATGCTGTAAAATTCACCTCACTGAAGTTAGGAGAAGCGTGTAAATACCGAATTGAGCACACAGATTGATAAAAGGGTGGATCCGTTGACATGAAGAAGTAGACATCGCATAAATTTCTTGTACGAAAAATTATCATTTAAAGATTCTAAAAAAGCTTTGGAAATTCTTGTATGGAATTAAACACTTGAAATCCAGCGGGGTTAACACAAATAACAACATGAAGAAACTGCACAAATTTTTCAGGATTGGAGCACATGACTTAAAGACACTTGGAAATTTTCATTTTATGGAAAGTATCCGCTGAAGTGAATACGTTGCATACGTAAAATTTTCATCGTAAATCACAATTATAATTAATCACGCGAAAATCGTAGGGCTCTCCGGACAGGAATAAAATCCTGTCGACTTTATAAATGTGATAATAATCACATTTGGAAAATTTAGCACAAGGGGATTGACGCGTAGAACTTATGGGAGATGCAGTCGGTACGAGGAGTGATGCAGTCTGGCTGACTGTTCATTCAGGAAAACACTTACGAAATTTAGGAGAATAACACACGCGGAGCCTTAGAAGAGGAACACACACATGGAGCCATTGATGAAATACACAAATTCCAAGACGTGCTTTATTTATCAGAAGGCATTAGCTGCAGTGGCCACTGGATATGTCCGGCGTCCATGCCAGGACGGGACGTGTTAACAGCAGTGTTTACATGCCAGAGTTAAGAGAAAAGCGTTGTAACCACCAGACTGTGGACAGTAGGTCCGACAGCAACAAGAATTAGAAACGAAGAGAGAAAAGTCTTCTGTTCATGCAATATTAAATGGTTGTTTTTCGATATTTACGCCAGAGGGCCTAAACTACTTATTTTTTTATTGGGCGACTTTAGATTCGTGGAGTTCACATGTCCACTTAAGTTTATCGGGGACTTTACTGCTAGATCCCGCGCTTGTTAGAACCGCGAACTGTTGACCTGGGCGTAGGATAAGTGGCCATAAAGTTCTTGCAAAGTGGGGTTTTTGACGTTATAGAAGACATAACGTCAGAGTGGTTCGAGGGCTCTTCAAGAATTTTGACACTATACTGACATTCGGATTCTCATAACTTCTAACACTCATATCTGGGGATGTTATTGAGTTCCGATACTTCACATGCCTGCTTAATGATCTGCAGGGCTAAGATAAATTATCTTATTTTACTTTTAGGTTGCAATTTTGGAAAAGGGGTCGTACTTTATTAACAATAGAATATGCTTTAAAGTAAAGTAATTTAGGAAGACGCGTTTTCTTGTTACATATATATATATATATATATATATATATATATATATATATATATATTTGCAATATTTGATTGTAAATTATATATACATAAGGAAGGGATACGATACAAATAAGGTTTTTTACTCCACCATGGACCGATGGACCGTGGAGGTATTCCGATACGGAAAGGTGGGTCGCCAGCTGAAAAAGGTTGGGAACCACTGGTCTATAGTATTCCAGGGGTCTATTGGAGGTCCATGATAAATTTTTCAGTTTTAAAATTTAATTTAATTTTTAGGAATGTAATTATTAGATAACAATATCCGTTTTAATATGTATAAATACAGATATGCATAAAGCGGAATAATCCATGCATCTGATGTCGAATGTCATGGCGCTTTTGTATATACCTCGAATGCCGCCATCGGCTTTTATTTATGTACCAATACTAGGCAGAACTGGGGAAATCCACTGGACCTTAAACAGCACATGGGTCCTCCAGATGAGAAGCAGTTTCGTTTTTCCTTATGGTGATGTTTATGCAATTACAGTCTGTGTTTCTGAAATCTTGTTTATACTTATGAAATTGAAAATGAAAATAGTACAGAAATAATAAAACATAAACCTAACGAACCATTTTTTTCCAATTTATTGTTCATATTCTTAGTCAAATTGTTATCTTTAAGTGTCTTATGTGCAAATATTAGTATTGTAATTATGTTGTATGCTGTATATTATAGAGAAAAATGTGAGGGGGTTCGATGAAGAAAATCATTCTTTTAAAAGGGGTCGATGTAGGAAAATGGTTGAGAACCCCTGTTTTAGAATATTCATAAAGAAAGAAACTGACAGTGTCTACTTAGAAAAGTGTTTTTCTTGTTATTTTATTTCACAACAAATCAAACTCCTCAGGGCAAACAGGGCATCGAGTGTCTTGCTTCGGCACGTACATTTCACCAGCCCCGCACCTAAGCGAATTTTAATCCAAACATATCCCATTCGTTAGTACTCCGTTAGTACCGGTTAGTACCGCAAAAATTTTCGTTAGTACCGAATTTAAAATAAATTTATTGCAATTTTTTATTGCGGGGCTGGTGAAATGCGAGCCCCGCACCTACGCAATTCTGGAATTTCACTAGTGCCATTCGTTAGTACTTCGTTAGTACCGGTTAGTACCGCAAAAATTTTCGTTAGTACCGAATTTAAAATAAATTTATTGCAATTTTTTATTGCGGGGCCAGCATTTCACCTGCCCGCAACCTGAACGCAATTCCCTGGCTGACGCAACGGGGAAGACCGTTTGTTTACGAGTGGTGGGAGGAGTCGAATTGGCGGAGAATCCCCCCCCCCCCCCCCCCCCGCAGCAGAAATGACACTTTGAAGTATAGTAACGACCCTCTCCCAACAGGGCCCCTGTTGTAAGAAGACACTCAAGTAGAACAGCTGGGTGTCGGATACCGATGTTTATTTCAACTGTTATCTATCGCTCTAGGCCCCAATAATCCAAACGTTCTGTTCGAAACGAAAACGAAAGCATCTCTATCGAAGGTTCGGGCTTCGAGTTGGGCACGAATTTTTAATAAATGCATCCTCTAAGGCAGGGTTCGGTTCGGAAATCTTTTTTGGTTGCGGGTCAAATTCAACCAAAATGTGTGTATTAAAAAAACGTTTCGAGTCAGTGGTATTATCATTTTAAAACAGTCTTTTTTGGTGAATAAGATAAATTTTCTTGAGAAGATAATGTCAATACGATTTAAACTTTCAACATAAAATTTAAAATTTTAATTCTAATTATTAAAAAAACAAGCATATCTGAATGAACTTTATTTTTGCTCTTCAATATCAATGGCTCCCCTGATGCTGAACCTGATGAATGATGTCAATTTAGTCAAGTTTGGCTTACAGTTAATCGTCTTAAGACGAATACAAGCATCTGAATTTTCGGTAGTTAAGGTGCTCCTGTTCTTACTCAACATAAATTTCTTGTGTGAAAATATTTGCTCACATTTATAAGTTGAACCGAATGCGCACAAAATGTCCCAGCCAATTTTTTTCAGTGATGAAAACTTCGTAGGAAGTGATGCCCAACACGTTGATATCACGAAAAGATCATATCTATATTTCATATTTGTGTTTTATAATCTATTTTTATATATTATACTTTATTTTCGGAACTCAGGTGGGTCACTTGAAATTTTGAAATGGGTCACTCGGTGACCCTCGGGGCTTAGGTTGCTGAGGCCAGCTCTAAGGCCTAATAATCCAAAACAATTCTTGAACATTTTAATACATTTAATTTCAGTACGAATACAGAACATATATCTCGCAGCGTATGCTTTTGTATTTGCTGAAACCACAACCGAACAAACATCTTTGTATAAAAAATTTTTACACCCAGACTGGCCAACACCTTCTCTCCGCTGAGAGAAGGTTTTTCGTAATAGAGTTCACGCATCAAGACATCTGGCACAATTGCATGTTTCTCTAGTAGCTCGGCCCGGTATGAAAGCAAGTTTTTACCGGGCCCTAATCCCCTGAGGCCTAGGATCGGTCCGGCTCTAGGTATAAAAGTAAAATTAAGAGGGACTTTCATTAAATAAACGATAACTTAAAAAATAATATTAATAATTGAACTTTGCAAGGCTTTTTTTTTTCCAATGGGAAAGCAAATCTCTTGCGAGTCATTTCTATGATTATGTAATATTAATTACACTATAAGATGATGATTTAAAAAATAAATTTTATATTAAATTTTCACTCTATATTATCTGTTTTTATGTGTGTTTTCTGACTGGTTTGCAGGGTAAAACTACTTATACTTATTTAACTCTTTTCAGTTAAACTAAATTTGTTTCGACATGACTAAATCCTTTTTCTATAACACACTGCATCTGACAATGCACAATAAAAATTAATAACAGCAACTGGTTTCAAACTTATTGATATAGTTCAGGCCACGAAGTATAAATTAATAAAGGCAACTAGTTTCAAACTAATTGATATAGTTCAGACCACGGAGTATAATGCATTTATGAAATTTTTCAATACCATTCTTAATCTCCATTGATTCATTCTTAATTTATTTTATAATTTAAGATGAACACTAAAGAAAGTTTTATAAATGATTAGTGATACCATTTATGCGAAAATTAAAAAAATTAAAAAACAATTTTTTTTTAACTTTAAAATATTTATAAACTCACCTACAGATTTTCTATTTAGACATAGTCTGTTATAAATTCTTAACTTTCTTTCAATTTCGAATGTTTTGACTAAACATAAAGTTGTTCTGAGATTATGCGGTTAACTGAATATAAAACAATAAATTTACTGCTGTTAAAGCTATTAATTGCCGATATTGCAAAAATTTTTAATTCTAATTTCGATCTAATCATTTGAAATCATCAGTAATTTGAAGCTAATTTGTATCCTATGTCTTTATTATAAAACATGACTGCAATAAAAATTTCAGATATCTTATATTCAGTTTTCGCGATTTGCAGCCTATTCCCATTAAAGCGAATGCAGGTCAAATTTACCATGTTTTACTTTATTCTTCTGTTGAAGTTAATAATTTGTTACCCGAAAAATTGCTTATCTGTTGTGTATGATAACATTCTGAACAGTTGTGTATGATAACATTCTGAACAGTTGAGTATAATAACATTCTGAAGAGTTGTGTGATAAACAATTCTGTATTTTTGGAAATTTTGAAAGCTTCTGCAGCATATTTTGAATCATTTTTATTAAAACATCGAAAGAACTAATGTTTTTTTAACAATTTTGCTGCATAAAATAGTTTGTTTGTACTAAATTAATCACAAGCTATTTTTAAAACTCATTTTCATTCAGGAACGTGAAAGGGATCTGATACAGATGTAGTAAATTTGAAGTTATGGATTTAAATAAATTTGATATTTGAAAAGAAATTAAATTATTATGTTCTCTCTACTCCGCAAATAATACTTATAACTCTATATATTTTTACCAAATAAAAAAATGTGCAGGAATTGTTAACTTAGGAAATAACTAAAAGTATTGTCCAGCCTCAAAGAAATGCTTAAAATCAGGCCACCAATCACTCTGTGGCCCTCCAATTCCTTTTTAAGGTGGCTATGTACTAAAATAAAATATCTCCTTTCCCATTTCCAGTCCTTCCCGACTCTTGTGGTGGGAGGAGTCCAGTTGACAGTTCGAGAATTCTACCCCCCTTAGGGTTGACAGTTTGAGGGATTGTAATGACCGTCTCTCTATAGGGGGTCGGTCATGCGATATCCTTGCCTTTCCAAATAATCCCCGAAAGAAAATCCAAAGAAATCGCAAACTGCTGGTTGTAGCGGGCGAAAATTTAAACGGTTCTACGCTTGATTTTGCCATGAGTTTACTCACGGATACGATTGGTCCCGCCATAAGCATAAATGTAAAATTAAGACCGACTTTCACAAAATCAACGAGAAATTAAACAAAGCAAAATATACAAAATATAAATTTTACTGAAAGAAAGTTCTGATTTTGTGTCTTGAAACAATGTTGTAAATTATCCTTATCTACAGAGAGAAAGTTAGTACTTTGAAACTATTTATTAATATGAGTTCATTACAGACAATAGTAAATTAAGGATTTTAATACAGAAAAATTGTGATTTGTCTGTGAAAATGAAATAAGGTTTGAAAGAAATAATCTCAGAAAACTTTGAATCTTCAAGGAATTGCTCATAGGATTCCGATAAATTAAAGATATCTGCAACATCGCACGTCGGGGAGATATTGCAGATATCTTTAATTGTAACTTCGATTTAATCATTTGGAAATCATCAGTCATTTGCTGCTAATAAGTATCCTGTGTATGTATTATAAAACATGACTGTAATAACAATTTTAGATATTTTATGTTCAACTATCACAAATTTCAACCTATTCCAATTCAAGCGAATACAGGTCGAAAACTGCCACATCTTACTTTATCCTTCTGTTGAAGTTAGTAATTTGTTGTCTAAAAGAAAACTGCTTATCTGTTGTGTATTATAATATTCGGAACTTTAATGCGATAACATATCTGTATTTTCTAAAATTTGAGAGCCATTAAAACGTATTTTGAATTATTTTATCTAAACATAGTGAGAACTACATTTTTTCCCTTTAATTTATATGTACTTAATTAAAAACCATTCTTCCTGACGTCGTCTTTGTGTGCGTTAAAGTAAACAAACACTGACTTCTTGCACATAAACTTCAGAAAAGGTTCGATATCTTGAGAAAATTGTCTAATATAGGTATAATAAAAGTACATATATATAAAAGTACTATATATATAAGTTATATATATAAAAGTACTATAAATAACTGTGAAAGATTATTGAAAAGTTTTCACATGACACAAATGTAGAAATTCTAGAATAATTAAACGCTAGATTTTTTTTGTTCTAAGTTTCTCTAAATATGGTGAGTCCCATGGATAAGACATTGAAAGAGGTGCCAAAATGAGGCAGAGTAAAAATACGAAATTATCAACAAATAATGATAAAATATAATAGTAACTAATAATAGCAAATACTTTCAAACTAGTTGATATAGTTAAGGCCTCCTTTTACTCTCCGAGACTTGGAGATGGCACTTCTTGATGAGTGGAACAGTATTCCACAAAGTCTTATCGATAACATCATCGCATCCATGGAAAACAGGTGTGCAGCAGTCTTAGCTGTTCGAGGAGACCACACGCCATATTAAAAATCTTGCATCATTTCTAAACAATACTTTTTTTTTATCGTTTACATATAACCAATTGTATGACCCTGAACAGGGCCCTTTTTTTTCTTTTGCTGAGGGCCACCTTATCCTAAACTTGCCTTTTTTCTTATCTTACCTTCTCTAAATTTTTAAGTTAACTCTTTAAACTTAAATTTTTATTCTTAATAATTGCTTAATTTTTTAATCTTAAATTTTCTCTTCCCCTCAACTATTGAAGATGTTAAACTTAAAAGTTTTGTACATTGATTGTAATAGCAACTCTTAAATTTAACCTAGCCTTTATTTTAACTCCTGAGCACATTATCTTTGATTACATAACATCTTGCAAAACCAGCTGGTCAAGGCACTCCGGTCATCATATCCAATTCTGCTCAGAAGGGACTTCAACGAAAGGACCCGATAGTGATATTTTACCATTACAGGGAAGCTATGTCTTTTCAGACGAACGGGAGGGGCGGTTCAGCCACTTCCGCTCATTTGAAGATGAAGGAAACCGCATCGTTTACGAGATATTTCCGCGCTTGACCGTTTATCAAGGGACGTTTACTAGGTGTCGGCAGTGAAAGGAGACTAGCTTTTGACTTCAGTCGTCACGTTTTCAGCCTGTGGAACGAGACATTGTCTAATCTTGGCTCAGTTTACTATCATACATAACGATACTATTTAAAAAATTAAGAATATGGGTAGATATCGGAAGCAGACTGGACGCTTGCACTTATCATCAAAAAGAAAGCGCCGTTCAACTGAATGTTTGAAAGAATACTGGAAAAGGTAAGACATTTACTGAGCTTTTTTTATTATTTTCCTTGTTGCGTTTTTAAATCAATAATTTAACTTTTCGATATATTTTATATGCTGTTGTTTATCCAACACTAATATCGCTTTAACATTTATTTACAGAAAGAAAGAAAATGAGTCTCCAATTCAAGAAACAATTGAGGAATTATGCATAGAGCCACGTCTTGAAGAACATCCCTTTGAAATATCTGGTCGAAGGATTATTGATATTAATTTTTTTATTAAAGAATTGCAGACCTTAAATCGCCATAGTAGTTTAGATTGTGGTTTAAGTGAAATGGTAATTGTGTCAGAAAGAAAAATGGGATTTAAAAGCTGTTTACAATTTAAATGCAAAATGTGTCAATTCAAAAAAGGAATCTGGACAGAAGATACTGAAGACGAAGGAAAAAACGTCAATGCAGATGCCGTAATTGGAATGATGAGTATCGGATCAGGATTTTGGAATATGGAGGAACTATTTTCCACCTTAGAAATTCCACCGTTATCCAGTAAAACATATGCAAAGGAACACGTGAAAGTGTCAAAAGCATGGGAAATTGCAGCTGAAAAAGAAATGGAAAAAGCAGCAGAAGAAGAGAAAAGAAAAGCTATTGAGCATGGTGAAGTGGAAGCAGACGGAACTCCTCTTTTGACTGTTGTTGCAGATGGAAGTTGGGCAAAAAGATCCTACAGGACAAATTATTCTTCATTATCTGGTGTGGTATGTATTGATTATCAGTAATTTTTTCTTCACGTAAACATAACTGGGGAGGAGGGACTTGTAATTTATATGTGTGTGTGTCTCTTTTTATAAATAACACCGATCAGTTAGAAAATCTTGGCTGATCTCTAATTAATCCTCGTGAAACATTAATTTTTGATTCTTTGATTGTAAATTTTATGAGCTATTTGTCTTTTGTAAGATATTAGATTCTTAGGTTACTCGTCCCAGTGATTTCGGGGTTTCTCTTCACTGCACATTGTTTCAAATTTTGGAGACAAGGCAGGAAATAGAAACATAAACACACACGCACAGCATAATTTAGCACTTGGCCACTGGATGGCATACACTATTTCAATATGACTATATTATAACTAATTCTTCAAGCAAATTAAACATCAAAATTTATAAATTTTTATTAAGTTATCTTCTTTTAATTATATTTGTCAGGATGATGATGAGGTGAAAAATTTACAAAATATTATTTTAAAATCTAAAATGTTTTTAAATATTGGTTTTTTTTTCAGGCAGCAATCGTGGGATATTACACGAAGAAGGTTCTTTTTATGGGAGTGAAGAACAAGTATTGCTCCATATGTAGGAGAGCTGAGAGAAATAATATTGATATTCCGGAGCATGATTGCTACAGAAACTGGCAAGGGAGTTCATCCGGTATGGAAGCTGGTATAATTGTTGATGGCTTCAAGCAAAGCTTGGTGATGTATGGAGCCAAGTATTGGAGACTTATTGGCGATGGTGACAGTAATGTCTATAAAAAAATCTTAGATGCAAGACCATATGATAACTTAACGGTAGAAAAAATGGAATGTAAAAACCATTTGCTGAGAAATATGTGCTCCAAACTTAGAGAAGTGGTTAGAAACAGTAAATATGGGCCTTGTTATCTAAGAAAAGAACTTGGCTGTAAAATTTTCAAAATGAGACAAGCTGTTGTGTGTGCTGTTAGATACAGGAAAAATCAAACAAATGTACCATCACATGAAATTCTAAAAAGTTTGCGCAAGGACATTTTAAATGCCCCTCTACATATATTCGGGGAACACAAAAGATGTGAAACATATTTTTGTAAAAAATCGCAATCTAGAAATTTCATTCAAGAATTTACGAAATGCGGACTGCTTTACAGAATAATGGACATTTTAAATCAATTAGCAGACAATGCAAAAAGTCTGTTATTCGATGAAAATAACAATTCTGTCGAAGAACTCAATGCAAGAGTTGCCAAGTACATCGGAGGCAAACGAGTGAACTTTTGCATGAGGCAATCGTATCAAGCTAGGTGCAAAGCAGCAGCGTTGTCTCATAATTCTAAAACACCAAAGCGAGAAATGTTCCTGACTCTCCATGGAAGAAGTCCTGGAGCACAAACGAAGTTATTTGAAAAAAGAAGGGGTGTTTCAAATGAAAACAGAAGTAAACGTAAAAAAAAATCTGGAGGTTTGGTTCAACGACCGAGATGTCTGTTTCCCTCTGTAGATGAAAAAGCAAATTATGGAAGTCAGGCACAAAGACCAGATCTTCCATCTGATTTGTTTAATATTAAGAAAACTGAATTTCTGGAAGCCCTGAAGTTAACAGAGGATGAGAGGGTACAAATACAAAAAAATACTATTCTTCAAAGAGATAGCCCAGTGTGGCTGGAAGAGCGAAGAAAACGCCTAACAGCGTCAAATTTCGGCCACGTATGCGCAAGAAGGGCCGATACAGGGTGCGAAAATTTAGTAAAATCGCTTTTATATTGTCAGTATGACACCGAGGCCCTCAGGTACGGCAGACATCACGAAAAAGATGCTTTACATTACTTAAAAGAATGTTTTAATATAAACATCAAACCATGTGGCCTTTTCGTAGATGCCGAATTGCCGTATCTAGGTGCTACACCAGATGGGCTGATAGAAGATGATGGTGTCATAGAGATAAAATGCCCCTTTTCGTGCCAAACAATCTTGCCAGAGGAAGCTATTGCTTCCAGAAAATTCACGTTTTGGACCTACAATAAAAAAACGAAAGTAATTGGCCCAATTAATAAAAAGCACGTTTATTATTATCAAGTCCAAGGGCAGCTACACATAACAAAAAGAAAATATTGCATATTTGTGCTGTGGACGAAACAAGGTGCAAAGGTAGACAGAATCGAAAGAGATGATGATTTTTGGAAAAATTATATAGAGTCAAAAGTTAAACTATTTTATTTCGATTGTTTGCTTCCAGAGATCATAGATCCACGATATCCGAGATCAATGCCAATACGCAATCCATCTTATATTTTGGCTGCACAACAAAATAGATATAAAAAAATTCAAGAAAAACTTGAAGTTAGTAAAAAAAAAGCTTGAAACATTTTTTTCTATTTAAAATTTTTTCATGTAATTAAATAAATTATAAATAATTTTAGTGCTTGTACAGTGGATAATATTAGTTTACATGTGTTATAATATTATTTTAATGATAGAGAAATTTGAAAATCTTAGTTTCATGTTTATTTATTATCCTTACATTCAGAATATGTATACGCGTAACATTCGCTTAGATTGTGTTTTTAAATGTTTTGTGTTTTTAATTTTTTCATGTAATTAGATAAACTATAACTTATTTTAATGATAGAGAAATTTGAAAATCTTAGTTTCATTTTTATTTATTGTCCTTACATTCAGAATATGTATGCGCGTAACATTCGCTTAGATTGTGTTTTTAAATGTTTTGTGTTTTTAATTTTTTCATGTAATTAAATAAATTATAAATAATTTTAGTGCTTGTACAGTGGATAATTTTAGTTTATATGTGGTATAATATTATTTTAATGATAGAGAAACTTGAAAATCTTAGTTTCATTTTTATTTATTGTCCTTACATTCGGAATATGTATGCGCGTAACATTCGATTACATTGTGTTTTTAAATTGCTCATTCACAAAAAATCATTCTCAAATGCTGTGTTCTGTTTCTTTGTTTTACTTTGTCAGTTTAATGACTTTAAGTTTGCAAAATTTAAATTGTGATTCGAAATATTGTTTTGTATTTACGGTGATATGTGTCACATATTTTTAATCTTTTATAATCCTTACCCAGTCTACAGAAACTTACAGTTTGACTTCTTTTTATAATGTTTACATTCGGAATATGTATGCGCGTAACATTCGATTACATTGTGTTTTTAAATTGCTCATTCACAAAAAAATCATTCTCAAATGCTGTGTTCTGTTTCTTTGTTTTACTTTGTCAGTTTAATGACTTTAAGTTTGCAAAATTTAAATTGTGATTCGAAATATTGTTTTGTATTTACGGTGATATGTGTCACATATTTTTAATCTTTTATAATCCTTACCCAGTCTACAGAAACTTACAGTTTGACTTCTTTTTATAATGTTTACATTCGGAATATGTATGCGCGTAACATTCGATTACATTGTGTTTTTAAATTGCTCATTCACAAAAAAATCATTCTCAAATGCTGTGTTCTGTTTCTTTGTTTTACTTTGTCAGTTTAATGACTTTAAGTTTGCAAAATTTAAATTGTGATTCGAAATATTGTTTTGTATTTACGGTGATATGTGTCACATATTTTTAATCTTTTATAATCCTTACCCATTCTACAGAAACTTACAGTTTGACTTCTTTTTATAATGTTTACATTCGGAATATGTATGCGCGTAACATTCGATTACATTGTGTTTTTAAATTGCTCATTCACAAAAAATCATTCTCAAATGCTGTGTTCTGTTTCTTTGTTTTACTTTGTCAGTTTAATGACTTTAAGTTTGCAAAATTTAAATTGTGATTCGAAATATTGTTTTGTATTTACGGTGATATGTGTCACATATTTTTAATCTTTTATAATCCTTACCCATTCTACAGAAACTTACAGTTTGACTTCTTTTTATAATGTTTACATTCGGAATAGGTATGCGCGTAACATTCGATTAAATTGTGTTTATAAATTGCTCATTCATATTAAAAATCATTCTCGAATGCTATGTTTCGTTTCTTTGTTTTACTTTTTCAGTTTAAAGATTTGAAGTTTGCAAAATTTGAATTGTGATTCGAAATATTGTTTTGTATTTACGGTGATATGTGTCACATTTTTTTAAATCTTTCATAATCCTTACCCATTCTACAGAAACTTACAGTTT
>OU015499.1:37312027-37314527 GCA_907164885.2 Dolomedes plantarius | reverse complement strand
ATAAATATGTCAACTCTTTGGGGAAGTTTTTTCGTAGAAAATACGTGGTTTTTAAGAATGTTGAAATTTCCCTCAACGGTGGCACTACTGCTAGTTTTGGAGCCATAACCGAAAATAGGAAGCATTACGGCTGACCACAAAGGCAATCTTTTCAAAAATTCTTTTAAGTGCTTCAGTAAGCACGGCATAAACTGTAGATTGTCGTGGTCCCCTTCTTCACCAGAAATTTTTTTTTTGCAAGAGTCAATTATTTTATTGACCTATTCATCAATGCATTGGCATTTGCTTGTTAATGAAATAGAGTTTGTATAATCATCCTCTTGATCTGCTCTTTGGACTATTTCCTCTTCTACACCTTCTTTCACTAAACTAAGCAAACACTCTTCCATCTGGCCTTTTTCATCAGGGAATCCTTGCGCTATACGTCGCTTTAGCATGAGTTTTGACATTTCGCAATGCGTAGGATCACCAGTTTTTATATTCAGACCATCCGTCTCACTAAGAGCTGTTGCTACGAGGGCTCGAAGAATTTCTTCTACGTCTTTAATACTGTCACTTAGAACAATTTGAGCCATACACCGAATATAAAAATTTCTCGTTCTAAAACATTTCCCTCTTAAACAGTTCCATGATGAAATAAGCTTTAGGGTGTGAGCCACATCGCATCTTAAAAAGCATCTTGGCACTTCTTTCACATTACTGTCTTTCCCATTTAAAATCAAATATGCACAAGCATTTAAATATTCTGCCAAGCTAGAATATTGAGTAAATGCTTTAGCACAAGCTGATAATAATGCGACTGAATGGTCACAAATGACTTCTTTTGGTGTTTCAGCACCGCTTCTGATCCAAACGGCTAACCAGTGATATATGGAATTATTGTCATGAGCTTCGGACAGCATGTTGCTGACGGAATATTACATTTTTGAAATTGCATCATTTATGGCTATTTCATAGAGGAAAATATGTCCTGATGAAGAATTGAAGGGCCTTGCTATCTTTTTCACCACACTGCCAGTGGCATCCACACAGATTTTGGAAAAGGGATACTCTTTACAATAGTTATTATAAACATGTATTTGTGATGGCAACCAGTAAAATACGTGAAATGGCTCATAACCCAAAGCTCTAATGGCACCTTGATATTTCGGATTATGCATCATTATGTTAATAGCAACAATCGGATCATCGTGTATTGTATCAGATTTCTTCTGACGACACTTCATTATACGAAGAGCATTTGACGATGGCAAATGGGCTGGCTCAGGATCTCCAAATTCCATAAGTCTTCGGGCTTCTAAGTTCCTATAAAGCGTAGGAGACGCACCCAATTGGCATACTTCAGTATATGCCGAGTATTTAGCTGTACCAACCATTCGACGTTTGGACGTTGTTTTGCAGTTCCTAAAATTCCCGGCATAGGAACATTTGAAAATTGCTCTTGTCTTTTCCCCGGGGTCGGATCCAATGAACCCAATAAATTTTGAATTGCAACTCGTGCATCTAGCGGTAATGTGAATAAATGGAAAGGAATTCGGTTTTACTCGAGCGCGCTTGAATGCAAGGCAACAAGAAAGACAAGTAACATCCCAGAAATGTTCGTTTATGATAGATGTCCACAAATTTGGTGGTAAAGCCTTATAATTTCGACAATTCTGAGAACTTCTGTAAGGTACAGTTACAGGCTTTATCAGTTTCCATTCTTCGGATGACAAGGTTAAACTGAAATTTATTTTTTGTGTTTTGTCGTCATCAATATCGCTCATGACATCACTCGATTGGTCGCTTTCATTTTCGGCCGTTTCTTGTATAGTAGTACTATCATTAAGGTCTGGAAATTCTGATTCAGCTGTCACAACCTTCTTTATTCCTAATTTTTCCCAAATATTTCCTGTTTTGTTTTACATAAACATAGAGGTATTTTGGAGTATATATACAGTTCAAATATTTACATATTTCATTCCAAGTACTGCATGAGGGCGGTTTCACATTGCCTTTAACGTCCGTTAAATCATCCTTGTGTGCTAATAAAGCATTTTCAAGGTCACTTTTGTCCACAATAGCTTTTTTTGGCATTGTTGAGTAGGTAATTTATACAGCGTGAATAAAAAAGAAAAAATTTCTTCAACACATATAGGTGAACATAACTTCCCAACACGATTATAGTAGAGATGATGGAGCAATCTTTTCTTTGGACCCAAGAGTGGACCGTTGTGGTTTTGAGTCTTTGACCCACGAAGCTATCAACGTGTTCTATTCTGAGCCTGAATTAATGCTTGCTTATACAGTTGGCGCTTGTATGGAAAACTGTATCTATGCAGGAGCAGAGGTCTTATGTCAGCGTTTCTCATTGACCAACTAGAAAACACTGGCCCCCTTTTCCGGTGGGTGAGGGGATGGGTAACGTTGGAATATGAACTCCAGAAAAGGGGAAAGTTAAGGCTGCTATGTAAAAAAAAAAAAAATAATTAAATAAATCGCAGTTCGGACCTTGTTTCTT